>JAVSCE010006807.1:0-91781 GCA_032199065.1 Smutsia gigantea | reverse complement strand
GCCTGTGCTTCCCCAGATCTCCCCGCCCTCCAAGGAGCAGCTCCCCGCCCCCTTCCTGAGCTACCTGGGGTCTGGGCTTGGGTTGATGCTCAATGGGCCCTGGGGTGGGGGCAGAGAGGAGGGACCTGCCTGCTTTGTCCCTGTTGATACACCCCCATCTCATCCTGGGAGCAGAAAGGTGCATTCCTGAGTCAGAGTTTTCCCAGGATGTCTGGCTAGGGCCTGAGCAAGAGAGAGTAAGTACCCTGTCACCCCACCAACACAACAGCTGCTTCCCCTTTCCCTTAGAGTTCTGTGAAGGAAGTGGCTGGAGGACAGGCTTGTCTAGACCTCTGGCTCAGAGCTGGCCTTCTGGTCCCACAGCTCGGACCATGTTATCTGAGCTCTGCCCTCAGCAAGGCCCTTCCCCAGAGAGCTCTGCACTGGGTAACTCTGGGCCAGGCCCTTGGCCTCTCCAGGCCTCAGGCTACCCTTTGTGAAGCATGGGGGCTTTCTGAAGCGCTTCTGGTGACTTTGCAGTACCTTATTAAGCTCTACACTCCCCCAGGAGGTACTGCTGTCATTATCTCCAGTTTACAGAGGGGAAACTGAGGGTCAGAGAGTTTCCATCACTTGCTCAGTCACCCAGCCGGTAAATGGTATTGGAGCCCTGCAGTCTGACTCAGCCCTTGCCTGAGGGCCTTGCCAGTATCAACCTCATTGATTGTGGTCCAGGGTTCATACTCCCGTTTCTACAGGTGGGGAAACTAAAGCCCAGAGAGGTGACATCTCTTGCCCAGGGGTGCGGAAGTGAGGGGTCTTGAGTCCTGCAGCGTGCCAGGTTGGCCAGTTTTCCTCCTCTGCGCGAAACACCGAAAGACTGCAAAGGAAGTGCTGGAGGCCCCAGGGATTGAGATCAGTGGGTAAGCTGGGCAAGCCATCTGCTCAGAGAAAGCAAAAAGACTGTTAATGGTGAGAGAAGTGAAGTGAGAGTTTGGTGTGCAGGCATAGGGTGAAGAGAGCAGGGAGAAGTGAAGACGTGCGGATGTGGGGTGTGGGGAGAGCAGAGCAGAGAGGCCCCCACAGCACAGAAGTTCTTGCCTTCCCCTTCTTCGGCAGACAAGGGACACAGCAGGAGAGCAGCAGCAGGCTTCACAGGTCAGCCCCTCTGGGCCTCTGCTCCCCTCTCCCCCAGCTCTCTGTCCTTGTCCCCAGGCTCCCCTGTGGGTGCTGGGCATGGCCCTGCCCAGGCCAGGGCAGGTCTGGGGGCCTCCCAGGAGCAGCAAGCTGGGAATCCACCTTCCTTCCCTTCACCCTTTCCTGGGGCCTCTGGGGGCAGCTCTGAATCTCAGGGAATGTAGAAATCTTTGTTTTAAAAAAATGGGAGGATTTAAATTAAGGAATGGTTAGGCATTGGGTTCAAATCTTAGCTCCCCACATGTGAATGGAGCAAGTTAATAGATTTTTCTGGGCCTCGGTTGCCTCATCTGTAAAATGGGGTTAGTCTAATAACCTGTACCTCAGGGGGCAGGGATGAGAGCCTCGCGCAGAGTTTGTGCTGGGCAAATAGGAGCAGGTGCAGCTCCTTCCAGAGGCACCTGGACTGGAGCCTGGGGATAGTGTGTCTCAGGGAGAAGGCTCTGGTGCTGGCTGGTTCCATCAGGCTTCCTGCTGGGCTTCGGCATGTCCTCCCTTTCTTTGCCTGTAAAATGGGGCTAATAACAGCACCTATCAGGGTTTTCTTCAGAGACCACAGGTTCATTCCTCAGTGAATGAGGCCAGAGGCAGCAGCTTCAAGCTGTGGTTGGCAGGAGTAGCTGGGGCCATATCTGGGAGCATGGCTGGTTCGCAGGTCCTGGTGCTGTTGGGGAGAGGATGGGCAGGGGGTGTGCATGATCAGCTCTGGGGAGGGAGGCAGGGGTTCCCAAGTCTTGTGCTCAGATGTAGTCCTGCCTGGGTACTTTGGGTCAGAGCTCTAGACCTGGGTCAGGCTCTGATTCCCTGAAGTGAGGCTCATGGAAGTGGTTGTTTGAGTCTCTCTTCCTGGGAAATAAGTCTCCTTGGTCTCATTTCACAGTTGAGAAAACTGGAAGTGCAGAGAAGTCGAGTTCCTTGCCCAGTGTCATAGCCCAGGCACTGAGTACTGGAACTGGTTATCAAACTTGCATCTTCTGAAGGCTCCATTCTGTGCTCTGCATGCCTCCTTGTCTCTCTGTTGGTCTAAATAGAGTCTCACTTGCCCACATGGCCATCTTTGGGAGGCTGCAGCACCTGAGGTGAAGACAGCCCTGGACTTGGCTTCTGGAGCCCAGGTTTTGAGTCCCAGCTTGACCACTGGCTGCAACCTTGGGCAAACTCTTGTGTGGTTTTCAGGTTCCCCACAATCAACTGGAACTACTTGGAAGTCAGGTGAGGGATTTCTGTTTCCCAGAGGGCCCCAAATAACGAATTACAGGATGAATGAGATGGGCGCAGGTGTGGGAGAACGGTGTGTGGTGGCCTGTTTGGAGGGCTGAAGAGGGGTGTTGGAGGTCACAAGTGGAAGTGAAGATTGCAGTCTGCCCCTGGATGCAGGGGTGGGAACCACAGCTTCTATTGGGGTGCTTGGAGGAGGTGTCACCTCTGCTTCGTCCTTGATTTCTGGTGAGGTTAGGCCCCTTTTCCCTCTGCAGATGGAGGAACCCAGCCTTAGGCTCCAAACCCTGGAGGTCAAGCCTCACCAGTGTCTGGGCTTCAGTTTCCCCATTCATACAGCGAGGGGTGGACAGGATGACCTGAGGTCTTTCTGCACCATCAGGTCCTTGGGCTTCTCCCCTGAAATGTTTCAAATGGTTTCCTTCAGCGGCTCCTTTGCCTCCCCAAACCTTTTCCCTCAACTCTTCTCTGAAGTTCTGAGAGGGTAAGTGAATTGCCCAAGGCAGCACAGCCAGATAAATAACCAAGTAGTCCAATAAATAAGAACCCAGCACTCCATGAGTCCAAAGTCTCTATTCTCTTTTTAAATTACCACATTTATTTATCAGTAGAACTAAGAAAAAAGGATGACCACTTGGAAAAAAAAATCACCTCCAAATCTCATACTATATCCAGGGTCAACGCAGATGGATTAAGATTCCAGTGTAAAAACTGAAACCTTAAAGGTACTAGAAGAAACTTAGGGGATGTCCTGTATAACACTGGCACAGGGAAGGCCTTTCTAGCTACATCTCAAAATCCAGAAGCCAAAAGAGAAAATCATGGTACTTTTCATTACACAAAAATTATAAATAGAAAAAAAGATTTCTACATGGTGAAAAAGACGATACATAGTGTTAAAAGGCAAATAGCTAACTGGGAAAAGATATGTACAGTTCATATAATAGACAAAGAGCTAATTTTCCTGTTATGCAAAAAGTTTCTAGAAGTTCACAAGGAAAAATCTAACCCAATATAAAAATGGGCAGATGATGAACTTCCACATGGGAAATGAGGTAAGTACAGCTGCACTGTTTGTAAGAGGAAAAGACTGGAACCAGCACAAATGTCTGCTGACCAGGAGTTGGTTGGGTAAATTATAGTTTATCCCTACAACATTCGATTATGCGTGCAGTAGTCAAAGAAAAAGGAGAAGCTATAGGCAGTGTTATGGAAAGTTCTCCAAGACATATTTTCAAGTGCAAAAAGCAAAGTGTAGGACCGTATGTAGATTGGGCCACTTTAAAAAAAAATAAAATAGGGGAAATCATATTTACTTATATTTGTGTGAAGAAACTCTGGAAGATGCACAAAACTTTAATACCATGGTTGCCTGGGGGTGACTGATTGGGGACTTAGTGGTCAGGAGACACATGAGGCAGAGATACTTTACATTTTATTCCTTTTTTGTATTTATTTATTGTTCATATTTGAAAGATGTAAAATCGAAGTTATCTGAAGAGTAAATAAAAATTGAGACATGTATAACTATAATGTATGGGGTAATTTTAGAAAATAAGTCCAGAATCTCACAACCCAGAAGTGATTGCTTCTTATGCCTTGATGTCAATCTTCCAGATTTTTGTATACAAAAAATAGGATTTTTTACAAGGATTGGATTATATCGTTTTGCAACGTGTTTTTTGTTTTTCCTAAGTAATATGTCACCATTATTTTTTCAAAATGATAGTCATTTGGAACACACACCAAAAAATCTTAATCATTAAAAAACCTGTTTTTCTACTGTGAGGGCAATACATGTTTGTTGTAGAAAGTTCAAACAATTACAGAACACACGAGAAAGTAACACCCCCCTCCCCCACAACCCTTGGCCACCACTCATCTATTCTCTATCTCTATAATTTTGTTATTTCAAGAATGTTATATAAATCAGTCATACAGTATGCAATTTTGAGATTGGCTTTTTGTGCTCAGCAGAGTTCCCTTGAGACCCATACAAGCGGTGTGTATCAATAGTTTTTTTGTATTGCTTAATTGTATTTCACAGTAAGGATGTTCCCCAGTTTAACTGTTCACCCATTGAAGGTACATTGGGATTGTTTCTAATTTGGAGCTATTGCAAGCAAAGCTGCTATGAAGTCTGTATACAGGCTTTTGTGTGAACATGAGTTTTTATTTCTTGGGGATAAATGCCCAAGAGTGGGACTGCTGGGTCATATGGTATGTGCATGTTTCATTTTATAAGAAACCGCTAAACTCTTTTTCAGAGTGTTATTGAACTGCAATTTATTTAACTATTTCTGAACTATTCCTCTACTGATAGATACTTACATAGTAAATAGTAGCTTCACCTCTCCTCTGGTGGCGTTTCCTTTACCCTGTGTCTTATGATTTACACCCTCATTTTGTTGGAGCACATCCTCCAGCAGCTTCCTGAAAGAGGGTATTTGTTTTAAAATACCTAGTGATCCTTGGGTGACCATTCATCTCTAAGAGTGGAGCACTAAAAGCTTAATTGCTTGGCAGGACTTGGTAACTGGTGAACCTTCACCATAAATATGGTGCTGGCCATTTCAGTGAGGAACACTAGGACATCAGTAGCTATAGGATGCTGTTCTTGGAATGGCCAGTTCTTCAGAGAAGTCTCTTCTGCCTTGGAGCATCCTCACCTAGCTTCTGCAGCCTTCTGGAAGCTGGTAGAGGAGGAGATGGGGAGGGGCTAAGGCCTAATTTTTCTATATCAGAATGGCACCCCACCCCTCCCCTCAGATTCTCCATGGTGCACGGTCTCCAGGGAAAGAACTTTATGCTGGGGTGAGATTGAGGATGGTAGGGTCATGAGGAATGGCCCTGAACATCCCAGATGGCAGAGATCTGGGGACCCAACTGATCATTTTAAAGGCTTATAACCAAGAATCCCCCATTTTTAGGTTCACCCTTCATCCCCACTTCAGAGGTTCCCAATGCCTTCAGTTCTTAAGTGCTCTGAGGTTGTGACACTGAAACTAGCTGGCTTCCCCCTGTCCTCTTTCCCGCCTACCACTCCACACCTCTCCCCACTGCAGACACTTGGGTTCAACTTTTTATGATCTGCTACATTCATTACCAGGTGGCCACCTGTTTTGTAGCCTCCAAAGTTTTGCCGACACCTCTTGTCTGCTGTTGTCCTCTTTCCCATTGTCTGTCTTTGTGGGTTTGTGCCTGTTTTATTCACTCACTCTCATTTTAGTGGAGTTTCAGGGGATAGACATAAATTTTGTGTATCTAAGCTCAAGTTTATTTAAAGAAAAAATGAAGCCAGAGAGGAACAGATCCTTGTTCCTAGTCATGTGGTGAGTTAATGACAGGGCTGGACAGGTTACATGTTGCTTGTTCCCAAGCCACTTCCTGCTGGGTGAGGTCAGGGCCCTGGAGAAGCTCCCAGGAGACTCTTTTTTGGGAGGAGTTAGTGACTCAGGCAGAGCTGCTAATGGCAGACATTACTAAATAGTCAAGGATGCTGCCGTCATAGAGACCTGGCTTCAGAGAGCCTCAAGCTAAGTAAGTAAGACCACTTGCTTTCTGGGCTCGTTTCCTTATCTGTGAAATGCAGGAGTAATGAGGACCACAAAGATGCTGATGTCCCATCCGTGGGACACGCCAGACACTTAGAGGTTAGAGGCTTGTGGACGACAGCACTTGCCTTTTCCAGGGTGGGGACCGGTTCTTGGAGGAGAAGGGGCACAGGACAGGGATCACTGTGGGGCCCTTTTCCTCTGCCTGTGTGTCCTGACTTCTCACAGTGTGACAGTGGGTAAGAGGGCTCTGTGGAGCTGGGGGGTGGGGCGCAATCCTAGTCCAGGCCCCTGGCTGCTGTGTGAGAGAGGGAGGCCTCAAAGCAAGGGAATTTGAAAAGGGGCTCTTAGGCCTCCTGGGGCCTGAGCAAGGGAGACCTGCTGTCTCAGGCTGAGGTGGAAGGCCCAGAGGCTGCTGCAGGTAAAGGCTGGGCTGGAGGTCTGACTTGCTCCCCACAGAGGCATCCCAAGACCCCCTGCGCTGGATGGAGAAAATGGAGATGGCCACCCAGAAGCGGAGCTTGACTCCTCCCCTCGCTGAGTGAGTTGGGTGTCTGTCCTCGTCCACCTAGAGTCAGCTCTGCCTCCCACCCCCAGCTTGCACTGGTCCAGGGTTGTCCAGTGTAGACTATTAATTCATTTATTCAACACACACTTATTGAGTACCTCCTGTGTACCTGCATTAGACTCTGGAGATGCACCATATGTTCCTGCTCTCATCAGGTTTATTGTTTGGCTGGGGGCTCATAACCATGGATGCCATGAAACCAGATGAAGAATTGCAGGGTCTTTGTGCTTTTCTGGGGAGGGGCTCCAAGACTTGGGCCAGACTGTCCAGGGTCTGTGACCCAAAGGCTGAGCAGCTCTGGGTGGGAGGTCAGTGCTGATGTCTGGCCAGAGAGCACCGTGGGGAGTGGCCAGGGGAGGCGTCCCAGAGGAGGTGTCAGCAAACTGGGACCTGAATAAGAGTTCATCTGGAGAAGCGGGGGAGTCGGGTGGGGAGTAGGAGTGTGCCAGGGACACTGTGTGTGCCACAGTCTGGAGGCGGGAGTGCCAGGGCGTGGGGTGGGGGAGGCCCTGCACCTCAAGCCTCTCTCGGCCTGGCCCGCACTCCGGCTCCTGCCACCTCTCTTGCCTTCAGGCTCCTCCGTGGCCTGGAGTGGAGGCTGCTGGATGCCAGCTTCCCAGGCTACGACCTCCCCTTGCAGACACACACCATCCAGACTCTGGCTTTCAAGCTGGGCTGTGACTTCTCCGGCCTGTCGCTGAGCATCACCACTCTAAGGCGGATGGCCCAGGTCAGAGTCAGCAGGGGATGGGGTTGGCCAGTGCCTCCACTCCAGAAATCCTCCAGGGCCTTAAGGTCTAGACTTGACCCCCACACCAATCTGGGCTCTGCCCTAATAGCTGTGAGCTGCCTCCTCCGTAAAAATAGGGCTGATGTTCCTCATGTGAATGACAGAAAGAAGGGTGCTCTGGGCCCCAAGGGCAGCACCCACGTCCTGCTTTTGCAGGTCTCTGGGGGAGGCAACAGTGCAAGAGGCCAGGGAACTGGGCTCCTTTGAGGACCCTGGGGGGATTCCTGCAAGCCTGGGTGCTGGGGCCTGAGATGTTCTGTCCTCAGGGGTCCCAGCTGGGTCAGGAAATAACCCAAATTCAAAACCAGAGCAGCCTGGAGGGAAGGCCTGGGATCTTGGGAAGTTCAGGAGGAGGTGCAGCTTGGGTGGAGGGGTCTGTATGCGGAGGCTCCAGGGAAGGAAACGCTCAGGATAAGGCTGGGAAGGCTTCACAGGGAGTGTGGGCAACTGAAAGTCTTGGGGCCGGGTTTGGAGGCCTTGGACGCCAGGCTCAGCTTGTTCCAGGCCCTCTGCAGTGTGGGCTGGGCTCGCCATGCAGTTCCCTGCCGAGCTGACTCGGATGCCTGCGGGACTGGCCCCAAAGAGCTGCGACCCATCTGCATCTACTTCTTCACAGCCCACTTCTTCCAGGTCAGTGCCCCGAGCCAGGAAGGGGGGGCGCCGGCCCCTTCCCTGGGGCTCCGCAGGCTTTCATGCCACTCTCTGGCCTCTGGGCAGGGACCAGCACCAAGTGGGGCCAGCCTACTGTTCAAACCAAACCCTCTGGGTCTCAGTGTTAGCAGGATGGTGGGAGACACAATTACAAATGAGACCTAAGCAACCTGCTCTGTATATGCCTGTTCCAAGATGGGAGACAGACAAGAAGGTCACAGCATCCTTGTCCTCAGAAAGCTCCCAAGCTCGACAATTAGACAAGGACCTTAGGGACTTCATTTTAGCTCAGGTGGATCACAACCATAGAAATACAAAGCGATGAGTGAGTCAGGGTGGGGTTGGGGTGGTTCCCAATGAGCAGACCAGAAGGACTTCTGGAGAAGGTGCCTCCTAACCTTGGCTTTGAAAATGAGTTAGGATAGTGGTGAGGTGGAGGCTATGAGGCTGGAATACATTCAGCACATGGAGACTGGGGTGGGGCTGCCGGGGAGGGGACAGCATATGTAAAGGCTGGGAGGCTGGCCCCACGCTGTACACATGAAAGGCATGCTGCTGATTCCCACCCAGGAGGGAGGGGCTGGAGAAGGGGGGCTCTCAGACCTCATCCAGGATCTCCTCACGTCCCCTCCAGTCAGTCCTCTTTCTGCTGTCTTTACAGAATGCCAACTTATCTCTGCTCAATAATTATGTCCTGGGGGCCCAGCTGGGTCATGGACACGTGAACAACCTCAGGGAGCCAGTCAACATCAGCTTCTGGCACAGCCAAAGCCTGGTACCTCTGGGGGCGCCCCCATTTCCATCTCATCTCTGCCCCCTTGTGCCTCCCCTATTGAAACTAAACCCAAACCTGTGGAACCATCTTGGAGGCAAATTGTTTTAAATCCACCACACTTTGAAAATTTCTGTCAAAGAAATAAGAGAAGCTTTTACTCACTGCATTAGTCAGGATTCTTTTTGAGTTACAAGTGATACAAAAGTAACTCAAGCTAGCTTAAGCACAAAAGGGAATTTACTGGCTTATGTACACGAAGCGTCCAGGCCTTTCCAGCTTCAGGCATGGCGGGATCCAGGGGCTGATACAATGACATCATGGCTCAGTCTCTTTCCATCTCTCAGCAATGGCTTCCTGCCTCCACTACTTCACTCTGTGGCAAGATGGCAGCCAAAGTGCTGGACTTACTCTCTTCCCACTGGGCTCTTCCTCAGTATTTCTCGTGGCACCGTCTGTGTCATTTCCCCCCCTTCCACCCCATGGTTTGGTGTCAGGGATGTCCGTGGATGGGACTCTGCCCCACTGGGCATGGGTCTGCACCATCATTGTTCCCTACAGAGAGGAGGGGGAAGGGGACAGTTGATCACAGACCACCTACTCTATAAGCCAGAGCTGGGCACTCAGGATTCCTTATCGCCTTTAATTTTCCCACCCTTCTTGAGACTTGGGTATAAATGATTCCATTTTGCAGATGAATAAACTGAAGCTCAGAGAAGTTCATCAGCTTGCCCAGGTCACTCTCAGAGTCCGTAGTGGAGGTAGGGCTGTGATCTGGGCCTGTCTGATGCCAAAGTCCAGCCAGTATCTGGCACAATCTTGACAAGAGTGCAGTTGAATCACCTTTGACCCCCAGAATTTCCAGACCCTGACCCACAGCCCACCACTGGACCCCTGGAGCACACCCAACTCCAGCATCTCCCCTTAGGAAGGCCATACAGCAACCTGTGTCTTCTGGAAGGAGGGAGCCAGCCAGCACCACTGGGGGGTCTGGAGCCCTGAGGGCTGTCTCACAGAGCAGCCCTCACCTTTCCAGGTGCTCTGCTGCTGCAACCACCTCAGCTACTTTGCTGTTCTCATGGTACGTGTGCATCCAGCCTGAATGTGGGAGGGCCAGAGCTGTAGGGTCCTGTGTCTAGGACAGAGGTGCAAGGCAAAGGAGGTTGCAAGGGACAAAAAATCCAACTCAAATGGACTTAAAGAAAAAATTAAAAAACTATGTGCTCATGTTCCTGAAAAGGCTGGGTTAGGCTTCAGGCATGGTTTGATCCAGGCACTCAATATCACCAAGACGGGACTTTACCTCTGTCTTTCGACTGTGCTTGCACTGTGCGGGCCTAGCCTCTGACAGATCTCTCCATGGGCTAATAATATGGCTGCCAGCAGCTCCAGGCTCATGTCCTCCCAGCTTGCAGACCAGTAGAATAAGAGCTTCTCTCATTCAATTCCGCCAGCTAAAGTCTTGGGACTGAGTCCCACTAGCCTACAGTGTGTCACATGCCCATCCCATAACCAATCACTGTGGGCAGGGGGAGGGAAGGCTCTTGATAGGCTGGGCCTCGTGCACCTGTCCACAAATAGGGGGAGAAACGGTGGGTCCACCCATGTGCATAGATAGATAGGGAGGAGAAGTTCTCATAGAGGAGGAGAGATCTCATAGATATAGAGAAAGGGGAGATGGGAGTTGATTGGGGAGTTGAAAGGGGAGTGTCTGCCAGGGCTGCAAACCAGGACCATGGAGGGTTTGTGGGGCAGGAAGGATTGGAGCTGAGGTCCTTCTTAGGTCCCTCTGAGCCTGGGGAGGGCATTTCCATGCTTCTGGCCTGTAGCCCTCCATTCCTTCCCACCGCAACTGTCCCCAGCCCCAGTCCCCGCAGAGCTGCTGGTGGCTCTCATGTGCATCTCCCTGGTGGGCTGCAGCATCTCTGTTGTGGCCTCACTGCTCACTATCCTGCTGCACTTCCAAGCGAGGTGATCCACTGCCTCAGTGCTGGCTCCGCCCATCACTGCTGCTCAGATCCCCCCCTTCTTTCCCACTTGATCTTCCAGGGTAGGGTGGGCTTCTCCTTGGGGCAAAGGCTGGGTGGCAGGATACCAGCCCCTCAGTGTGGCAGCTGTTGGATTCCTGCCCTCTCTTGACCTCAGTGTCCCCATCATTGTGTATCTATGAGCCCTGGGGGTGGCGCTGCCTAGGTGATGTCCCCGGGCCACAGAGGGCCATGCTTCTACCTGCAGGAAGCAGAGTGACTCCTTGACAAACATCCACATGAACCTGCATGCCTCTGTGCTGCTGCTGAATGTCACCTTCCTGCTGAGCCCCATGCTGGACATGCCCTCCATGCCTGGGTCAGCGTGCACAGCGCTGGCTGCCATCCTGCACTTTGCACTGCTCAGCTGCCTCACCTGGATGGCCACTGAAGGCTTCACCCTCTGCCTCCTCCTCGGGCGTGTCTACAACATCTACATCCACCGATACACATGCCCTGTGCTCAAGCTCTGTGCAGTGCGCTGGGGTAAGCACAGCCTCCCACCCTCTTGTTTCCTCAGACTCCAGAGAGGACATCTATCCCCTCCTGTCCTTCCCTTTCTCCTCTTCCTCACCATTGGCCATCATCCCTATCAACGCCACCACTACTTTTTACATTACTATTCTTATCACCACTTCTACCTCCAATACCTTCATTGCCACCTCCACATCCATCACCACCACCATCACCTCCATTGCCTCCACCTCCATCACCAGCACCTCCACCTCCACCTCCATCACCAGCACCTCCACCTCCACCTCCATCACCTCCACCATCGCATTCTCATCTTTATCACTGTCTCTGGTGCCACCACCACTGGCATGTCTATCCCCCTCTTAGCCCCTCTCTTTATTATCCCTGTCTCCTCACCAGTTCCCCAACCCCCCCCCTCATTAACTCCCAGCCACCGTCTCCCAGTGCCACCACTACTGCCACCCTAGTGTCCTCTCTAATATCGTCTTGGAAAACAACCTCCTCTAAGATCGTCACTCTAATTGCTCTGAAGCTGGCCACGTGGCAGGGGCTGGGGGCTCAGAGCAGTCCCTTTCCCTGCCGCCTGCCCAGTGGAATTCTGTTTCAGCAGCCCCAGGGACCCATGACCGACCCCTTTTGGGGGCCACCTGACAGACGCTGGGCCTGTGTCACCGTCAGGGGTTCCAGCCCTCCTGGTGCTGTTCCTCCTGCTGTCAAGAGCTCGGTGTGCGGACCCGACCTGATCCCAGTCTCCGACGGCCAGGAAGAGGGCCTGGGCTTCCACAGCATGTCCATGTGAGTGCCCTCAGGGCTGTGGCGGGCTGTCTTTGGCAGAAGGGCCATGTGGCCTGAGGCTCTGACGGATGTGCTGTCAGCAGGCACTGGCTGTGGGACAAGGAGCAGGAGGTGGGTTCCGGGGGGCTTGCCACACCCCCTCTGCGGGATCCCTGAGTCCCCTGCAGGGGCAGGCCCATGTTCTAGGCCAGCTAATAGGAAGCCCCGGGATGGACTCTGATGCCCTCTCTTGGGCCTCCAAGGCCAAGGCAGTGGGGCCTCCACCTCCTGGCAGCACACAGCTGTCAGCCCAGGCCCCCTCCAGCTCCCAGGCCTTGTCGCCGGAGCTCAGCCTGTGCCTGACTGCTCTCCCTCCCACACCGTGCTTTGCTACCCAGGGTCCTGCCCCTTCCAACCTGTGCCTGGCGTGGCACTGCCAGCCCTCAAGTCCTCTGAGTCAGAGGGGAGAGCTCTGTGGGGGCTGGGACACCCCAGCCAGGGACCAGGCTCAGTGTGTGTTGCGGGGGCAGGGGCCTGGGGGCCTGGGGGACAGACTCTGCTGCTTCTTCTTGTGTTCAGGACATTAACCGTTGTCTTGTTAAGAAAAGTTTCCAACAGCTAATAGAGAGAGGATAGCTTAATAAAGCCCTGTAGCCCCATGACCAGCAGCTGACCATTTAGCCTTTTTACCTTTCCTGGCTGATGCAAGCTCAGGACCACTGAGGGCTGTTTCATCTTCACAACAAGGAGTAGGTCCTACTGTCGTCAGCCCTTGTAGTTAGGGAAGCTGAGGCACAGGCAGCTAAAGAACTCTGCCCAACAGGACCCAACACAGCCTGGCACCCACCACTGCCCCTCCTGGCTCTGGGAAGTGAGGGCTCTGGGTGCAGACTGGAGGGCAGATGGGGTTGATTCCTCTCGCTGTGTGGTCAGGTTGGTTTCTCAGAGGAGTGCAAATGTGTATTTTATTATACAATATAAGATGCAGACCTGACTCAGCAGTGGCACGCCCACAGGACGGGAGCATACTAGCGCAGGGCTGCCGGAGAGCCCCCACCCAGCCGCTCCTGAGCCTTCCTGACCTCTCCCTCCTTCTCTCACCCTGCGTTTGTGACTTTTCATCTCATACATTTACAAAACCCTTACCATGTATATATGTGTCCCTGAACACAAGCAACAATAAAAAAAAAGTAAAACCCTTGAAAGTAACTTCAACGTCCACAGACAGGACACTGGGTTAACAGGCTGTGATAGAGCCGCCCCCGCTGGACTGTCATGTAGCAGTGACAAGGTGTGACCCATGACCACGTGCAGCCGCTTGCACGAATCCCCAAAGTAATGTTCAAGGACCCCTGTGACTGCAGTGGCAGAAGCCCGCGGCCGGAGCCCAAGCAGATAACCCTGACAGTTAGGGGCAGTGGCTCTGGGCTCAGACCCCGCGGCTTCAAGTGCCTCCTGCGCTCTTACTAGTGTGTGTTCCTAAGCCAGAGCCTCAGTTTCCTCATCTGTAGGATGGGGATAATTATGTACCTGCTTCATAGGGTCATCCTGAGGGTGGAATGGCTAACCCATGGAAAGCATGTGACATGGTGCCTGGGTAAAAGGCGTACCTGTTTTGAAGGAATCTTGGGAGACAGAGGCTTGAAGGTCTCAGGGAGGGTCTAGGAGCAGGGCTGGGGCCACTGTCAGGCCTCTTTCTGGCTCTTTCCTTGGCTCTCGGTGTTTTTCTGCTGCTCACTCTGCCCCTCGGTGTGCACATGGAGAGTGCCTCCCACCAGGCTGTGAGCTGCAGCAGCTCACTCAGGGCTCAGAGCCGGCCTGCTGGCCCCATCTAGGTGGGGCCAGGTCCTGGGCAGGGCATCCCATTTCACAGAGGTGGTGATGAGTTGGTGGAAGAAGTTTCCAGGAAAGAGGGCTGGCCAATGATCTAGTGGATTATCGGACAAGTTGACAGCTGGGCTGGCAGTGGAAGGGGAAAGGTTGGCCACAGAAAGGAGTCAAGGGAGAGCTTTCAGTTGGGTAAGGGCGTAGAGGCACGAGAGAGACTGGTGTGGCTGGACAGGAGAGTGGGGGGTTTCAGAGAGTGGGACAAGGTGGCAGGTGGTCCCTATCATGGGGGCTTGGCTGTAAAGCCAGGCCCAGGACTTCACCACAGTGGGTCTGAGCCTGAGACCATGGTGTTCCCCCAGCCTCGGGAGCCACACCAAACCGGGCACTCCCCACCCCTGCAGGTGCTGGGTGCAGAGCCGCCGGGTGCACACTGTCTTGGTCAGGGGCTATGGTGGCCTCACGTCCCTCTTCAACTTGGTGGTGCTGGCCTGGGTGCTGCGGACCCTGAGCAGACTTTGGGCACAGGAGAAGGCACTGGGCGCCCAGGCCTGCTGGGACGCGGTCACGGTGCTGGGCCTCACCGTGCTGCTCGGCACCACCTGGGCCTTGGCCTCTCCTCCTTTGGTTTCTTCCTGCTGCCCCAGCTCTTCCTCTTCACCATCTTAAACTCATTCTAAGGTAGGGCCTGCGGGCAGCGTGAAGGAACCTCGGGCTGGGGGTTGGTGGTGTGCTGTTGGTATCTGTTTACTGCTAAGGGCTTCCGGTCAGGGGGGTGAGGCAGGGCCCGGTCCAGGCTGGTTTGGGACTACACTGCCCACAGGTAGCATGTCACCTTCCAATTTGCTCCAGGTGGCTGGGTCCTTCAGCTCCTATGCTGTGTCTCTTCTGGCTGCGAACAGTAGGGGAGTCTGAGAATTACTCGTGTACCTCTGGGAGGCCCAGCTCACTCCCTGGGTCCTGGGTGGGCCCTGCTGCTCCTGTCGTGCACCCACTGACCAGACTTCCTCCTGCAGGTTTCTTCCTCTTCCTGTGGTTCTGCTCCCAGAGGTGCCGCTTGGAGGCGGAGGTGGAGGCAGAGGTGGAGGCATTCAGTACCTCCCAGACCATGCTGTAGGCTGGACCTCCTGGCCCAGAGGCTCCAGCCTTTCTGTCTGCCTGCAGCCCGCGGCCCCAGCTTCTCCCAGAGAAGGTAACAGGCCAGGTTACCTGCTGGCCACCAGAGGCCACTGCCCCCTCCAGGGAGGCTTTTACACCTCCACGGCTTTGCCAGGCCCAGAGGGCAGGCGCTGCTCCATCTCCCCTGGCTTTCTGTCCCAGAGTAGTTCCAGCCCCACTGCAGGGCAGCAAACTTTTCCCTGGTGCCCGGCCCTGTCTGGCCAAGCCTATGGGCAGTGCAGTGGCCTGGGACTCAGAAGGCCACATTTTAAGCCAGGCTGTTTTACTTTATGACCTTGGGCCTGTCATTGCTCACTGACCCTCGGTTTCCACATCTGTGACTTGGGGCAGATGACTTCAGGCCAGCCTAGCCCGAGAGTTTTGTGAAACTGAATAAGACTGTAGAGAAAAAGAGGCATAGTGGGCTCCTTACCTCGACTTTCCTGCTCTAAGTGGGTCCTGGCTGGCGTGCCCTAGAAGCTCCCGCTGGGCCCTGCCACCTTCCTCCTGGGGAGGGTCAGACCACTTCCTGCGTGGGGTACCAGCCCAGTGCTTAGAGACCCACTCAGTATCTGAGACCTCACCAGCCCATTCCCGAGGACATTTTTTCTTTAACATCACCCCACCCCTGGCCAAATTATGATATGACCGTAACTCCAAACCCACCCTTAGCAAAGACCAGAAAGTCCAGTCTTTCCCAGATGCTCCTCCTCTAGTGCTCCCAAGATGACCCCCACAAGGCCATTAAGACCCCTGGCCGGGGCCATAGGACTTCCTGGCAGTAGAAGGGGAGTGCCTCTTTCCCCTCCACCTGAGCCAGCTGCGTCCTAGTGGCCTGGCTATTTGATGATTGGGTAGGATTGCAGTTCCCCTGATAGCAGTGAGGGTGTGGGTTCTAAATCCAGGCTCGGGCCACTGTTGGAGAGAATCACCATTGTCTTTGACCTGTCGGTCAGACCAAGAGGGAGATGACTCATGAAGCCAGAGTCTTTCCCAGGATGCACACCAGGGGGCGCTATTGACCTATGCTGGGAAACCATTGGCTACAAAACCCCATCAGGAAATGCTGGGTCACCTGTCTGCGGACATGACACACCAGTTGGAGAGGCCCTGCCTCCGGAACTGTGCCTGCTGAGGGACCAGCAGGAGGAATTCTAGGGCCATTTCTCTCTTTCCCAGCGCAGCTGCCCACTCTGGCTCTTGGGGTCTTATGCTCTGTGCATATCCGGCACCAGAGTGGTGGGCTGAGACACGCTCTCAGGGCCCTGTTCCAAGCCATCAGACAGATTTAATGATTTTGATTGGCACAGGGAGGCAATTGAAGCCTGGTCCCTTTTCTCCCAGGGCAATCCTCTGCCCTCTGTTTATTTCTTGATGCAAATAGCCCTTCAACTAGGTGGTGAGTGGGGCAGGCTCTGGAGCAAGCTGCCTGGGCTCAAATGCCAGGTCAGCCACTTGCTAGCTGTGTGGATGTGGACAAGCCATTCAACCTCTCTGTGCCTTACTTTTCCCATCTGTGAAATAAGGGTAATAGCAATTTTTGAAGAGGAAATAAAATAATCCATATAAAGGGGCTTAGCACAGAGTAAGTGCTCAATAAATGGTTATTATTGTTATCATTTTTTTGGCTATTGTTATTAACAGTGTGAACTGAGTCTCAGAGCCAACTGGTCTGAGTCCCAGGCCCAGCTCCTTGCTGGGCACATGACCCACAGCTTTATCGCCTCCTCCCCCCTTTCCCCAGAGGGGTGATCTACACTCTGGCCTGTCCACCTTTTGCCATTTTAGGAATATTCCCCACTTAGTGCAGCTTCCATGTTGCTGTCACACATCTTGCTACCCCTCAGTTCCTCAGTCCTCTTATCTATTTAAATTCCTGGTGGCTCATTTGTCACATCTTCTATGAAATCTCTCCAGTTGCCCCACAGCAAAGGTCTCTTTCTGCCTCTGCCTCCAGATAGCCTCCTTGCCTCTATCAGGGTGCCGTGAGCCCCCATCTGAGCTCTCCCTGTTTAGCCCAGCCCAGAGTTGCACGAGGCTCCCCTGGCCTTGGGGTGGGCCCTCATACTCACGAGGGCGCTGATGGGAAGCTCTGGCCCCTCTGTTGGGCAGCTCCAGGAAGTGGTGAGCCAGGCTGGTCTGTAGACGAGTGAAGCAGGGTCTTGCCTGTGACTCCTCTGAGCCCCAAGCCTAGGCCTGGACTCCCAGACCCACCTAGCCCAGGGCTACAGGAGGGAGGATGTGGCCACAGTGAGGAGCGGTGGTTCTGGCAGTTCCACGAAATGGCCCCAGGCTTATAGCCCTAAGCCCAGTTGGGGTCCAGACACTGGGCAGGAGCCACTTCCTGGAAATGCCCCACCTGGGTGTGGGGCCAGGGATGAGGGAGATGTGCCGGGCCTTCCTGCCCTCCTCTCACTCCCAGCAGGGTCCTGGCCTGGCTCGGTCTGAGCACTGGGCCCAGTTCCCAGCCCTTCCAAATTAGCAGGTAGAGTCTGGGGACCAATGCTCAGCGCCAGGGACTCCAAGGAGGCACTTGAAGGATGACAAGGAGATGCCACAGGGCCCGCAGACCAGAGGTTTCTGTGTGGTTTGTTACTAGTATTTCAGAAAGGCAGAATGTGTGTATAGGGGAGGTGTTTGAAAGCAGGGTTGCCAGATAAAATACAGAATGCCCAGTTTGTTGGATATAGATTAAAAAATTATTCATTGTTTATCTGAAATTCAGATTTATCTGGGCATCCTATAGATCTTTATCTTTTTCTTTCTTTTGCTAAGTCTGGCAACCCTATTAGAAAGGAGCATCAGCTTGGGAGTCTGGAGTGTACATTCTTTACCCTTCAAACCAGCCCGATGTGTGCTGACCGGGGACCCCCTCTGCCCGCAGAATGAGCCCTGCGCCCTCAAACTGACTCAACCCGGGGCTCCTCCCAGTGCTCCCTTGCCAGCCAGGGTTGCCAACAGGATGCTCAAGAGGTCTGCCTTGCACTGCCCCCCAGCGCCCACCATCAGCCTTGGCTCAGACCCAGCCTCCCTCCCATGTGGAGCCTCCACAGGCCTCCCTGCCTCCCCACTCCCAGTCCTAACTTCACTCAAAAGCCAGAGGGAATTCTCCACCCTGCAGCCTGACCGTGTCCTTCCCTGCTGAAACCTGTCCTTCTGCACTCTCTCCCTCCTCATTGCCCCACTCCCCACAGAGTTCCAAAGGTCCTGGGGTCTGGCCTGTGTTCACTTCTCCAGCCCCTCAGCCACCACTCCTTCCTCAACCTCCTTGATCCTCCACACAGGACAGCTTTCTGTTCCCTGAGTGGGTTCTTTCTCACCTCCAGGCCTTGGCACAAGTCATTCTATTTGCCTGGAACACTGTCCCTCAGGCCTTTGATCTGTGGGCTGATGACAGCGCATCTTCAGATCTCTGCTTTATACCCTCCCTGCCCTACCTTGCTCTGGCCTAGGATGCTGCCCTGCCCTCCGAGCTCTAGGATGGGGCCCTCTCTCAGCTCCACAACCCTGCCCTTTCCCTAAGACAGAGGTCGTTCCTCTGTGTTATGACCACCTGTATCCTGTCTGTCTCAGCTGCCAGATGTAGAGCATTTTGGGGACAGTCCTGTGCCTCATTTGCTCATTCACTCATTTATCCATCACGTAATTATCTAGCACGTACTGTATCCCAGACGTTGCTCTAGTTGCTGACGATTTGTAAGTGAATAGTCATCACATTTCAGGGTTGGCGGGTGGGTCATAGGATAGGCAATTTAACAAATAAATATGATATCGTGGGTGGTGGCATGTGCTATGAAGAAAAGCAAAGGAGGGAGAGGGGACAAAGTGGCCAGGAGCTCAGGTGGCAGCTGGGGGAGCAGGAGTGTGTCAGAGATGGAGCCTGAACCTCTGCAAGTGGGAGGGAGGGCTGTCCCAAGGCCAGAGCGCTATACAGGTTTTTGCAGTGATAGTGACCTTTGGGATCAGGGGTGGGGGAGATGAGAAGTTGTAACTGTTCTGAGAAAGGGCTCTTAGGGGGCTGAGGTGGTCCTGGGAGTAGAAAAGGGAGGGAGGCTCTGGAATTTGATTTTATTTGAAGTCATAGGAGGGATTGTTTCTAAGAAGAAAAGTGATGTGATTTCATTGTGTTTTTAAAAAACGATGAAGTAGGTGTGGAGGCAGGGAACTGCCCCTTTCTGAGCCCTGTTTTTTCCCTTGTAAAGGTGGGAGGAAATCCATACTATGTACTAGATGATCTCCACCCATATTAGCTGATTTACTATTCACCCTGTGAGGAAACTGAAGCCAGAAAGGTTAAGCGACTTGCCCAAGGTCACACAGCTACTCAGTGCCGGAGCTGAGGTTCAAACCAGCCTCTGTTTCCCTATCAGAACAGTGAGTTCTGGAGTGGCAGGGGCCATGTATGTGTGTTCAGCTGGGGCCCATTCTGAATACTCAGAAAGTCAAGCACAATTACAGTCCCAGCAGAGTGTGTCAGGGAGGTAGGGAGCAAGGATGCGCGAATCCCAGGCAGCCTGGGTTCAAGTCCTGGCTCTGCAATCGTTCACCTTGGGCCTCGGCGAGCCTCTTGGCCTCTCTGAGACTTCGTTTTCTCATCTGTAAATTGGGGATTGTACTAGTTGTTACTTCCAGGGCTGATGTGAAGGATTAGGGATCGGAAGGTGTGAGCGGCCCAGGTCATCACCAGCATGATAAACAGTGCTTAAATATGGGCAGTTATGAGCCACCGGTCCATAGATACTCCCTGCAGACCTCTCTAGGCAGTTGCTAGCAGGGCTTGGCATAGGTGCTGTGAGCCATGCCTAAGAACGTTTTGATGGGAGCCTCAGCCTGGGCGCCAGAAGGCCAGGGTCTCGGGTGAGGGTGAGGGTGGCTCCCCAGCTGGTGGGGCACTGCCAGGGTGGCCATTTCTATGGCGGCCACCAGGGTCCCTTTCTGCCTTCCTCCCTGGTCCTGCAGAGGGCAGCAGGGCACCCGCCTTCCTGCCAACTGTGTGGCGGAGCGTTTCCAGCAAGAGAGCTTTTGAGGCCCTTGACTTGGCTTTTCTATCTCTGTTAAAGAAGAAAATTGATAAGCCTGTCTACCCATCTCTGGGGCTGTCAACCATTCTTACATCCACCCATCCATTTGTCCTTTTGTCCACTCACTCATCTGTTCATCCATTCATCTTCCTGTCTGTCCATCCATCCATTATTCCTTTATCTTCTATTTGTTCTATACCTTCACCTGTCCCTTCATCCAGCCATCCGACCATCCATCCATCCATCCTTCAAACATTTATCTGTCTACCTGTCCATACTAATGACTGTCTATCCATCTGTCCATCATGTTTTTATTCATCCATCTGTCCTTCCATCCATTCATCCAACCATCTACCCAAACTCTGTCCACCTACTCTCTGTCTGTCCTACATGCATGAGACCCCGTGTTGAGCCAGACCTTGTTCAGCTCTGGGGTGCCCCTTGAAGGAAGGAGGCGCACTTAACTGCTCCCACCCCTCACCCCCAAGCCCACCATTTGCTGGGCAGATGTACCAGGCAGAGAGAACATGGCGGGGTGATGTGTGTGGACAAATCTGGGGGTGCAAAAATTTCACATTTTGTTACTAACTTTTTCATCATATTAGACCCTAATGCCCCCTATCCCCTGCTTGGGTAGGAAATTCAGTTTGTCATTTGTGGAGAAAGCCCCTGAGTTAAATAAAAATCTGGGAAGCTTACCTTGCTCCTGAAATTAAATGGGAAAGGGACTCTGGCTCAACTTGAGTCCCTCCTGGACACTGTTGATGTCCTCATTTCTGAGCCTGTGGGGTCTCATTAGTCGTCTTACTCCCTGCCCCTCTCCAGGCTTCCTGGTCACGGGTGTGGTGGAGGGAGCTTTGCTGGGGCTGGGAAGCTGCCTCTCAGGGCATCCCAGACCTTCCTTCCCCTTCCCCCAGCAGTGGGAGCCTTTGGTCTCAGGCGGGTCCTGGCTTCATTCCCTCGCTCCTGATGTCCGAGCTGTAGGAACACAAAGCTCCCAGGGGCCCAGACCCTGGAGCCTGTGGGCTCTGCTGCTTCCCTAGGCAGGTGTTAGGGCAGGGTGAGGGGTATAACCCAGCCTGGCAAGAAGGTTTCTTACAAGAGGGACTTCTAGCTAAGACCTCAGTGTTGAGTAGGGTCGGGTAGGGACGGGGAAAAGTGCTTGGGCAAAGGCTGGGAGCTGGGGGTGAAGTAGGGTGGGGAGGAAGAGAGAGACAAGTGGGCTTGGTGGTCAGGGTGGCAGTAGGAGGGGCAGAAGAGAAACCAGAGTGATAAGAAGGAGTCTGATTGTGCAGCTTGGGCAAAAGGGAGGTACTGGAGGTCTTTGAGCAGGAGAGTTCCTGATTGAAGTGGTTTCAAAAGGGTCCCCCTGGCAGTGGGTGAAGACGGGTTGGAAGGACACCCAGGGAGGAGTAGCCATCTCTGGTTGTCCTCGGGTGGACCCGAGGTGATGGTGGGCCCCCCTACCCGGAGTCGTGCTGACCGCAGGAAGGGAGGGAGGGCAGTCAGGCTCCGAGAGGTGTTGGGAGGTGGAACTTACAGTGTGGAATGCCTGACTGTGGTGGGGTGGGAGTCATCAAAGCTGATACCTTGGCATTCTGGGTAGTTGGGGTGGCCTGTCTGTACCTGGGTTGGGGAACCCAAGAAGGGAGAACAAGTGGCATGTATGCATGAGTTTTATTGATTTAATTGTTTACTTTTAAACATCAAAAACATTGTGAACTAGAGAATACACAAGCTATACCCACAGTTTCACAAAAGTTATAAAGGGATATCTTGGAGAATAATATCGAATAGCGATAGTAATAGCAGGCTTCCTTATCTTGCTACCAATCTCAAAGGGAAAGTTGTTGGCAGTTTCATCATAAAGTATAATATTTTCTGTAGGTTAAAAAAAACACCCTTTATCAGATTTAGGAAGTTTCTTTCTACTTCTAGCTTGCTGAGGTGTTGTGTTTTTGTTAAATCATGAATGGGTATTGAATTTTGTCAAGCATCTCTTATGCATATATTGCAATGATCATTAGACTTTTTGCCTTTGTTAATGTGAGTTCCAGTTTTTTTCTAATGTTACATCTATCTTGCATTGGTTAAACCTAACTTGTTCACATTATTATCCCTTTATATGTTACTGGATTTAGTTGCTAATATTTTGTTAAGAATTTTTGCTTTTGTGTTCTTGGAAGAGAATAGCCCATCGTTTTTTCTTCTGACACTGCCTTGTTGAGTTTTAGTGTTAAGATTATGGTAGCCTCATACACTGAGTTTGCATCTTCATAAGACTCACATTTACAGATTTGGGTCAACTTGAAATTATTATTTCTTCCCAGGATATTTTGTAGAATTTGCCAGTGAAGCTAACTGGTTATGACTTGCCACTGGTGGAAGATTTTTGACCATAGATACAAGTTATTTAATGTATAGGACTGTAGGACTGTTTCGAATTTCTATTTCTTTTTAAGTTAGTTTAAGTAAGCAATGTTTTTCTAGGACTTTTATAATACATATATTTATTGGCATAAAATTGTTCATAATGTCCTTTTTTATATGATTGCAATTATAACATGATGACTTTCCCCTGTTCTAATCTGACAGGCTATTTGTACCTTTTTCTTTTATTTTTTGCCAATTTTGCTAGTTTTTCAAAGAGCCAATATTGATTTTTGTTGATTTTTTAAATGGTGTGTTTGCTTCCTATTTTATTCACTTTTATATTTAATATTTTTCTGCCTTATACTTTTTCAGGTTTTTCTTTTACTAACCCCTTGAGATGGATGTTTACCTAATTAATGTTAAGCCTTTATTCTTTTCTAATATATGCTATATATTTCTTTACAAGTTTACTTTAGGAAAATTTACTACAGGTTTTGATATATGATATTTTCATTACTGTTTAGTTAGAAATACTTTATTTTTAATTATAATTTCTTCTTTGACCCATGTGTTATAAAGATGTGTGTCTTTAAATTTTCCAAATATATGGGGATTTTCCTTTTGCTGTTGTTCCTGCTCTTCCTAGTTTCAAATCACTTTCCAGGGTCAGGGGGAGGGAAAGATTTAGTTCTAATTTACCCTTTTCCTGAGGAGGGGCTCCCAATCTACATGGGGAAGTTCTGTTTTAAGACTCCCCCCCTTGGCTGGCCCTTGGCTTTGACTTGCATCCTGTTCCCCCTGAAAGCCCTGAGTCGTAAACCGAAATGTGCGGCATCTGCAAACACCGTCAATCCAGTAGTGGCTTTGGTGGTTCTGTTATTTTGCTTACTTCTCTGGGTTTATATTTTCTCCTCAAAAGTTTAGCCTGCTCCTTCCTCACAATCTTTTTTAGCTCTTCAATGCTTTACAAGGTTTTTCTCAGCCTTTTAAACTGTGTTCAGTGGGAACAGACGTCTTAAGATCAGTTTCAGATTCATTGAGTTTAAGGGTTTGAGGGGACATGTTCGTCAAGTGGTCATTACATGTTCAGTGGCATAAAAGAAAACATTCTCTTTATAATGCTAGTGTCTACACATGTCCAGCCTACAACTTGTCACCACTTTCGTGTGTCACTGCCTCTAAGATAGTGTGAGCAGAAGTGGGTTAGATACAGTGGAAGGAATGGGGAAGATCAGATATCTTCCCTTCTTTAGGGGCTGGGGGACAGAGGAGGGTGGTCAGGAAGATGGAGTCTGGCTCCTGCCTCTGGCACATCTCTCAGTGACCTCTCTTATATCCACCTGTCCCCCACACAGCTGCCCTGAGGATCACCTGCCTCTTCCGCCATGGCTGGTTTATGATATGGGGACAGTGTGATAGGCTGGATGAAAGCATGGACTCTGGGCTTGCCAGTGGAAATCCCAGCCCTCCATATATAAGTTGCACAAACCCAGGCAAGTTGCGTAACTTCTCCATGCCTGAGTTTTCAAATCTGCAATATGGGGAGCGTCATCTGAGTCATAGTCACTAGTGCATACAGTTGATAGGAGAATAAATGAGTTAATAATTTTAATGCCCTTAAGAGTGTGCCTGGAACGTACTAAGCACTGTTAAATCTTTTTAAAAATATGGGATGAGAAGAACTGTCTGACACACCTCTCCAGGCCAACTGAAGCAACAGACACAATATTAGAGTTGCTCTTGCTGTGTTCACCTAGTGCAACCCCTTTATTTTATAGATGAGAAACTGAGACCCAGAGAAGGCAGGGGCTCGGTCAAGGCTGCCCAGAAGGCCACTAGTTCCCTGGCCTGGACAGCAGCCTTCTGGGGTTCCAGTCCCAGCCCCACTGATGGGTTGTGTAACTGTGGCCTGGCTTCTTCCCTCTTTGGGCCTTGGTTTCCCCACTGGCGAACCCAGAGGAAATGGCCAGTCATCCCTCTGCCTGCTTCCAGCTCCATCTAACCAGTGGAGGTGGGGGATGTTATGGCCAAGCCCAAAGGTCTGTACTGGGATGTTTGGGGGTTGAAGTTTCCAGGGTGAATCAAGGACTCAAAAGGGCTGGGGGTGGGGTGGGCAGTGGAATGATGAGTTGAGCTGCCTTCTGGAACCCACAAGCTTGAGAACTTGCAAACCCACTGCTACAACACCTACAGCACTTAGGGGTGTTAACCAGCAGCTAGCTTGAGTAAACAGCTTCCCACAGTGGGGGATGGGGTGGGGTGGAGGACTGCTCTGGGAGGAGGTCTACTGTAGACTTTTTTGGGTGGCTTCAGGCAGGCAGGCCTTCCTTCTCTGGGCCTCAGAGTGCGGCTGGGTCCTACGGTCCCTGAGCTGAGGTAGGACATCTGGGTTCTGGCTTTTAACTCTACCTCAAGTCAGTCCCGATCCCTCTCCAGGCCTCAGTCCCCTGTCAATGAAATGGGATGGAGGCCAGTGTGGATGGGTCTCGAGGGCCCCACCTGGCCTGTCCATCAGGCACAAGTGGGACTGTCCTTCCTAGGGCATGGCCCCGACCTCCACCTGCCCCCACCACAGGTGAAAGGCAGCGCCGATGGCATGCGGGGTCCACTGCCCTGACCGCCTTGGTGTTTGACCTCTCTGAGCCTCAGCACTCCTCACCTGCACGAGGAGGGAGCAGGGCACCCGCAGGGCAGGGCCCGCAGGATCACAGGAGATAATCCGCCCAGGGCCTGGCACAGCTTTGTGCTCAATAATGCAGGAAGTAATTCCCACCCCACCAATGCCCCCTCCCTACCCCTTCCAGGCCTCAGGGGCTGGAATCAGCTCCCATACCCTTGCAGGCCCCAGGCCTCCACCCCGAGAGGGAGGCCAGAACTTGGAAGAGGCCTTCCCTCTGGTGGTTCCAAAGCAGGTGCCACAGTTCCCCATCTGAGGCCAGGGCTCCCACACACCCCATCCTGCCAGGCCTCCAGGCCACCCCCAAATTAGTTATCATTTAATTAAGGCCACCAGCCTGCAGGCAGTTAATTGCTCCCGTTAGCAAAACAGGAAGACTTTAATGAACAATTAATTAATAAAACTGATGACTGCCAGAGCCACTTCTTTCAGCAGGGACTAATTCTATTAGCCGCTTGGTCACTCAGACAAAGGCTGCTATCTGTGGGTTTGTATGCTTCAAAATCCTAGGGGAAATAAAAGGTAACTGACTATCATTTATAGAAAGCCAGTGCTGGGCCAAGTGGTGTGGTTTGCAAACCTCATCTCATTCAGTCCTTACAAGGACCGTTATTAATGCCCATTGTACAGGCAAGGAAACTGAGGCTCAGAAAGGTTATTCTCTTCCCCAAGGTCACATAACTATTTACAAATGGATCCCAGTCTGTTTGATTCCAAAGTTATTTTCCCTTTGAGAGGCCCGTTTTATGGATGGAAGCCCCCAGAGCCTGTGAACCAAGGAGCTATTGCCGGAATCCTCACGGCCTTGCAGGGAGAGGTGTGTGGACTCAGGACTGACCCCAAAGCAGCTCCACCACTGGAATGATGAGGGAGCCCTGCACCCTCAGACATGCTGAGGCTGGCTTGTCCCTCCAGGCAGTCTCCTGCCCCTCAAGCCACCAGCCTCTATTCTTAAATTCCAGATCCTTTACCTGCTGCACACACACCTCTTCTGTGTCTGGGGTGCTCCCCACAAGGCAATACTAATGTAATTTTAGATGGCATAGGGAGACTAATTTTTTATTTTAGTTTCATGAATAGCCTTTCATTAATTATGGCATGTGACAGAGGGATTATATCACTTCACACAGGGACATCGTGTTTTCTTTTAAAAGCAACGATTTGAATTACACTTATAAAGATCCATAGAGCTAAAAGAAAATATTAAGTAAATATTTGGCAGATTTGATTTCTAGATTTGAAAAAACTGCGAATGAACTTGCCTGCTTACAGCCAGGGAGACCTGGTCTGGGTTACTCCTCTCTTCTTAACCAAACAGGTCCAGGGAGGTGTTTGTCAGCCCCAAGAGAGGTATGCTTTCCTGAGGGGAAGTGGCCTTCCTCCCCAGTCAACAGGCTCAGGCTGCAACTGGGTTATTTATTCCTCTGAAAATGTTATCAATGTACTACATGCACACAACGTAAAAAGAATCGCAGTTGCCTGGGGCGGGAGTGAAGGGGAAGTTGGCTGCAAAGAGGCATGAAGGAACTTTCTGGAAAGACCAAAATGTTCTATATCTTGATTGAGGTATTTGTTACCCGAGTGTATACATTTGTCAAGTCATCAACCAGTACTCTTAAAACCTGGAAATTATAGATAAGTAAAGCTGCTTTGAAAACAAACCCAAAGCCACACATACTCATTTATGTCAGTAGCCACTCAGATTTGTTGCTAGTCCTGCGTTCTGAGACCTGTGCTTTGCTACGCTAGTATATGCTTATTCCCATTCAGCCATCATTTCAGCTGCTCCCCAAACTCACACTGACAGAATTCTGCTGTGTGCTAGTCACAAGTCATCCAGGAAAGGGTGGATTAATCAATAAATGGTGTTGGGACAATTGGCTCTCTATTCAGAAGGAAATAAAATTAGACAGTACCTTGCACCATGTGCATATACATAAACACTCCAGACTGATGAAAGATGGAAGGATTAAATGTTCAACAAAAAGTATAAGAGTATTAAAAGAAAATATAGGAGAATATTTTTTATAAATTCCAACTAGAAAAGGCTAAGACATGAAAGCCTGATATCACAAAGAAATGTTACTTACATTTGACTATATAATAATGTAAAACTTTCTATGACCAAAGACTCCAAGGATTTAGCTAAAAGGCCTGCCCTAGGCCGCTAGAAAATATTGCCTCATATATATTAAAGGATTAAGGATTTTAATATGCAAAGAGCTCCTTTAAATCATCAAGAACATGACAAAAGCTCAATTAAAAATGGGCAAAGGATATAAATATTTGTTTCACACAAGAACTAAAGATGGGTATTGAAGTTATGAGAAGATGTTTGGTCACCAAAAAAGAATAAGACAATAATATCCCTCTCCAGGTTAACAAAAGTTTAAAATATTGGCATGGGTATGGAAAAATTGGTGCTTTCATATGGTATTGGTGGGACTCTAAATTGGTACCACACTTTAAGGAGGACAATTTAGCAGTGCCTATAAACGCTTTAATTGCATAAACTCTATGACTCATATACCCCCTTCCTAGGCATCTAGCCTTCAGAAATAGCCACACGTGTGCCTAGAAATATATGTTAATTACGGTGAAGTATGGTATACTAAAACTGGATGCTGCCTAAATTTCTATTAATAGGGGATTATGGAAAATAAATTTTATATTCTGTGCAATGGAATTCTTGCTCGATTAGAAAGAAGGAAATAGAACTGTATGTTCTGATCTGGAACAACATCGATTATATCTTGGTGAGAGAAAAGAAAGCAATCTGCAAAAACCATGTGTAGCATGATTATTCTATTTCTGTAAAACAGTTGCATAAATGAGTACTTGGTATATTTATAATAATAATGTCTCACAATAACTGAGTGCTTACTGTACATGCCAGCAGCATGGAATTATTATTATTCCTAGGCTATAGATGAGGACACAGAGTGGCTAAGTAACTTGCCCAGGAAGGCACAGCCAGTCGGCTGCAGAACAGAGCTCCAGAACCTGACCCCACAACTTGAGCACTTGACCGTATTTTGAACTCCTAGGGCAAGAATACTTCTGTTAACAGAGGTGACCTCTCAAAGCAACACTGGTGAAGCCGAGTCACTTTTTAATAAATACTTATAATAAACAGACATTAAAAAACATAAACTGGTAAGAAGGACTTATCAAGACGCCCTGTTTCCTGCAAACCCCCTTGTCAGAAGCAACCACACGAACAGCTTTAGTAGTGGTTACCTCCAGAGTAATAAATAACATGCTTATGCTGCTCTTTTTCTGATTTATTCCCCTTGGACAGTATCTACTAACTTCTGCAAGCTCTGGAAAAAAAGAGAAACCAGCTTTTTTTTTTTTTTTGCTTTCCTGTTATGGCGCTTTTCCTGTTTGCTGCTCTGACTCCAGGCTGGACCCTGGGCTGGACACTTTACACTATTATAGGCCAACTGAGGCTCAGAGTTGAAAAGGGACTTTTCCAAGGTCACTTCAAGTTGGTGGTGGAAGGGGACAGGACCTTGGTCTGTGGTGTCCAGGGCCCACCTCTCTGTGACATCCTGTGGCCCACCCCATGGGTGACTGGGGTGCGCTCCTGGCCTGAGCGGGCCCCCTCTCTCTTTGGGACAGGCTCAGCCTGGCTGGGGTGGAGCCAGCCTGAGGCCTCCTGCTAGTCAGAGGCAGGGGCAGGCATGTTTACAGAGCAGCAGGTGCAGCTTCTTGGGGTTTTGCCAGCCAAAGGTCTCAATTTTCACTGCCGGGGAGCCCAGACTTTGACCCTCTGGGGCCTCTGCTGTCCAGATCACTGCCCGCACATACCCTACACCTGCAGGGAGAAGGCTGAGCCAGAGACTGAGGTGGTAGAGGGTTGGGCAAGACCCTTGGGAAGAAAGCACCACCCTCTCCTTCCCTGGCACTGGAGTAACCTGGATGAGAGCCTTGAAGAAAATGACCAAAGCTGGCCACCAATTAAATCAGAAACTGTGGTGGGAGAAGGCAGTGATTCGCCAGAGGTCACACAGCAACTGTGGGATGAGTACACAGACCTAAAGACCTCTTCAGCCTGGAGAGAAGCAGGCTGAGTGGGGGCAATGGGGAAAGACAGGGCTGGGACCGCTTCGTGGCTCTAGGAACAGAGTGGGAGGTGTCTGCCCAGGTAAGGAGGTAGCAGGTTGAAGAGGCGGCAGCTGGGGCAGGGTCTGTGTGGTGTGAGGATGGCCTTGTGAGCAGGGCCCTGCATGACAAAGATGGGAGGGGGCAGGAGGCACAGCCATGGAGGAGGCGACTCGGACTGTGGTCCAGCTGGGCCCCGGGTACTTCATCCTCAGCAAGAGCTGAGGGTGGGCAGTGGGTGGTGGGGGCTGCGCCCCTTGCTGGGATGCAGGGACAGGAGGCATCTATGTGGCAGGGGTGAAGAGTAGGGGACAGGGCTCTGAGGGAGGCCACGAGGAGGCAGGCGGGATGTCAGGAGTACAGGTGGGGAGGGAGAAATGTGGCAACCCAGCCTGAAACCCCAGTGCCACCCTCCCCCCGAACCAGGGCCTGAGCAGGGCCCGACAGCCCCAACCCTGTCCTCGGGGTGGCCCTGTGGACCCCGCCTTCTGACTCACAGCAGATGGGGCACCACGTGAGCAAATCCGGCAGCTGGGGGACCAGGACCCAGGGACCAGGCAGATGGCAAGTGGGGGCGGGGCAGGGCGGGCACAAAGGGGCCTCTCAAACAGGGTGGGGGTTGGGGCCCTGGACGGGCCTCAACCTCCCCAGGCCGAGACCTTGCCCTCTGCCAGTCCGGTTCTCACACACCATCGGGAGGTCCTTGAGAGGCACCTCCCCAGGCCCCTCAAGGCCCAAACTCTCCCCGGTTCCCTGGTGGCTCGGCCTGGGCCAGGACAACCCTGACCCTCCCTGCCCTCCGACTCTGGCCACCCACCTTTCTTCCTGCGAGGCTGGTGCGCCTGAAGTGCCCACTCTCAGGATGGGGACACGGAGGCCCAGGGGGCTCACCCATGAGGAGCCCCTCATCTTTGGGGCTTCAGCCTGTCCACCTGCTCTTTCCACCGTGCTCTCCAGTCCCCCTTGGTGGAGTGGGGCTCCTTGGCCAGGCCAGACTCCATGCTGGAGTCGGAGGGCACGTGCCCTTGTCTTGAACCCCCTCTCTGCCGCGACAAGCCCGTGCTCCTCTTGGGCGACGGGACCCACAGAGCTAGCAAGGCTGCTGGCCTGGGGAGAATCCTGGCTTGGTTCCTCTCTGGTGGTGTGAACTTGGGTGCCTGCCTCAGTTTCCTCATCTGGGCCAAGTGGGTAACAACAGCATCTAGGTCAGGGTCTGTGGTGAACATTAGGGAGTGACTGTGGTAAGGGGTTTAGGACAGCGCCTGGCCCATATAAATGTTAGCCATTACCACGATCTCCCCACTGGGCAGATGGGTGCACTTAGTCACGTGGCCACACTTAGCTGCAAGGGAAATCAGGAAATGATGCCTTTGTTTTGGGAGCTGTGACCCTAGGTAAGAATCTGAGGTTCTTTTCCTGTAGAAAGGACAGTGGATCCTGGGGAATCCCCAAAGGTCTGATTTGGAGTCTAGAGGCCATCAGCTGGAGGACTCTGGGAGGTGTCTGGCCCTACCTGCACTTTGACTTTAAAGGGCTTTAAAGCCATTTAAGTTAATTTCCATCTTTTAACAATTTAGATTGTCACATCAAAATCAGGTCTGGCTTCTCTTGAAAAAGTGAAGGATGAGGCTACACTGGGCCCCAGTCCCTTCAAGTAAAGGTTGGAGCTGGGCAGCATCCCTAGAAGGGCCTGTACTCTCCGGTTCACCCCTGGAACCCTGCTCCCCATCGCTCCCACCCATCCCCCCTTCCTCCCTGCTCGGCCCCACTTCCTAGCTTGGCCTGCCTGGCCGCTTGGACTCTGCAGTGTGTAACGCCTGCTCCAGCACAGCCATTAGCTTCTGGAGACAAGGAAACTGTGGCACACAGAAAGGAAACGGACTCGCCCGGGGTCGCCCTGTGAACCTGAGCAGAGCTGGGGCCCCAGCTCCAGCCTGCAACGTAGTTTCAGTGTATGTTCTGCCACCTTGGCCACCTAAGGTCCAGCCAGCTGCCCCTGGGCTCAGCAGGGAGGATGGCTCAGTAGTTACACCAGTAGGTACTGGAGCCTGACAGGCCTGGGTTCAGGTCTTAACCATGCCACTCTCTGGGCAAGTGACCTCTGCTCTCTGAGCCTTGTATTTTGTTTTGTCCCTGGCTGAGATGGGCTAATGCCTCCGAGAGTCCTGGGGAGCACGGGAGGTGCAGGCTCATTGGCGCCCTACAGCGAGTGCTTGCTTACCTGTGGTGCCCTGGAGGCCTCCCTCATCCCACCCTGCACAGGACATCGATTGGGACAGGAGTTCAGGGATGGATGGAAAAGCAGATTAAGAGGGCATGGCCATCCCTGCCACGTAATGGGGTGGCAGCAGCCCCACGATGGAATGGAATCTGTGTCAGCTGTGGAGGTGGGCCTGTGCAGCGGCTGTCCTGCGCTGTCCTGGAGAACACGGACGCCCTCTGAGTCAGGAGCTGAGCCCGCTGGCCTCCTATTTCCTCAGCTGGACTGTCTGCTCAGCTTTTATATCTGACATGGGTTGACATAACCTCAGAGACCCGCCAGCTGCATCTCCCATCAGCTGTTCTTAAGCGACACCTCCAGTAATGGCATGCTTTGGGGCTAGCCACAGCGTCCGGGGAGCCGCCCCCACAGGGAGCCGCACACCCCACCCCCACCCCCCCACGCCAGTCTAATATTTGGTTTCAGGCTCAATTTATATCTATCGACATGCATAGATACTTACATTTTTTGTTTTGTTTTTAATTGCACAAGCAATGTTAGAACAGCCATAATGGAAATAATTCTAAAATGGAAAGAAATACTGGCTTTGCTCTCTAGCAGCACTGCTTAACTGCTTGCTCCATGCCAGGCACCGTGCTTTCTGTGGTTGATCTCACTGAAGCTGCGCATCTACCCGGTGAGGTGGGATCAGGTTACTGATGAGGTAACTGAGGCACAGAGCTGTTAGGTCCCCTCCTCAGGGTCACACAGCTAGCGGGCGGGAGAGCTAAGGCTTGAGCTGGCTCCTGTCCCACACTTACCCACTCGGCACAATTGTCTGTCTTTTCCCCACATCCCTGCCACCTTTAGGCTTGACCCAGAAACACAAATTTGACACCATCGTGCCCTCTAGGCAGAGCATTTCTGGGCAGTTCTCAGGTACCAGCCCTGCCCCAAGCAGAGAAACCAGCCCCTGAGATGGGTAGACACATTTCCTTTGTCTTCTGCTTATTGTCACTGGATTTAGTATTAAAAGCATTTCCTTTGGCTATGAGGTGGGCAGGCCCACTGTCCAAATCTGTCCTTGTTTCCTGGGATGCAGGACTTTCAGTGCTAAAGAGGGACAGGCTCTTTGCTGCCCTAGGAAAATAGAGATGGGGGTCTCCCTAGGGGGAAGGGTCAGCTGTGTTTTCTGAGCCATTCTCTGGTGCTGGGTGCATGGACTGTTTCCAGCTCTTTCTTGGATGGTCAGGCTGGCCGTCCTGTGACTGCAGCTTGTCACTGGAGCATCTTCTCCTTAGGGGCCTCCCAGGAGGAGGAGACTAGGCTTTTAGGGCTCCTCAGAGGAGATGTACAGGGCCTAACCCATCTTCTTTGACCTGTCTTTCATGTGAGCCTACAGGGAGGTCAGTCAGGGACTTGGGGCAGGGCTGAGGGGAGGGCCAGTGGTGTGTGCTGCCTTACAAGAGCTGGTTGGTGGTTAAACACAGCCACTAGTAAGAAGCAAATCCCATACGCTTATTATATACTCAAAATGTATTACATCTTAATTATCATGATGCACTTTGCTTTTATATATTGTCATGGTGTGAATTGTCACCACCCCCACCTTCCCCCCAGCGAGTTCATATGTTGGAGTCCTAACCCTCAGTGACTTTATTTGGAGAGGGGGCCTTTGCAGAGATAATCAAGTTAACATGAGGCCATCAGGACGAGCCCTACTTCAATATGACTGATGTCTTACAAAAGGGGCAATATGGACACAGACACACACAGGAAGAATGGCATATGAAGATGAAGGTGGGGATCAGGGTGAGCTTCTACAAGCCAAGGAACACCGAAGATGGCCAGCACACCACCAGAGGCTAGGGCAGAGCTGGGCGCAGACGCTCTCGCACAGCCCTCAGGTGGGGCTGGCCCTGCCGACACGTTGATCTTGGACTTCCAGCTTCCAGAACTATGAAACAAGACATTTCTGTTGTTTAAGCTGCCGGTCTGTGGTGCTTTCTTAGGGCAGCCCCAGTAAACTGATACCTATGCTCTTGAGATTATTTGCATCCCTTATATTAGGGTAGAAATACTATAGAATGCTGAGCTGGGCACATCTTCCAATTCCATGTTCAATGCTTGTATCTTGAAGGTGGCCGTAGTGGGAATATTTACACCATGAAAGTCTGCAAATGCCACAAATAAGGCCTTGATTTGTTGCTTTGTTGATTGTCTAGATAGACCTAAGAAAGTGGTGAGAAATGCTAATCAGGCCCAGTCAGTCCAGTATGTCACGTCTGTGGTTGTTACATCATGGACAGCACAAAAAAACTGAGAACTATTATCCCACTCAGCGATGTAGTCAAAAGCTGGTGTCTGAGTCAGCAAGGATTCCAGGATTTGAAGACTTAACCAATTCAGCAAGAAGCCGCTCACATCACTGATGAACAAGAGAAGTTCCACATATGTCTCCGTCATCTCCCTTTGTCTCCTTTGTCAGTGTAAACAAAAACAGCAATATTCATGCCTGAACAATACTCAGAGAGTCAGTTGTTACCATTTAACGGCCCACCACTGGGGAGGCCAGCTCTGGACCCGAGGCTGCAGGAGGCAGATGGGTAGATGGATAGACACACTGCCTGATGGATGGATGGATGCCTGCCTTCCAGCTCTGTGGGAACCAGCTGTGTAGGTGGACCAGTCAGTGTCTCCCCCTGGAGGACTTTGGCAGCATTTGGCTCGGTATCCGGTACCTTTGTGTATTAGGACCTCATGGCATTAGCAGTTGAATGCTGAATCACGCCTGGCCTGGGATGCAGGAGAGGCGGGCTGACCCAGTCTTGACCTGGCCAGGGCAGAGCCTAGTCCTTCGGCCACTATCCTTAAAGTGTAAATTGATCCCCTCACGCCCTCATTAAATCCTCCCGAGGCTTCCCGCTGCCTTTGGACTGAGGTTGTATCTCACGCCTGTCTTCACAGCCCTGCTCTTTAGCTTCATCTCTCTTGTCCCCCTGCTGCAGCTATGCTTACCAGCTGCCTGATTCCCCAACACTCTGAGCTCATTCCCTGCTATGAGCCTTTGCACATGCTGCTCCTTCTGCCTAGTACTCTGTGTCCCAGGCCCACTCTTTCCAAGACTGTCTCCAACCCATCCGTCAGGACTTTGTTACAAATGTCACCTCTTCCAAGAAGCCTTCCCTGATTACATCGCTAAAGCAGGTTCTCTATTGCATGCCATCTCTGCCCCTTTGTTTTTTGGCTTGCTTTCTTCATTGCCCTAACTTTATATGTAATTATTTGTTTTAATGCTTATTGAATTACTTGGTTAATTCATGACTTATTGTTTTTTTTTTAATCCCTTACCCTGTCAAGCTATAAGCTCCATGAAAGCAGGGGTGGTGTGTGTCTCATGTCCACAGAGGCTGGTGTGAAGGCTGGCATTTAGAGAGCACTTGGAAAATGTTTGTTGAGTGAATGAACGGAATATATTTCCTGAAAAGCTGCATGACACAGACATAAATGCTTCAACAGAGATGTGGATTCAAATCCTGGCTCTGTCACTTATGGGCAATGCCCTTTGGGGTAGGTTACTAAATGTCTTTGGGCCTCAGCCTCCTTGTCTGTAATAGTACCTCCTTCATAGGATTGTCATGAAGATAAAATGAATCAATCCATGCAGTGTTTTTAGGAAAGAGCCTGGCACACATGAGGCGCTCAAGAGATTTGGGTGTTAGTATTCTTGTGGGTGAGGTGCTGCAGGACACCTCGGGTTCGGAGGTCCGGAGGCTGACCTCCTGTGACGGAGGATGGGATAACTCCAAAGGACTTCTTGGAAGAGGGGGCATTGGAACTGGGCCACACAGGGGCGTGAGTGGAATTTCTCTAGGCAGAGATGGGGGTGGGGAGATCAGGAGAGAGGACGGCCCCCCGGTCCCCGTACGAGACCCATGGGTCGGTCAGCCCTCACCAGGGCTGGGAGGAGATGCTCTAGATGCTTCTCTCAGAGGCGAGAGGCCCAGCATGAGCTGCCTTGTTCTGGGCATCCTGCCCCCACAGTCTTGACATTTGGTTTGCACCTATTTCCTGTGTTTGGTCGCTGCACAGCAAGTGCTGGCTCCAGGAGACAGGGGGAGGCAGAGCTGAGGAGGCCCCGGGAGGAGGTGACTCAGTTGCCCCAATAGCAGCCGTGGCAGATGTCTGTCAGTTTGTCAGGGGATGGCCTGGAGTGGACTCCTGGGACCGCATAAGGGCAGTGCCCCGTGTCACGGGATGACGACCCCGCGGCTGGATGCCCCTACCTAACCTGGGCTTGTGTGAATCGCTCCGACTCTCTGGGGTGCCCTCAGTCTCCTCATCTCTAAAATGGGGACAGAAGCTCCTCTGAGCTCGGGGTTTAGTCAGCACAGGTCATTTTAGAGTGGTTCTCTGCCCCACGTCTCCTCGTGTGACTCATTTGAAAACACTGCAGGATGGGTTGCCTTATTACTCCCATTTCACAGACGGGGAACACTGAGGCTCAGGGAAGGGCCCTGACCTGCTCAGCACAACACAGCCAGTGAGTGGCAGGCACAGGACTGGAACCAGGGCTTCTGATTCCCAGGCAGGCTGCAGACAGACGATGGAGTAGAGACAGAACCTAGAAGGGGAGTGTAACCAAAGGTTGCCGGGGGCGGAGCATGAACTCATCACGGGAAGCAATGTAACGCTGTTGGCCTTCTCTCTGCCTCTCTTCTGAAGAGGGGAGCCCATCCCAGTGCAGTGAGGAGGGTGGGGTTGGTCTTAGAGCTTGTACACCCACACCTTCTTCCAGATGTGGCCAAAAGGGAGGAAAGTTTTCCTATTGTTCTAATGGAAGGAGACGAGGCCAGCTCCATTCAGCAGAGAGGCAACACCAAAGACAAGAAGGGGCTTTAGAAGGTCAGTAATAGAAATCCCCTTCTGCATTTGGATATGGCAAACATTTACGGAGCCCTTACCACGTGCCCGCCACTGTTGGAAGAACTCTAGCAGTTATTTAATCCTCACAACTTTATGGATAGATACACTATCATCCCCATTTTGCAGATAAGCAAACCAAGACTAAGGGAGGTAAACTAACCGGCATGTGGACCTGGGATCCCCACCCCAGGCCATCTGTCCTAGAGCCCCCCGCCCAATCACAGCTCTGCGGTCTGCCCTATGGGCAATTTGTTTCCTAAAACATAAGGTCCTGGAACCTAGTAGTTACTCTGCAAGTACCAGTTTAGTGAATGAATACACAAATTAGTGAAAAATGGCCCACATGAATTAATCTGTAAGCAGAAAATGATTTCACAGACCATTCAGTTATCTTCATTGATGTGGCAGTTGTCTTCTCTGCAACATCCAGCTGAGCATCTCCTTGGTTTCCCCTGGAGACAGGGAGCTCACTTCTTGAATTAGTGGGCAACACTAGCTCTCAGAGGGAGCATGGACACTGAGCCTGGGGTCCTGCTAGAGCATGAGATGTCAGAGCCGGGGCCCGACATGCCCCTCCACACTTCCCATGCACCCAGACAAGGAAGGGGCCTGCATTTCCTGAGGCTCCCCGCTGAGCAGGGCTGGGGGTGAGCAGAGAGGGTGGGCTTACCCAGGGTCACACAAAGGGTATGATCTCAGAAGTGTTACTTGACACTGCCTGACCTTCAGCTGTAAATCCTGCATTAAAGAGTGGCTCCTGCCTCATAAAGTATAGGGAGGAATGGATGAGATGACCCATAGGTCCTGGATACCAGGCCCTAGAGACCAAACTCCCAGCCCCACAAATGCTGCTCAGATACTTGCTCTTGCAGGGTGCTTTCCTGGCCCTATCCCTCTTTCACCCTTTGCTCTGGAAGGCAATCAGGGCAAAGGCAGGAGTCCTCATATAGTAGATGACCTGAGGCACAGAGAAATTAAGCAACCACCCCAAGGGCAGCCAGCAAAGGAGGGCCCAAGCCCAGGGATCCAGCCTTAGCCCCAGCTACTCACTTGGCAGAACTTGGTGATTATATCACGTGCCAGGTGATTAGGTCCTGGTACCCCCTCAACTGTGCTCAGCCTGAGGGAGGGGCCCAGAGCCTCCTGCTGAGCAGATGAGGCAGGCATGCCCATGGACAGAGAAGAAGTAGTGCAGCAGTTGGAAATGTGCCAGGGGCATCTGGGCTAGCCTCCTGGAATGGGTCGGCTCTGTGGCCAACAGATAGACCCCTCCCTTGGGATTCGAGCTCTACAGTACGTCATCAGACCTGGACCTACCCTTGCTCCCATCTATCCACCTTTGCTTTATCTTCCCAGTCTCATTTCTATGACCAGCTCCTCTTTGTTCCTTAAACACACCAAGCACCCACCCATCACAGGGCCTTTGCCTGCGCTGTGTTACCTAGAATGCTCTCATTCCACTACCTTTCTTGCCACATTCAGTCTGTGCACAAGGGTCACCTTCTCAGAGAGAATCTAAACCAACCCCTCTCCCACCACTCTTTCCTTTCATTTTGCTCCATAATTCTTACCACTGGACATATTTCATATTTATTTGCTTATTAATTATCTATCTCTTCCCAGCTCTAAGAGGGCAAAGATGTTTTTATTTTGTTCACTGATGTAACTTCAGTGCCTAGAATAGTGTCTGGTACATAGTAGGCCCTCAGTAAACACTTGCGAAATGCGTGGCTGAATCCACCCACCCGTCCACCTTCCCATCCATGCATCCTCCATTCCTCCTTCACCTTCCAGTCATCCATAATTTATTTGCACCAGGCCTTATGCTGGGGCTTGGGTGCATGACCTGACGGGCACGCAGATGAGGAAGGCAGAGTCCTGACACTGGGGGATGCAAGGGGGAGCCCAGAGGGCTGTGGGGGACGCATGGAGTGGGGGAGGCGAGAGAAGGTACTCTTAGTGCCTTGCCTGGGGCCAGGCCACCACAGCACAGGATGCAGAGTCTGAATGAATTGATGCCCAGATGGCTTCTTGGAAGACGTGGTGGCTCTGTTCTCAATCCTGGGGATCCTGGAGGTGGGGGTAGGAATCAGAAGCCACCTGGGGGAGGGGTTAACTGGGTGTGAGAACTTTGAAAAGCTCCCCTGGAGAACTGCTGGTCTGAGGTGAGGCCTGTGGTTGGCTAGGGAGGGTGGGGGGCCGGCGGTTCAGGACGAGGCCGGGAGGGGTGTGCCCAGGGCCTCCATGGGGGCCTCTCAGGTGGGGCAGAGCCTGCCTGGCCCTCTCTACACCCCTGGGTACCTGGAGCAGCTGCCTCCAATCCTCCCATCCCTGCCCCAACCTTTTCTGTTTCAGTTCCTACTTTGTCTCCTGCAAGAGGCTGGGCATTCTGAGAGCAGGGACTGTGATCCCCCCACCACCCTCCATCCCTCTGCACTCCACCCTCACCTCCTGTCTCCAGCTAACTATAGGCTGTTGGATTGTTTTTATTGCAGGCAGGTGAGTCGGGCCGCCTTCAGGTGGGGCCTGAGCTCAGGGAGGAGGCAGGAGGGAACTTGCAAAGTTGGTAATTACGTATGGGGAAGGAGAGCCAGCAACCCCCAAAAGCCCTGGAGGGGGCTCCCTGAGACTCAGAGACATTCCGTGACTTTCCCAGGCGGTCCAGGGGACGTGGGTGGGCCAGCAGCTCATGCATCTCTGGGTAAAGGACTGAGGCAAGCCATGGGGGGCATTCAGCACCCAAGGGCCCAGGCCCTGGAGAGAAACCCAGGAATGAGAAAGGGATGTGGTAGCCTTGGCAGTGGGGCCAGCCGGAAATGGGACGAGACAGGCAGGCGGAGCCTCACCTGGGACCGCCTGCCCAGACAAGCTCAGACTGGGTGTCCATGAGCCCTGGAGGCGGTGGAAGGGGAGGAGGCAGCGTCGGCACAGTCCAGCCAGGGGCCTGTCCAGACCTGGAGGTAAGAAGCTGCTGTTTAGGGTAGGGGACAGGGTGGGCAAGTCAGCGGTGTGGCTCCCAGCCTGGCCCATTTGATCTTGCAGTCCCTCAGGTCTGGTTCAATGCCCTGAAGACATGTGTCAGGGTTCTGGGCTGCTTTAGAAGCCCCGGATGTCCTGGGGTTACCCCTTGCCGCTCTGAGTATGGGCTGGGCGTGCTCACGGGGTGGTCGTCTTGGCACAGGGAGGCTGGCAGGGTGTGAGGTGCTCCCAGTGCCCAGAGGAGGAGAGTGCAGAAGGCTGAGGGCCAAGGTGAGGTGCGAAACCTGGCACTTGGTTGGGAGACCGGAGGCATGCCCCCATTGCCTCGGCCTGCCTGGTGCATCCCCCAGTGCCCAGAGCCTCTTTCCTCCTGGGCTCCACGGGAAACCGGTTTGGGAGCAGGTTGGCCAGGGGTTGTTGACTTTGACAAGGAGGAAGGCAGCCTCCCCCGGTGAGCCTGGTGGAGGGCCCAGGGCCCAGGTCTGGGGCCGCGCCTGCCCCTCAGGCCAGCACAGGGGTCGTGTCTCCACAGACCCCTCACCCAGCATCACAGCCCTCCCCACCCTGGCTGCAGGAGGTGAAAACAAACTGCACCCGCTCTGGGCCAGGCCTCCAAGGTGAGACTCCTACAGGGCAGCACACACACTCCTGGCATGAACACACACCAGGAAGGCAGAGCCGTCGTGGAGGAAAAGGCCCGGCCCTGCTCGGTGCTTCCTGGGTTGTACCTTTCTGTACGGCGAGGGAGGCAGGCAGGGGCAGAGGTCTGAGAACAGAGACTGGAGCCCCGGCCCTCCAGGGCCCCCCACCCCATGCAAACCCAGTTTGCAGAACCCGCATGTCAGCCAGCCAGGGATGGGTGCCTGGTGCCCAGCCAGCTCTGTCTCTACCAATGCGGCTCCCTGGGGCATGTGGGCAGTAAAATGGGCCCCCCACGTTCCCTCTGTTAATTAGACCACCGCTGTTAATGAGTGGCTGTCATCATTGCTTCATTACAACCCCAGAGCCACCTGCGCCCTGGCACATGGGGGGGACGCTGGTGGCTCCCAGGGTGCCGGGGCAGGTCAGCTCTTCTGTGTGGAGAGGGTGGTTGTCTGGATTGGGAGGCTGGGTGCTCTGTGGGCTTCCCACAAAATATGTCCAACTCCAGCTCTTTATTTTACCAAAACTGAGGTGGCAGCCTCAGTTTCCTGGTGAGGAATGTGGGGCCCCTTCGTCATGACTCCCCAGGTGGGTCTCGCACAGCCGATACCTTAGCACAGCTCTGTGCTGGGCACCATGGGTGTGGGTGTAGGAGTAGGGGTGGGGTCGTGGGGATGTCAAAGTGAAGCTCCTGAGCCCTGGGGACCCTATGGCAGTCAGGTGAGACGGTACATTGTCACCCTTAAGACGAAGCCCGTCCTGCCATCTTTGCACACTGCTGTGCTGCCTTGTAGGTAATCACTAAACCTCTCTGGACTTTATTTGCCTCCCTTGGCATGAGAGCCACAATGCTTGACCAGAGGCACTTGGCTTAAGTCTTGGGTGTCTGAGCAGCTGACAGCCAAATGTCACAGACCAGGACTCAGAGAACCTGTGCAGTCCCACGCTGTGCTGTTTGAAGGACCCTGGGGCGCTGCTGGGAAGAGTCTTGCGGGAGGTGAGGGGCAGTTTGGAGCCTCCGCATCACTGGGTCTTCCCCAGGCCTAAGCAGGGTCCCCTTCAGAAGAGCAGCCCTGCCACGTGCCACACTCCCGGGAGGGGCTGTGTCCAGAAGCTGAGTAGGAAGGCACCACCCGACCCACCCAGCCCCAGTTCCCTGAGCCACAAAGGGGTGCCTGACCTTGACAGATGAACAGGGCCTCACCTGAGGAACCCACGCCTCTGGATGCCCGGCCGTGCACCTGCTTCCCATGGCAAGAGTGGCCCAGGCTGGCTGGCATGGGAGTGGGCTTGGGGAGAGGGCTGGTGGCCCATCTTTGGTGGGCCCATCCTTGCCCTGGGCTCAGGGGCTCCGGAAAGTTGGGAGGCAGGAACGGAGCCGGAATGACCTTCCAGGCCTGTTCTGGCTGGATCCAACCCCTCTGCCAAGTGCACTTTGGGGGCTGCGCTGAAGTCAGACATTCCGTCATGCCTGGAAGAGGGGGTGGCTGGCCTGTCTACCTTCTAGCTGGGGCAGCTGGGCACTCAGGCATGCCCACCTCCTGGGGAGGTCAGCAGGGGTGGGCCTTGGAGGCCCAGCCAGCCTGAACTGTGTAAGGACCTGCATTCTGCAGTGGCTTCTTCCAGCAAGACAGGAACAGAGTGACCATGGAGGGGGGATGTCTGTTTGCCTGTCTGTCTGGGCCGGGCCCAAGGCCACTTCTTGTTGGCATGTGGTCAAGATGCCACTGGAACAGGAAGAGGGCACCGGGGGAGTTTCAGGCCTTGAAGTCAGATCCTGGCTTGAATCCTGTGTGACCTTGAGCTGGCCCCCCTCCCTCTCTGAGCCTGTTCCCTCCTGTTCCAGCGAGGGAAGCAAGGCCACCTTGGCAGGGTTGTGGGAGAAAACTGAAGTCACTTGCCCAGCACACAGTCAGTGCTCAATAGGGGCTCATGGGCTCTGAGCTGAGACCTCCGGTGGGGAGGAATGGAGAGGTCAGTGCTGGAAACAGGTGTGGACACAGGAGCCCCGCATGCAGATAGTCCTTTTCCTTGACCATGAACCCCAGTGCTTTTGAAACCTGATACAGGTAAACATAGGCAGGACACCTACCTGGACTCCACCCCTGAGCGAGCCAAAGGGGTTGAGTCTGTCCTTGGAGCTCCAAATAAGGACAGAAAAATAAGAACACAGAAGAACACAGACTTGGACCTGGGCAGTCTCTGCCCTCCTCTTGGTTTGGCCTTGCGATTCATCATTGGAGCTGGCACCAACCTCATGTACCCCAAGCCCGGACTTGAATCTTACTAGACTTGCCCCATTTTAATGGCTGACAATGCCCCTTGCTCTCCCCATATCTTGGATATATCAGGCTCCCTGCTCCTTCTCCAGCTGGGGGATGAGCAGTGGGTGGGGGAGGCAAGCCTAGGGCACAGGCACACAGCTCCCTTTGTGAGAGTGGCTGAGTCACATGGGCAGTGGGCCTGGGGGTGGCGAGGCAGGAGACAGCGTTATCATGGGGCTGTGAGTGCCCCATGCCTGTGGCCAGGAGGTTTTCCCATGGGAATGAACAGGAAGGTGGCTGGGAGGATGGCCGCAAAGCAGGTGGTCTGGATCCAGAACCCAGGTCCAAGTCCTGGCTCTGTTGCTGACATGCTGTGAGTCTTTGAGAAGGTTCTCTTTCTGAGCCTCAGTTTCCATCTCTTTTAAATGGGAACAATCGCCACTATTCTGTAGAGGAGATCTTGGACACCTCCTGTGTGTTAGGTATGGTGCTCAATGACTTGCAAGGCCACTCAGCTTGCAAGAGAGAAGTCTGGACTTGAACGGCTCTCGTTCAGTAAAAAACTCCCCTGCTAGCAGGCAGTGGTTGCCGGTGACCTTTCTTGCAGGCGGGCACAGCGCTCCACAGTATACAGGCTGGCTCACGCTGTGCTGGCTGGACGGTTAGAGGTGGAGAAGGGTTAGGTCTCCAAGAACAAGCCCACTAATGTCCTCCCCTTGCCCAAGTTCTGCCCCAGTGGTCTGCTTGGCCTTCCCAGGGGCACCATGGATCTCTTGTCCTCTTACCCCTGTCCTGGGGTGTGAACATTCTCACAGATCTCCCACCTGCCTAGCAGCCCCATTTATGTCTCATTTGCAGGTTTCTCTGAACAGTACATCATGGGTGCTCATTCATGCCTGGCTGTGAGCTTGATCATTTATTATTATGGGTGGTGCTGGTCTTGCCCCCTTTTGGGAAGGTGGTTAGCTACACAGATGCTGCCTGAATCACTCGGCTGGCAGAGCCAGGAGTAGAAGCCAGGCACCCTGAGCCCATAGTCTGGCCCCCAGCCTCTCAGCTGAGGCATTGCCCGCCTCCTGCACCTTAAAATGAAGATCTCTGTGTACGTTCAGCTTTCTGTACTCTCCTCCTCCCTCTGGCCTCTGTCGCCAGCTGGCAAACTTGTGACCTTCTCTGGGCTTGGAGGACCCTAGCCCTGCACCCTGAGCCCTAGCATGTGTTTCCGGCCACCTGTTGGAAGGCCCCCCCACATGTCACAGGGGCACCCCATTCCATGTTCCCGAGGGTAGCCTTTTCTCTGCTTCGCAGATCTGTACCCCATCCTGCACTCCCCCTCCACCATACGTCAGGGCAGTCTGACTCCCTCCCCTCCCCTTCACATGGAGGGTGGGGGATTCTAGCCCTGCTCTAGTTTCCTGGACCAAAATATCCCCCCCACCCCTCTCTCTGCCTCCATCTTTTCCAGTGTCCTGCTGCACCCTGGCCTCCCACCACCCCTCCACCCATCCCACCCCACCATTGCTGGTACGAGCCCCTAGAGTCTAGACCAGGGTTTCTCCTGCTTTAACAAATTCTGGAACCATGTGGACATCTTATTCACACACTTCCTCAGATGCAGCTGGTCTGGGCACCATTGCGATGCTGGATCCTTAACAAGCTCTCAGCCCATCTGTGGGCCACCGTCTGAACTCTGATCATGCGCTTCCCTGCCGGACACCTTCCCTGGCTTCTCAGTGCTTCTGATGAGACCCCATTAAGATCAAAATTATGCTTCCAGAATCTGCCCCTAGGCCCCTAATTATCCCATTTCTTTTCAAAAATGGCTCCCATGTCCCATCTCTCTACCTCTGTTGATGCTGTTCATTCTACCTGGAATGCCCTTCCTGCTGGGCTCTGTTGAAACCCCTCCTTCAAGACCCAGCCAGGACCCTGGGGCCAACGCAATTGGTTAACCCCTGGCTTTGTCCCTACAAGGAATGGGCAAGACCCTCACCCCCTCTGTGCCTTGGGCCTTCTTCCGTGAAACGGGGATAGCAAAATGTTGTGAGAACCAAAGGAGATGATGAGTTCGAAGAACTATTAAGGGATGATGGCATCTGGCAGGCGCTTGGTCAGAGGCCACGCGTGTGGAGGCCCAGCCGCAGGCCGGCTGGGTGGCCTTGGCTGAGTTACCTGTGTCTCCAGCAGCACAGTGGGCCAGCCCACGGCATCGGGAGGATGAAATCAGAATGGTCCACACATCTCACACAGTGATTGCTATGGCACAGCTGCTATTATCAGTCCTGTTATTAGTACTAATAATAAGTAGCATTGTGATTAATAATTAATTTATTTGGTTTCTCACCTTTGACCCCCAGAGCCTTCTGAGAGCTCTACGGTGCTGAGAACTGACTCCCTGGTGTCACCTGATGTGAGCCAGACTCGGAGCGGGGGGGCCGCTCCCCACCCTTGGCCTAGAGCCTGGCACAGTACGCAGTGCATAGTGGGTCTCTGAGAAGCCCCACGGCGAGCAGACAGGCAGAGCTCGGCGAGCCAACTTCTCCCTGGCTGGGCCACCCCATAGGTCTTTCTTATGTGGCCAGAGCAGCTGCTGGCTTCAGGCACCTGCATCTCTTGCTCGGCCGTGCAGCTCAGTGGCCCCTGCCATCTGCAGAGAAAGTGGAGCCTGCTGGCCAGCTCCCTCTGTGGTGTGTGTGGGGAGGACTGCCGCCCTGCTGCCCTGGACCCTGGGGAACAGCTGAGGCTGCCCCAGCTACCAGCTAGCCAGGGCCTGAAGGACAGACCTTGGAAAACTGAGGCTTAGAGGCAATGACTTGCCTAGGCACTCAGCATGTCAGGGACTCCCCATTCTTTCTGGATAACTCACTTCCACTCACTTGTTTCCTGGACCCCAGTGGGGGCTGGCCCTTCCTGCCCTGGCAAAGAGGGAGTGCCCAATGTAGCCCTGGGAGGGAACAGCAGGCTGGACACGGGCCCTGTGTCCATAGTGGGGCACGGGCTTGGAGAACATAGTACTGCTATCTGGCAGCTCTGGCGTGGACTCCTCCTGCACCCCACCAGGTAGCTTTATTGTCTTTCCTCCTCCATGAAGCTTAGTTTTTATAGCCAGGTGAGGGGCACACTTCACCCACAGCGATCCTTGGTCTCCTAGGCTGTCTGAAAAGTCTCCATTTGCGCTGCATTAGATGACTTCCAGGCCCCTTCTCTTAGAACACAGATGCTTGTGAGAGAGAAGGGGCCCACAGTGTCCTGAGCACCCACTGTGTCCAGGCTCCGCTCTGGAGGTCTGGGGAGGCTTGATTCATGAGCAGTGAGGAGAGACAGTGTGCGGCCAGACTGCTTGGACTTCTGTCCTGACTCTGCCACTCTCCAGCTGTGTGATCCTGGGGAAGTTCATTCCCTTCTCTGCGCCTCATTTCTCCACCTTATGCTTTCCCTTGACCACCACTCACACAAATATTTACTGAGGGTTTATCAAGTGCCTGGCACTGGTCTGAGCAACATGTTTTCCTCCTCGCCACTGTCCTGTGGTGCTATGGCATTAGGGAAGAGCCTGGAATGTAGTAAATGGCCAGCAAATGTGACATCACCATTATTATTATTGTTATTACTGTTGCTGTCATTACCTACTCTCATTATGTTGTGAAATCCTTACCGCACCTATGACCTGGGAATCATTTCGCCGCGTCGGAGGGATGAGGGAAGACGGGGAGTCTGCATTCTGCAGGGTGGGCCGTGAGCTCTCTGAAGCTTCCTGCCTCCCAGGGTGGCCACGAACCTTAGCAGTGGGAGGGAGCTACCGACAGAGCCCAGTGGCCTGAAAAGGAATGGGGGCATCGGCCAGTTTCCAGATTTCTCTCTCTGAGCTTTTGGAGCCATGAGGAGTGGTTCTTTACCTGGGCCTCAGTTTCCCTTTGGGCCCAGCCAATGGACTAAGAGAGGCCATTGCCCGAAACATCTGAGGTTTCAGAATCCAGAACTTGAAGCTTGGAATCTTGAAGCTGTGTGTGCTTGGGAGCCTTGAGACGAGTTCCCCTGCTGTGAGGACTGAGGCTCAGGGAGGACTTAAGGTCAGGTGGCCAGTGGTGCACGGCCTGACTGGCAGCATGCCAGGATGACGGACACCCCTCCTCCCTGAGGCGTGCCTTCCGCTCTGCCGGTCAGCACCAGCCCCTGGCTGCTGCCAAAGACGCTGGACTCTCCTTCAGGAAGGGGCAGTTGTCGCCTGGGCCAAGAGGTGTTGGGGGGGCCAGCATCTGAGGGGCCTGTTGTCACGGCAACACTGGCCTGTCTGTGGGGCACTTTGGGGAGAACAGCCCGATGCAAGCAACAGATGGAGGGCAGGGTGAAGGTTGTCCCCAGTGGTGTGGGCCCGTGAAGCCTGGCACCTGTCTGCATGGATAGGGGGTGAGGCTGGGGTGCCCCCTTACCCTGTGCTGAGTCATGGGTATCCCCCAGGGTCACCGCCTCAGCTCTCTCAGCCCTGCCCCCTCCCAGCCTCTCTCTGAGAAGCCCGTGACTCACTATGGTCCCGTCATCCCCAGCCAGCTAGGGAGGAGGGAGGAGCCCAGCTGGGGCAGGAGGGGGGCGTCCCCCTACCACTCACACCCTGGCGCCTCCCCTGGCTGCCGCTCCGGCTCCGCACTGGCTACCCGCCTTGCCCGCTGCGGGAGAGGGACTGGAACCACCCACGCGCTCCAGCTCAGGAGCGGGACCAAGGCTGGCACGTTAAGCCTCGGAGGTGGATCGTGAAAGGCGTTCTAGCTGCCTGGCCCGACGTAGGACCCTCTACCTGGCGCTAGGTACCGATCATGGGTGTGACAGCAGGAGGCAGAGGGATGGGGCTGTGGGTGGTGGAGGGTAGGGGTGGCAGCGGCACAGGGAGTTGGGAGTTATCGGTATGGGGCGGGGTGGCAAGCTCAGAGAAGCTCTGCCCTACTGGATGGACAGGGAGATGTCTGAGAAGGGGATGAGGTCCCAGAAAATGGAACTTCTCAGAGCCACTGGTCTGATCCAGTGGGAAGACACAGACATAGTCGTCTGTCAGCTGGGGAAACTGAGGCTCAGATGGTACAGTCCCTGGGCCCAGCAAGCTGGGGTCTATTCTCTGGGCTGTGAGATCACTGTCTGCTCCTGCTTCCGCTGCACAGAGGGAGAACAGAGGCTCTGGGACGGTGGGTGGCTTTTCCCAGGTCATCTCAGTTTGGAGATGGGGAGCCAGGGTCCGGCCTTGGGGACGGCAGGCCGCGGCAGGGTGCTGGGCGCGGAGCTCTTGAGAGCAGCCTCACCTGCAGCTGCTTGGGGCTGCGGCTGGGGCCCCCAAGCCAGCCAGGGGCCTTCCAGCTATTCGTCACACAGGCCACCTTCTGGACGTGGTGGTCCTGACCATGGGGGTCGGGGGCAAGAGAATGCCCTTGGGGCCAGGGGCCGACGGATGGGGAAGCAAGGCCTGAGGGCTGGAGAGCCCGCTGCCCGCTAACCACAAGACCCCGGGCTTCCGTCTGCTTGCCGCGGACAGGGCCTCCCACCAGGTGCTATCAGTGCTCTCCCTGCTGCCCAGGGGAACTGCTGGTTCCTGTCCTCCCCTCCTCTCCCTCCAGCTCCCTTCCTGTGGTGCTGAGTTGGGGTCTCCCATGGCACCACGGGAGGAGCTGGTGCTCATTCTGCTGAGGAAGGTTGGGGGACAGGAGTCAAGCAGGGTCCCTCTTGCCCTTCCCTTGTGCCCACTCCCACCTGCCTGAACTCCTCGGGCCTGGGGTGTGTGGGGTGGGTAGGAATAGCCCTCGTAGCTCCAGGGAGCCAAGGAAGTTTTTCATGTAAATATTTATTGAGTGCCTACTGTGTGCCTGGTATTGTCCTAAGCTTGGAGGACACGGCACTGAATGAGACAGATAAGATTCTCTAGAACTTGTGGGAACCCAGACCCAGCGCCAAGCCCCCTGCCCCTCACCGTGGGAACCCTGAGGGCAGCAGGGGTTCCCTGGGGTCAGAGACTGAGTGGGAAGAAGGGTCTCCGCTGGGGAGAGCCACCAGCTGCTGAGTCGGCTCCCCAGAGCCCAGGACAGGGCTTCCACGCGGTCTTCCCTGCTGATGTCTAGGGCTGAGATGAGCTGCTGGGGCCAGACCCAAACCCCCCCTTGCTGCAAGGATCCCAGGGACCCGAGACGAGCTTGGCCATAGCAGCACCACGGTTGCCTCCCTCCGGGCCTCAGCTGTTTCAGCTGCTAAATGGGTGCATGTGGGTGACGGTAGTCGCCCTGCCTCCTGCAGGGTCCCGGGGCTTGACTGGAAGGTCAGGCTGTGAAGGACCCCACTCCAGGCAAGGTTTGGAGGGAGAGGCTGTACTGGCGTTGCCGGCTTCAGCCCTGTGGGCCACTGAACAGGGGCTGGGCAGACTGGCGGGGCCCCCCCATCTTGTCAGGGATACAAGCAAACAGGACAGTTAGGATCTGAGGCTGAGGAGTGAGATAAGCTTGCTGGTTGAGGGAGAGAAAACCCTCTGACCTAGGAGGCCCGTGGCAGCTCTGCAGAGGGCCGTTAGGCTGGGCTTAGAGGCTGATGGGGGCGTGGTAAGCGTGAGGATGGCGGGGGCACGGGGACGTTCTGGGCAGAGGACACTGCATGGTAAAAGGCTTGGGAATGGTGAGAGCTGGGGAAATGGGGCAGGTGATGGCACCAGAGACCTGGCACGGGTCATTTTATGGGGCCTGGAGTGCCAGGTCGGCGGGTCCCCATCTGCTCTGCAGTGAATGGAAGGTGCAAGGACTTGGGGCACACTGTGGCCAGCGGCCAGGTCAGGGAAGTGGGCGCCCAAGCTGTGACCCCGGAAGGTTGGAAAGGTCAGGGCCGTGATGTGGGGCCTGCCTGACTGGCTCAGGCCCAGGAACTGGGGCTCAAGGCTCATTCTGGGAGGGCAGCTTCATAGGTGTAGGGACAGAGTGGGAGGTGTCCACCCAGGTAAGGAGGTAGCAGGTTGAAGAGGCGGCAGCTGGGGCAGGGTCTGTGTGGTGTGAGGATGGCCTTGTGAGCAGGGCCCTGCATGACAAAGATGGGAGGGGGCAGGAGGCACAGCCATGGAGGAGGCGACTCGGACTGTGGTCCAGCTGGGCCCCGGGTACTTCATCCTCAGCAAGAGCTGAGGGTGGGCAGTGGGTGGTGGGGGCTGCGCCCCTTGCTGGGATGCAGGGACAGGAGGCATCTATGTGGCAGGGGTGAAGAGTAGGGGACAGGGCTCTGAGGGAGGCCACGAGGAGGCAGGCGGGATGTCAGGAGTACAGGTGGGGAGGGAGAAATGTGGCAACCCAGCCTGAAACCCCAGTGCCACCCTCCCCCCGAACCAGGGCCTGAGCAGGGCCCGACAGCCCCAACCCTGTCCTCGGGGTGGCCCTGTGGACCCCGCCTTCTGACTCACAGCAGATGGGGCACCACGTGAGCAAATCCGGCAGCTGGGGGACCAGGACCCAGGGACCAGGCAGATGGCAAGTGGGGGCGGGGCAGGGCGGGCACAAAGGGGCCTCTCAAACAGGGTGGGGGTTGGGGCCCTGGACGGGCCTCAACCTCCCCAGGCCGAGACCTTGCCCTCTGCCAGTCCGGTTCTCACGCACCATCGGGAGGTCCTTGAGAGGCACCTCCCCAGGCCCCTCAAGGCCCAAACTCTCCCCGGTTCCCTGGTGGCTCGGCCTGGGCCAGGACAACCCTGACCCTCCCTGCCCTCCGACTCTGGTCACCCACCTTTCTTCCTGCGAGGCTGGTGCGCCTGAAGTGCCCACTCTCAGGATGGGGACACGGAGGCCCAGGGGGCTCACCCATGAGGAGCCCCTCATCTTTGGGGCTTCAGCCTGTCCACCTGCTCTTTCCACCGTGCTCTCCAGTCCCCCTTGGTGGAGTGGGGCTCCTTGGCCAGGCCAGACTCCATGCTGGAGTCGGAGGGCACGTGCCCTTGTCTTGAAACCCCTCTCTGCCGCGACAAGCCCGTGCTCCTCTTGGGCGACGGGACCCACAGAGCTAGCAAGGCTGCTGGCCTGGGGAGAATCCTGGCTTGGTTCCTCTCTGGTGGTGAGAACTTGGGCACCTGCCTCAGTTTCCTCATCTAGGCCAAGTGGGTAACAACAGTATCTAGGTCAGAGTCTGTGGTGAACGTTAGGGAGTGACTGTGGTAAGGTGTTTAGGACAGTGTCTGGCCCATATAAATGTTAGCCATTACTACGATCTCCCCACTGGGCATATGGTGCAGTGAGGCCAAGAGATAATTTGCAGTAATGTGGGGTGACCTCCCTCTGCCTCCCCTGGGGAGAGCTGGGGCCACATGGGCTGGCAGGACCTACTCTTTCCTCTCCAGCCCCATGTGCCCTGGTGGAGAGGCCAGCGGGGTGGACATCAGGCCCCTGGGCTGGTGCTCGCTCAGGCTCAGGCAGTTTGTGGTGTGCTTGGCCGTTCCAGGCAGATAGAGATAAAAGCTGAGACTTGGAGGAGCTGGCAGAGCTTCCAGGCTCCAGTGGACAGGTCCCTGCATTAGAGGGAGACGGCCTGGGGGCAGGGCCTCCCTGCCCAGGAGCCAACTCAGCTCTGGCACTTCTGCAGCTAATGGCTCCAGGCTGGCCTTCCAGGCTCAGTCCACTTAAACTAACTCCAAACAAGCAACTGTGAGACACTAGAACCACTTTGGCCACCCCTCTACCCCATGTGCAAGCCTCTGCTTTCCACCTCCCAGAAGCCCTGTCCTTGTTGCTTGGGGGAAGAGGGCTTTGGGAGCTTGTATCCTGCTGCCCAAGGTTGCAACCTTCCTAGACCTCTCAATGTCCTCACCTATACGTGGAGCTGACGGTTCCACCCCTTGGCAGGGTTATTGCTAGAATCGGGGGCAGCACATGGCTGCAAAGTGTGTACTTAGCATAATGCACTGCTTCGAGAGGTCTCCCTGAAACCTTAGCTGAGGTCTTGTCTGCAGGTCATGTGGTAGTAGAGCGCGAACTAGGTTTAATTTCTGAATAGTGACTTCTGCAAGTGGCTTAATTTCTCTCAGCCTCATTACTTGAGTTGTAAAATGGGGATAAAGATATAAATCTCTAATATCTGAATGAGACCTTGTGAGGACGAACTGAGACAGCTAGATGCTCTAGGGCCCCTAGACAGCAGACCCCCTCCCCAGCTGTCCGGGACCTTTGCTCCTCCATCGCCCTGGAAGAGGCGGCCCCACGTGGATGGCTCTGGGGCTGCCTGGTTCCGTCCCAGCTCCACCAGCTGTGTGAGCCTGGACATGTGTATTAGCTTCTCTGTGCCTTGCTTTCCTCATCTTTCAAATGATGGCGGCAATGGCATCTTGAGAGAGTTAGATGAGCACTTAATCTTGGGTGCTGACGATAGTGCTTGGCACAGCCTAAGTGGTGTTGTCATTGCCGCTGTTCTGGGCCAGCACCAAGCCCTTCTCTTAGGGAGCAGCAGTGAATTCATCCCGAAGCATTAGACTTGTCCTCCCACGACATCACTGGGAAAGGCCCCGGGCTGCAGAGGACCCGTCCCCTTGGAGACTCCAATCCCGTGGGGTCCTGATCTTCCGGCATGAGGAGTTGTCCAAGACTGGTGCTCCCGCCTCCTCCTCCCTGAGCCCCAAGGCCTAACTGGCTTGGCCACTGTCCTGGGCCTATAGGGGAGGCCTGAGTAAAGTTGGGCTGGCGTCCTGGGGCAGCACTCTGTGGTCACCTGCTCTGCTGGGCCAAGTTCCCTTGGCCCCTGGGGACCAGCTGGTTGGCTGGCTAAATCTGGCCCTCAGGGAGCGGCTCTGCGGTTAGCACCCTGGGCTTCTGACCCTGGAGCAGGGGACAAGTGCCCAGACCCACCTGCCTTGACGGTAACAAATGCAAGGGGTGAACCCCAGCACTGGCTGGGCGGCTGAGCCATGCTTGGCCCGGTGCCCTCTGCCTACTGCCTCTCTGGCTCTGTCACCGTCTGCACGTGCGTCAAACCCCTGGGGCGACTCATAACCCAACCCCCACCTGTAGCGCCTACAGCTTCACTGCCTACAAAGGTGCTCATTCAGTCTTGGGTGCCGCTGGCCCTCAAACATTTGGATCTTCATCCACATTTCACAGATGAGGAAACAGGCCCCAAGTTCTCTAGCCTGTCAGTGGTGGCATGAGCCTGAATCCAGGTCTCCTGCCCTCGGCCCAGACTTTTTGCCATGGCACCACAGAGGGCTCTTCCTGTTTGAGAGTGAGTTCCCTGTCCTGGCAGATGTTTAAATTTGGCAGGGAGTTGCAGAGGGAACTTCAGCATCACCTGGGGTTCTTTGCAGCTCCTTCCAGCCCTGAGCTTTTCTGGCTCTGGAGGGGAAAGGCACCCAATTCCCAGGGTCTCCCCAGGTGCTAAGTCCCCAAGCAGGGCCCTGGTCACCCTAGCAGCATCAGGCAGGGCGTGTGGGCAGGAGGCACTTCCCTCTGGAAACCCTCTCACAGCCTTGCCTCTCACCATGCCCAAACTTCCCCCATCAGTGCCATCCAGTGGCCTCTTCAGGAGCCTCCTACTGGCCTCCTAATAGCTCAGTGGGCTGGATGGAGGGCAGGGAGGGTGAGAGCCCTTGGGAAGGGCACTGGTGGGAGGTGGGAGGGGTTGGTGGAGGCCTTGGGAGGCAGGGCGCGCCCACTTCCCAGGTCATCACGGAGCTGATGCTGCCCTTGTTCTCCTGCACCCACTGGGCCTGTGCCTGGGTAGGGGTGTTCTTGTTCTCTCGGCACTTCCCCTCCCACACACCTGCGTGCGATATCACCTGGCCAGAGCCAGGAGTAGCAGGCAGGGCCGGAAAGGATCCTCATGCAGTTTCTTCAAAGCTGTACTTATCCCACATCGGTAGCCACACCTGCCGCACCCTGTCAGGCTCTGCTACCTATGCACATACCCCAGACCAGATGGGCAGGGTCTGTTCTCTGGCTCATGGGCCGGGAGCTGAGCAGGCCCAGGTCCTGGTACCTGGATTGGGGTTGGAGGCGGGGGCTGGGCCTGGGTGCAGCACCCATTGCCAGGTGTGGTGGGAGGACACCCAGTGCTTCTCCATGAGACCCTGCAGCAGATGTCAGCAGCCCAGGAGTCCCAACTCTGCTCTTGACCTCGGTTTGGGGAACCAGAGTTGTAAGCTGCAGTAACTGCTCTCCAGGGAGGGTGGGAGTGTTCACAGACCCCATGTGTGTAGGGATGAGGAGGATTGGCCCCTCTTCCTGGGCTCTGAGGCCTTGGGCGTGGGGGTGATAACTTTGCCTCATGTCAGGAGAAAACCCAAGGTCTGTTGATCATTAATTCAGATGTGATCTAATCCAGCAACTTTGAAAGTAAGTGCATGGCCTCAATGGTTTAAGAAAGTCTTGGGTTGATAGGCTTCCACACTGCAGGACTTCTCAGAGTCTTTACTAGCAGCTGTGTACTGGAGAACTTAGGCTGGCATTTCAGCTCCCAGTCCTGCTTTCAGTCTATGCACAGACTTGAGAGTCCCTCTCGGGCCGAGCACCTGGCAGAGGTGTGTATGCCCCTGACCTACTCAGATCTGGAGAGTGGGGATGGCTCAGTGCTGGAACACCCTGCCCAAGTTACAGTTTGGGATCGGATGTATAGCATCAGAGATTGGAGATTGGTTCCTACTGGGAAGAGGCTTGGAGCCTGCTGATCTGAGTTAGAGTGCCAGCTCTGTCTTACTCATTGTTAACTAGCAGCCATTGAGCATCTACTGTAAACCAGACACCGTGCTACATACCGAGGATACAAGTGGGGGCTAAGACAGCTAAGAACAGAGCAAACATTGAAAAACAGCCAACAAACAAATTGCTGGTGTATTTCAGACAGTGTTAAGTGCTGTTAAGTTAAAAAGATAAGGCAACATGGAAGAGAGTGGTGGATGGGGAGGGTAATTTTGGTTGGGTAATCACGGAAGGCTTCTCAGGGGAGGGGACATTTGAAATAAAGTGTGAGAAGAAACCAGTCAGGGAAAGGGGCCAGGAAGGAATGTGCATTGTTGAGGGACAGCATGTGCAAAGGCCCTGAGGTGTGTCTGAGGACAGAAAGAAGGCTGGTGTTCCGGAGTTGGTGAAAGCAAGGAACGGGTGGGGTGGCATAAGGTGGAGGGGGTGGAGCCGGCTCACAGGCTTGTTATTTCGGCAGTCATGCTGCTCCCTGGGCCTCAGTTACCTGAGTCACAGATGAGCCTCGTCATTTTTGTCCCTACCTCCACTCTGGTCAGCAGCATCGTGAGTGTCAAACAAGGATTGTCAAGCTCTTTGGCAAAGACTTGGCTCTGGGCAGGAATGAGCTAGAAACCATTGTAGGTGTTCTTATTATTACTAGTGCTTAGCAGCAGCTATGGTGGGACCCTGGATGCTGTGCCTCTCTTGCTCTGAGAGTTGTTGCAATTAGTGAACACCGAGTGTGTGTGAGAGGCCAGGGTGCCCCATCTGAGCTCTCCCCCTCAGCTCCCCTGAACTGCAGCCCCCTGCCAGCTCCTTTTAAGTGCAGAGTCTTTTGATCCAACAGTGACTGCCTTTTCTGGCCCAGCAGGCCCTGGAATTCTTTCCGGGCAAGGGTTCCACTGAGAACAGCAACTCCTTTCTTTCCTTTCTTTTCCTGTTCCTCCGGGGGCCAAAAATAGTATCTGAATGGGACCCAGCTCTGGGCCAGCAGCGAGACAATAGCCGCTTCCTGACTGCAGCCTTCTCCTGGCTCTCGTCCCTCAGTGGGAGTAGAAGGTGTGGGGCTGCACAGGCCCTAAAACCCCACTGCCCGCCCCATGGAACCATCCCAGAGCCCTTCCATCCCCTTGGAATCACCGAGGGGTTCACCACCTCTGGGAAAGTCCTCGTAACTGTTCGGCTGAGTCCCGGGTCCCTTAACCTCTTGAGCGGCCCTACCCAGCTGCTGTCTGGAGCTGAGGCCGCACTAAGGGCGCCTGCCCCTGGTTCTCCTCTGTGCTCTGGCTGGCTGGAATGTGGAGGTTACCCCATATCTCTGATGGCCTTTTCTCTTTGACTCAAAGCTATGAAGGACTTTTGAGAGGTCAAAGGGATATACTGTCTTGGAAAGGCGTAAGCTCCCTGTCACTGGAAGTGATTAAATAAAGCTCGGATAAGTACTGGATGGAGCACAGGATCAGTCAAGCCTCAGATGGACAATTGGTCTTGATACCTTCATGTCTCAGAGGAGATCTTAGTTTGAATTCCGTGCCCCTCCCTTACCAGCTAGGTGGTCTTGACCAACTCACGTCACCTCCCCGAGCATCTGTCTCCCCATCTGTAATATGGGTTCGACAGGACTAACCTCACAGAATGGTGGAAATGGGTCTCCCAAATTCCCAAAGTAGTGCCTGGCACATAGTAGGGGTTTCAGAAGCTTTGCCTCTGTTCTCCTCTTTCCCCAGACTGGTACTTACTCTGAAGCATGGAAAGTAGGCTCTGACCCATGCTTGGCTCCCAAGGGAACTCTGGGAGAAAGCTAAGGGAACCGCCCAGCCCCAGGGCTAACTCAGAATAAAGATTCCTAGTGGGCTGTAGCAATCTAGGAAGACTTCTGGAGGAGGTGGCCCTTCTAAGACACTTCCAGGGAAGTGTGGTGCACATTCTGCACTTGCAGCAGCCAATGGTGGGGGTCAGAGGGGTGTCCAGCTTGGGCTGGGGCCAAGGTCACAGGCTGGCAGCCTCCAGGAGCAAATGTGTCTGACAGTAAGTATCTTTGGTCCCAGACGTAGCCTCAATTGGGTTCTAAAAGATTTCATTTTAAAGTCAATGTCGATAAACTTAGGCAGATGTCTCCCAGTGCTCCCCATAACCTGCTGGCCTAAATCCAGCCCTTCTGCAAGCTCTCTGCCTGGCCTGGCCAGAACCCCAGTCGGGAGACTTAGGCACAGGACAAGTTCGGGGGCCTGTGCTGTGCTGGGTCAGAGCCGGGCAGTGACGTAGTTCCCACAGCTGCCAACGGTTGCCAGGGAAACAGTTGCCAGGGGCGGCTGTCACCTGCGCCCCTTCTCTCTGGCTGGTGGCTGGGGCTTGCAGCCCATCTTCTCTGCCCGCTTTGTTTGAGGCTCTGGTGAGGGGGCAGGGACGGGGGTGGCTCAGCTTCAGAGTCCCCTCTGGCTTCTTGAGCTGGGGGAAGCTGACCCACCAGCGGGCTGCAGCTTGCAAACAAGGCGAGCCCTCGGCTCACTCATTCGTGCTCTCTATGTACTTACATCCATTTGATGCCACGAGGAAGTCCAGGTACGATTATTCCTCTTCCCCCCCATCCTTCTCATTCCTGGTCTTGCTCCCCTCTCCTCTGTGCTCCCCTCTCCCCCTTCCCTTTTCTCTCCTCCAGTCCTCTGCCTCCACCTTCCCTGGTCCCTTTGTCCCCTTCCCCTTCCCCCTTTCTTTCTCCTCTCCCTCCTCCTTTCCCCACCATTTCTTTAGCCCTCTCCCCCTGCCCTCTACCCCTCCTCCTGCTTCTCCCCACACTGACCATATAGCTGGTGGGTGGGGTGGCTTGGGGCTGGGGTGGCACTAGGGACCCTGGGAGTCATAGACCCCACTCTAAAGGGAATTGATCAATTAAACAGCAGCTTCAAGAACAAGGAGGAAGGGGTTGGGGGTGAGGACCTCACACTCCACACCTCTCTCCTCAGTCACACTCCAGCTAAAAAAATGCTTTTTGGTGTCTGGCTGCACCCCCATGGTCAAAGAAGCCTCCAAGGGGTGCTGGGGGCTGTGTCCAGGGCCAGGGCTGCATGCACTGTGGTGAGAAGAGTCATGGGAGTGGAGCTGAGATGGGGTCACCTGGTGGCTCTGAGAGCCCCTGGAAACCGGGGTCCTCAGGGGAAAGGGATTCCGCTAACCCCAAGGAAACCCATTTTTTGAAGCATCTTTCACCATTAATTTTCAAGAGAAGCCCTTCATAACAGCCAGGTAAGATCCAGGGGAAAGAGGCCACGAAATCAAGAGCGTGAGTTCAGGGGCCGGGCCCTGGGGTATCATCTTGTTCATCTCCATCCCCGGATGGCTGTGGAATCTCCCTCAGGTGACTTGACCTTCCCGGGCGGGCCGCAATCTCCTTATTTGTTAAACGGGTGTAAAGGCACTAGTCTCATAGGGTAAATGTGTTCCTTTGTGTAAAGGGCTTAGAATCAAGTCTTGCATTTCCAAAGAGCTTAATGAACATTGGCCGTGTGACTGGTGGTAGCGAGCCCCTGCTGTGGGTATGCAGATGGTGGGGGGGGAAGCGGTGAGGCGGCGCCAGGCCCTGCTGTGTGCACAGTACACTGGGATGGCATCCTGGCTTGTACCTCCACTGCCCTTCCCTGGCGGAGCTGGCGCCTCGGCCTTGACCAGGCCCTAGACCTCCTGGGGGAGGACACCTGGCTGTGTGCCCTGTCTGCCCCTCAGCCAGAAATCTGGGACCTGGAGGAGAAAAGAGAATGCTGGTGGCTGACCTTGGGAACGCTCAAGGTATACTCCAAAGATGGGCCTTCTGCCAGGTCCGGGGCAGCCAAACTGGCCCTCAGAAAACAAGCAGGGAGGTAACTGGGCTGACCTTGTAGGCCTGGCCTTGGGCAGTGTGCGAGCATGGGTGGGAAAGGGGAACTTGAGCCAGACAGTCGCCGTCTGTCTGTGGGTTGAGAGGGAAGAGAGTCTGGCCAGGAGGAGGAGCCAGCCCAGCACCCCCTTTGCCCTCTGCTGCCACCTGGAAGGTTGGCTTTGCCCTTCTCTGTAAGTGTCCCAAGGCCCTGGGCCAGGGAGAAGGCGGTGGGGACAAGGCTCATAGTCATCCACTCAACAGAGGAGGCAACCGAGGTCCAGAGAGGGGACAGGCGGGTCGGAGGTCCCAGGGCAGTTAGCTGCCGAGCTAGTTCTGGACCCTGTGTGTCTACCTCCTGCCACCCTGCTCTGGGCGTCTGCATTCCCTGGGCAGGTGCTGACTGGTGTGTGCCCTGGGGTTCTGGAGTCCTGCCTCAGCTGCTCTGTGAGGAGCCGGCTGCGGGGAGACTTGGCGGGGGCTGCAGACTGCCCGAGCCCGGAGCTGAGCAGGGCGGGCACCAGTCCCTGGACTGCTCATGAAAGCCCCGGTGCCCGAGCCCAACCCCAGTCTGGGCTTATCTGAGACCCTTCCTAACTCCTCCGTTCTCCTCCCTTAGATTGGAGATCTCTATAATCCCCTCTCAAATTCTAAGATGCTTTGATTCTCAGCTCTGAAAAGCACTTACATCCTCACATCTTTCTCTTTTTCTATTCCTTTTTTCACTCCTTTCCTTCTTCTCAATCCCATCATTCGAAGCGTTTCAGCTGCTTGAGGCGAAGTTGAGGGCCCAGCTGGCCGTAGCAGACTTTGATGGAATGGCCAGCCTGGGGAGGGACCGGCAGCGCCCCTTTGCCCAAGAGCTGGGGCTTCCAGCCAAAGGGAGGTGAGATGTGGCCGAATATACCCCAGCTTCCCTGGAGAGCTCTCGCCTGGAAGTGTCAAGGACACTGATGAGCTGCTCTGGGGAACATCCCAGCCCAAACGGCTCCTGCAGGCCATCTCGTGCTAGCTAATGGCCTCTGGGACAGCTCAGAGGGGAGGGGAGGGGTTTGGAGGCTCAGAGGGCAATGCTGATAGGCTTCTTATCTGCATGGTGTCAAGATTTTTGAGAGCTTGATTTTCATGTTGATGACAGTGTTTGTGCAAAAAAGGATGCACCATCACATTGGGCTGGAAAACCAAGCCCAACCCACCTCTGTGGAGTGCTATCTGCAGGACTTATCAGAGCCTTTGACATGCTACTACACAAGACCAAGTAGGGCCTGTAGTGTGTCTCTAACTTGGGAACTAGTGCTTCCAAGAATGTGCTCTGGCAAGCTACCTCATGGTAAAGATGGGCAGACAGTCCCAGAGAAGAGAGGAGACTCCAAAGACCACAGTAACTAAAAGCATGGGCCTTGAGGTTGGGCAGACTTGAGTTTGTGTCCCGGCTTGCTACCTACTTGCTGTGTGATCTTGGGCATCACTTAACTTCCTTGGACTTCAGTTTCCTTACATTTAAAGTGGAGATAATAGTCACAGGTGCTTCCCAGAGTTATGGTGAGGACCGAATGAGAGATATTTTGTGTCAAGTGGTCTGTGTGATGCCGGCACATATGGAGCACTTGCTAAACGGAGCTGTCGGCCTTGGTCTCCTCTTCTTGGATTCCAGGGTCCTTTCCACTGTGCCAGATAGACCCACCTACCATGTGGGGTCCTGCCAGGCACCCTGGGGCTGGAATGTGGGGTTGGGATGGGGGTGTGGAGGCTCAAGGCCCAGAGCATCGGGACCATCACAGACATGTCCCAAGGCTGGCGTCCCAGGGAGGAGGCCCTGTGTGTGGAAAGGCATGGAGGTGGGAATGTGCAAGCCCAGGCTCATCTCTGGTTGTGTAACTCTCAGGTCTCTTAAGCAAACGCTCTGGTTCCAGATAAGCAGGCTTCAGGGCAGCTCGGGATAGCTGGCTCTTGGGAAGGACTCAGAGTCCTTTCACAGGGACAGACCCTTTCTTTCCAGATTGGCAGGGGGTACCCAGACTCTCCCCTTCCTCGGTCTCCCCACCAAGCCAGGACCCACCTGGGCATGCGGGGGGAGTCGTGCCCCAAGGACCAGAAGCTGCAGGCAGGTGGGGCCACCCTGGCAGGGGCGGTACTCCGGCAGATCCGCCCTGGGCAGTGAGCAGGCAAGGCCTTGGCATCTGCTGGCCTCTGGGGCCAGGCAGCTAGCTTAATTTTTATTCTCTTTTATTGCCGAAGAATTCCTGAAACCTGAAGTCACTGTGCTTGCCCCAGCGGTCCTGGGGAGGTCTAAGAGGCTGCCTATCTGGGGCCTCAGTGACCCGACTCGAGGAGCGAGAAGAGAGGGAGGAGAGAGCAGCTTCACATTTGCCAGCCGTGCTCCCAGGAGACATGGCACTGCTGAGGGCCTGGGGAACTGGGTTGGGAGCGGGGTGCGGCCCTAGGTCCCATCCGGGTCTGACGGGGCCATCAGCTTTGATCTGTTGGGTACATGGTGTTTCCAAGTAAGACTGACTTTTATAAAATAGTTTGGAAACCACTGGTGGAGGGTCCTCTCAGCCCCACCCCCCAGCAACGGAGGAAACACCTGCAGAGCCTTGTGCTTGGTTCTGTTCTAACGTGCCTTCCCCAGGGGGCCTCTGAGGCCTCCTGCGGGGCTAACTGCCCCCACGCCCAGCCTGCCTCAGCTTTCTCCATGCTCCCCTGTGTACCCGCACACCAGGGCAAACCGGTGCACGCGTGCGTAAGCACCCACACTCACATGCACGCCATGCTCTTACCCCTCTCCCTGACCCTCTCCTCGGTCAAGTCCTCTGCCCGGGGCTCAAGGCGAGTAGTCAACACTCGATGCTGCCCCTGCGCCGGAGAGCAGCTGAGGATGGGGTCTGGAGCAGGTAAATGAGCTGGGTCCTCTCCCTTCTTTCCCTCCTTTGGGGGCAAGACCAGGCCCAGACCCAAGACCCACTTGGAGGCTTCCTCACTCCTTGGCTTCCTTCCAACCCTCTAGGCCCTCTTTCTCCCAGCTGTCCTTTGGGAGCCCCTTTCCAGGTTCCCGGCACCCTAGATGAACCAAAGAGCATGCCACGTCCTCGCTACCAGGTGAAGAATGGGCACCACTGAGACACAGGCTGCCCTGGCCCCAGCCCAGGCCCTGCCGTTTACCAGCTGAGTGATCTGGGGCCGGGCTCCACCTCTCTGACTCGCTCTGTAAAACACCACTGGTGTTACCCCAGGCTTGTAACCCATGGTTCCCAAGCCTGCAGAGTATCAATGGGAAGCTTATGAAAGCCAGACTCGTGGCCCCACCCCAGACCATGGCATCTGACCCTCAGTGTGGGGCCTGTGGCTCCATATTTTAGCGAAGTCACTGGGGTGGTTCTGACCCATGGGTGAGTTTGGGCACCTCTGACCTGAACTCCTCATGGCCATGGGGGGCATGTCGGGTTGAGGGTGGGCCATGGTACCTCACCAAGAAGTTTATCCTGATGGGGTTTGGTGGTTAGGTAAGGCTTCACAGGCAGGGCATGTCTTAGCTAAATCTCAAAAGATCACAGGGATAGAACAGGCATTCCAGGCAAAGGGGGAGTGTGGAGGTGGGGTGGGTAAGTTTGTGGTCCACAATGCGTGTAAAAAGAAAGAGAAGCAAAGCTGTGGGGGACCAGCCACTGGGCATCTTCCTGGCTAGCCTGCCCTGCCCAGGAAGGGTTAACCCCAAAGCTGGCCAGGCCCTGTCCACTCAACTTCCCCCTCTGTTCTCCGAGGAAATGGGTTTTCCAGGGGCCTGGAGTGGGTCAGCGGTGACTCGCGGCTCTGCACGGATGGCAGAGGAAGTGACTCAGGCCCTGGGGGAGAAAGTGAGCCCCGGTCCCCTGCCCCTCGAGTGCTCGCCCATCATGGATGGGCAGGGTGGGGCCAGAGCCCCTTCTCCTAGGCCCAGCTAGCCTGGGGGTGGGGGGCTGGGGTGTCAGCTTACATGAGCCCTGGTCCCCTGTGCTCTGCCTGGATCCTTGGGCACCCCGTGATGGTAGGTCCCATTGCGTGGCGCTGGGCCGGACCGTTCTGTTCTCTGTGTGTGTTTACGGAAGGCCTGAAGTCGAGGACAGCTCCACCAGCAGGGAAGCTGGCGTGGGGGGCCTTCCGGGGCCTCAGCCCCCAAACCCTCTCTCAGGCTGGAATTGTCGTGCTGCCTGTGGTCCTGGCTCTCCCTACCCCTCCCCTTTTCCTCCCTTTTTCTTTGGGGTCTCCCAAAACCAGGGAACCATGTATCTCTAGGACCTTTGCTTCCAGTTCTGCCAGGAATTCTCTGGAGTGGGACCGAGGTCTGTGTGATCTTGGAACAGATAGCCCTTCCCTAGCCTCAGTTTCTTTATCTGCAAAATGGCAAAACAGTAGGATCAGTGTTGAAGGATGGCTCTGAGGATGTGACGTGGTAATGTAGCCGCTGCTCCTGCTGTTATCACAGTGCCGTCGCCGGGATACTCTGCTCAGCGACTCTCCAGCTCTGGCACGGTGCCACGTGAGGTTAGATGAGGGTTTTGCCTGTGGGCCGGTGTTTGCATCTAAGAATATCCACTGCATGAGGCCCATCCAGCTCTGTGGCTCCAGGGACCAGGGACAAGGTTCTGTCCAGATGGTCCGTATGGAGGGTCATGTGTGGGCCCCTGACTCCTGGTTCTGGGGTTCAGCCTTCAGCCTGCAGGCCCCCTTCCTCCTGGCCGAGCCAGGTGATGGGCACTTGGGGTGGTGACCGGGGCATTCTGCCACCCCGCTAGGGGTCCCGGGAGTGTGTGGCCTCCGTCATGGGTGCCGACGTGCCCTCTGAGAGGGCTGCATGGGGTGGCAGGTGTGTGTCCAAGGAGAAGGCAGTGGGGGGCTCTCCTGGGCCACGGGCAGTGGATGCAGGGAGATGGGCGGTGGGCAAGGTTCTCTGTAGTGTGAAGTAGGGGTGGGAAGTGCCAAGCAGACAAGCAAGACGATGCCTCCCCTGGCCCCTTCTGTGTTGGACTCTTGTTGTTGCCGGTCCAGCTCTCCTATCCCTCAGGAGGGTTCTCTGAACAGCGTCAGGTGTGGGCTGTGAGGAGGGAAGTTTTCTGGGTGGGGTTTCAGCCTTCCCATTGTACTACCGGAAAGGAAGTTTCACGCTCTAAGAATTTCCCATCAAGGTGCTCTGGAGGTTGAGCTGGCCACTGGGGCCACGAGGGGGCCACAGGGGTGGGAGGGGAGGGGAGGGGAGAGAGTTAGGGGCCTGTGACAGGCCCAGGGGGTTGAGTTAGGGGCAGGCATGAGCTGGTCAGAAAGTGTACAGAGGTATTTAGCTAACACATATGGCGGGGGCGTTTACCACACGCATGGCCCTGTTCTAAGTCCTTTACAGGTATCAATTAATTTAATTCTCGTAATGACTCTTGAGGTAGCCTCGGTGTTTGTTTGTATTTATAGATGAAGAAAACAAGGCCCAGAGAGGGTGGGTAGCTAGCCTAAGGGCACACAACTAGTGAGTGGGGTAGCTGGGATTTGAACCCAGACAGTCTGGCTCCAAAAAGGAACCAGGCTTCCCCTCTGCATCAGATCCCAGGAATGTCAGTGGACACAGAGATGTCTACCTTGGCATAGCTGTTCAGACAGCCAGGAAAGATCACAGTCATACAGTCAGCCCTTGCCTGTGTTTGAATCCCCTGTGTGGTTCTTGACAGGGGGCAGCCTTACTTGTGCCCCTCTGATGGCAGGAAGCTCACTGCTTGTCTCTGCCTCCTGTGCTCAGGAAGGTCAGGCTGGGTAGGCTGGTGCAAAGTGGGCAATTCTGCCCTTTCCTGGGGCCTTGTCTACCCACGGTGAGTAGCTCACTTTGATGGTCAATGAGCCAGAGAGGTGCATGGATTCTGACCAGCTCCATCCTTGCTCGCTGTGTGACGTCAGGAAGTCATTGACCTTCTCTGGGCCTTGAATCCCAATGCCATAAAATGGAAAATTTGGGCCAGATTCTTAAAGTGATTTGTGCGCTATGAGTTCACAAGTATAGAGCAGTGTTCACAGTGAGGGGGGCTGCCTGGGAGGTGACATTTGGATTGGGGATGAGAGATAGACAGCAAGAGGGACTGACAGAAAGAAGAAGGAAAGTGGGGATCCAGAAGGGACATATTTCTGTCCCCAGATGTTGGGTTTCTTTCTGCTGGTCTGGGGTGGCAGGAAGCAGTTTCAAAAGGAGCCAAAATGCTCAGGCAGGATGCAGGGTGAAACCGTAACAACTGCAACCTAGGAAATAGTGGCCATTCCCTAAAGCACTTGCACATCTTTCTTCTAAGGGGCCCTGTAATGCCACCAGGGCAGGATGGTGAGCCGACTGACCGATAACTGGACTAATAAGGCCCAAGAAATTGGGGTTCCATTACACATGGTGGGAGTAGGAGACTGGCACTTGCTTGATGGGGCCAGGTTAGTTTGAGAAAGGCCCACGAGCCAATGAGCTCCTGCCTGGGTCACCTCTCCCTGTAATGCTGCCCTCAAATGTTCCATCCAAAAGCCACCTCTTCCTGGAAGCCCTCCTTGGTTTCTTCTAGTCTCAAGACTACTTGAGTGCGCCCAGGTTGTCAAGCTTCCCTTCATCTGGCTTGTGGCAGATGATTGCACCTGTCGCCGTGGCCATCTGCAATTCCCCACAGGGTGAGGATGCCTGTTGTCTGTCAGCACCCAGCTCAGTCGCAGGGCCGGCTGGCTCTGGGAAGGGCCAAGCCAGCTGGCATCTCTACTAGTGCCACGTATGCAGGTTCCCTGCCAGGCGCTACAGTACTGACCAGGCAGGGAAGGTCCTTGGCCTCTGGAGTAATCTTGGGCAAGTCATTTAAGCCCTTAGGCTTCAGGTTCCCTGATTACGAAATGGGCCAACAGTAAGGCCCACTTTGTAGGATTGGAGTGAGGACTGATACAGGTACAGGGGTGGGGTGGGTCAGCACAGGCTGGCAGATAGTAGGCGTCAGCTAATAGAGGCTGTGGGGGTCAGAAGTGCCCACTCTATATCAGGATGGCACGGGAAGCTGCACCTCCTCTCCCTTGGGCCATCCTGTGAGTGTCTCCCCACCAGGCTGCCACCACCCTCTGCCTTTCCAGCTGCCCAGGGCTCTGGGAGCTGGCTCCACCTGGTGGTCATGACAGGAAGTACACTTCACCTCTGGCCCCTGTAGAGGGCGCTGTGGGCGCGCTAACGTTTCATTCGCCGTCCAACACAGCCTCCACCTGCTCCCCACTTTGTCCAGCAACCTTTGTCAGCATGCACCCGAGGCTCTGGGCCCAGAGATGGATCAGGAGCTCCCTGGCTGGCTGGAGGGAATGCACCATACCACCGCGGGAGGACAACAGAGGGGGCCCTGGCCAGTGATGGCAACCAAAGGAAGCCAGCAGTGACTGTGGAGGGAGTTGACGAAGCTTCCTGAGAGGGGCGTCCTCTGAGCTGGGTCTCGGGCATGATGATGGTGAGGGACCTGGAGGAGAACCCTGAGAACCTCTGTGTCTTCCAGGCCTGGGGGAGCGGGGGTGTGGGGCCAGGCGGTGCTGTGGAACCTTCCTCTCCAGATTCTAGCCAAGATTATCACCCCATCTGTGCTGGGTCCAGAGGGAGGTACTGTAACGCCCATGTTCCATGACTTACAAGGGGTCATGCAGCACGTGACAAGTGGGTCTGGGCCTTGGATTCAGCTGGGTGCTGGGCGGCCTCCACGTCCTGATGCTCGGCTCCTGGTAGTTCTGGGGAAGTCCACGGGCTGTTTCCCCACTTGTCTCAGCCACAGTACACTGACCTTTCCTCTACAAGGTTGGCCCTACCCTGCCAGTCAGGCCCCTGGCTTACACTCCTGGCTTCTTCCAGGTGGTGACTCTGGGGAGGAAGATGGCTGCCCAAGGGCTGCAGTGGGCAGTGCTGTTCCTGCGGGGTCTGCTCTTCCTGCTTCAAGGTAGGCTTTCCTGGGGTGCCCTGGGACTGCTGCGACTTATGTTCAAACGCACGCATGTCTATGACAGCTGCCAGCAACTCCACTAACCCCTCTGGGCAGGCACAGACCTGCAGACACAGCTCAGCAAGCGGATGGCACCTTGAGGAAAAGAAAAAGTCACCTCTTCTTTCTGGCAGATTCAGCCCCACAGTGCACATCTTAGGGTGGGCAACATGGACTGGGTCTGAGCCCTACTCACCTTAGCAGCCAGAGCATCCTTGTGCAGTGTGCAGCCTGCACAACTGTCTATAGCAGGAATGGCCTCATTAAATACTTGATTGCTATTTAAACTTTTTCTTAACCTTTGAAATCATTGTTAATTTTGAGTTTGTTCTTTTCATATTTTGGAGCCAGTAATTTTGAAAAGGGTAGACTCACATTTTTGTAGACCCTTGGAGGTATAGGCCCTTGGACTGTCTGTGGGTCCCAGGAACTGGGCTCCTGTATTCTGAGCCCAGAGCCTGCCCCCTCCTAGGCTCCTAGCTGGCTCCTGCCCCAGAGACCCATCTGCAGTCTCTGTCTCCCCAGGTGCCCATGGTGTGGCCTCACGGGAAGACTTTCGCTTCTGTGGCCAGCGGAACCAGACGCAGAAGAGCAGCCTCCGTTATGAAGAGGCGTTAGAGCTGCACATCTCCATCAAGAACTCTGAGGAGGCCCTCACAATCCATGCCCCCTTCCCTGGAGTGCTCCCAACTTCCCAATTCTTCCCTGACCCCAGGGGCCTCTACCACTTCTGCCTCTACTGGAATCGCCATGCTGGGAAATTGCATCTTCGCTATGGCAAGAAGGACTTTGTGCTGAGTGACCAAGCCTCTGGCCTCTTATGCTTCCGGCATCAGGAGAGGATCCTGGTCCAGGGCCCCCCGCTGCTTGCCACCTCTGTGAGCTCCTGGTGGAGCCCCGAGAACACCAGTCTGCCCAGCGCTGCCGGCTTCACCTTCTCTTTCCATAGTAAGGCGACTTCCAGGCAGAAGGAACAGCTTGGGTGGAGGCCTGGAGGCAGGGAAGATGAAATGCAAGGCAGGCTTGAAAGTGGACTGGGTCTGAATGTCAGGTCACAGAGCTCGGGCTTTGCACACAGGCAGTGGGGAGCCGTTGAAGGTGTCTGCGGAGTGGAAGAGTGTGACCCAGGGTGTGCTTCAGGAAGGTTGTGAGAAGGTAGGGGTGATGGTAGAGGGCCAAAGTCCCATCGAGGGGCTGTAGGGAAGGTCCAGGGGAAGAAAGATGAATTCTGACCAGGGTGGGAGCAGAGAACATGGGACTGAATGTTGAGAACTGAGGAAGAACAGAGGAAGAATTCTGCTTCGTCAGCACCATCGTCAATTGTTTATCTTCATTCTGCAGAGGTGGAAACTGAGGCACAGGGAGGCACAAAGTTGCAAGCTAGTGAGTGAGTGAGCCAGGATTTGAACCCAGCAGCTGATGGGCATGAGGTTGGGAGTGGGAGGGAGGGGAGCAGAGAGGCTGATGCTGCAGGGTGAAGGCTGTGAGTTCCACACGGGGTGTGACAGGTTAGATGTGGCCAGCGCCTCCTACTGACAGCTGAATGCGGAGCAGGCAGGAGAGGGTGGCCAGGCGAGCTGGAGGCTTCACTGAGGGTCTAGGATTTCCCTGATTCTTCCTCTTCAGGCAGCCACAGCTTGGAGCGGGACTCCCAGGGGTAGGGGCACAGCATTTTGAATAAGTGAGCAGCTCCAGGCCCATGGAAATGCTGGGGATGGCGGAGCGGGTCCAGCTCCTGACCCAGGTGTGGCGGACAAGGCCAGGGCAGTAGATGGCGCTCCCACCCCCAGGCCGGGAGAGGCTTGTCCAGCTCCAGAGCGCAGCCAGGAGGGCGCCTGGGTAGGCATGTCCTTCCTGTCCGGGCTGGAGTTGCTGCAGGGCTCCATGTGACAGAGCCCCAAGTGGCTGGCCTCATCTCTGAGTGACCTCAGGGGAGTCTACCCCACCCCTTGGAGCTTCAGTGTCCTCTTCTGCAAAATGGGATGGAAGTACCCAGAATTGTGTGAGGAGTAAATGGAAGCATAATGGGTGTGGCCTGCCACCTCAATCATCGGCCTTAGGCACTTCTGTCTGTCTGTCCTCCTCTCCCAGATCCTCCCCAGAAGGCTTCCCACAATGCTTCCGTGGATATGTGCGAGGTGAAGAGGGACCTCCAGCGGCTCAGCCAGCTTCTGAAGCATCCCCATAAGGCCTCAAGGAGGCCCTCGTTCTCCCCGGCCAGGCAGTGAGTGTGACACCCCCAGCAGACCTGGGCCTGGGCAGGCGGGGACTGGAGTGGGAGGCTGGAATGTTCTTCTGGGCTTTCCCTCTCCTCCTGGAGGAACCCAGCCCTTCACCTGCCTGAGTTTGTAAAAACAAATGTCACCCACCATCCCAGGGCAGCCACCCCAAGTCTGGCTCCTTTTAGAGCTCGGCACACTGAGGCCCAGGGATGGGCAGGGCTGCTCCACGGCCACAGAATGGGCCAGTCTAGGCAGAAGTGGGCCCAGAACCGGGTGCTCGGGATTGTCCCCACCCCGCCCCCGCAGGCCACTCTCTTTCCCACACTCCTGGGCTGCTCTTCTCTCCTGCCCCCTCTTCTTTCCCGTGGCCTCTTTCCGCCTGCCTCTTTCCTGTGCATCTGCTCAACTCTCTCCTCTCCCTGTCTCCCTGCCAGCCTGCACCTGCCTCCCCGGCAGTCACCTATCTTTTCCCCACTGCCAGGCAGCTGCAGAGCCTGGAGTCGAAGCTGAGCTCTGTGAAGTTCACAGGGGACACAGTGTCCTTCGAGGAGGATCGGATCAACGCCACGGTGTGGAAGCTGCAGCCCACAGCCAGCCTCCAGGACCTGTACATCCACTCCCGGCATGAGGTCAGGAGCTGGGATCTGCCGCCAGGGCCGGAAGCAGCTGCGGGGGGCCAAGAGCACCCGTCACCTGGGCCTCTGAGGACCAGATACGTGCAGACAAGGAAGGCATCAGGCCCAGGGAATGACCTGTCAGTGATGACCTTGTGGCACTGAGGACCCTTCCTAGCAAAGTGGTGTGGGGCGCACCTGCTGCCTGCCCCAGGGGCTCCTGCAGGCACCAGTGTGAACAGAAGACCAACCCCCATATGCGTGTGCATGCCCCTCGGGCTTGAGGCGGCCCCTTGAGCGGGCCTGGTGAGTTGGGAGCCACCCACACTGCCCTCGTATCCCACCACGCCAGGATGCCATAAGCAGAGCTGGTGTCTGAGGCCCAGGCAGCAGAACACTGCGTGATTCTCCCAGGCCTGTTTGGCCCTGGGGCCCTGGGCTCTAACCGTGAGGCTCCCAACAAGCCCTGGTGTCAAGGAAAGGAGGAGTGAGAAAGGCTGTGTGAGTCAGGCATGGTTTCCTGAAGGAGGGGGCTTAGAGATGGCGGCACCCAGGAAGATGTGGGGGTTTGTGGAGGGGAGCTGGGGGCCCCCTTCTGGGCTCTAAGGGGACTCTGGTCTGCAGGAGGAGCAGAGTGAGATCCTGGAGTACTCTGTGCTGCTGCCCCGTGCACTCTTCCAGAAGACCAAAGGCCGGAGGGGGCATCCTGAACAGAGACTCCTCCTCGTGGACTTCAGCAGTCAAGTCCTGTTCCAGGTGTGGGGCCCGCATCCTCATGCCCTTCCTAGGGGAAAGCAGTTTCTGTCTGACGGAGAGATGGAAGGAAGGCTTGGAACCTTTGCAAATCAGAGCGTTTCATTGTAAAGTCAGAAATTGGGCTACAGCATGCAAATCTCCTTGGGAGATGTCTAAATAGTGTTCTCACTACAGTGTAAATGACTACATGTGCAAGAAATTGTTTCCGGAGAGAGACTCAGCCTCTCAGAGCCATGTACTGGCGAGTCTAGAGAACCTAGGGGACTTCTGGGCTTTTCTTCTTGGCCCTAAGCCCCCTCCTTCCTCTCTCCCCCCACCCCAAATATCTAGGACAAGAATTCCAGCCAAGTGCTGGGCGAGAAGGTCTTGGGTATTGTTGTGCAGAACACCAAAGTAGCCAACCTCTCAGAACCTGTGGTGCTCACCTTCCAGCACCAGCCACAGCCGGTGAGCGAGCAGACCATCCACGGAGACAAGGGTCCCCGCTAGCCCATGTCCTTCCTCCCCCTCGCCTCTGAGTCACTAGTCTTTAACAGAATGATCAGGTCCAAATGGGGTGGTGGCCGGACGTGGACTTCCTTAGTCTGCCCCACAGAGTAGTGGACTGTAATGGGATCCACTTTCCTTTCTTGTCCCTACAGAAGAATGTGACTCTACAGTGTGTGTTCTGGGTTGAAGACCTGACATGTGAGTGTGGAGGGGTCTCTGGTTAGGTATCTGGAGGAGAAGGAGGAGATCCTAGAGGGTGGGGGAGATGGGGCTAATCCGGGAGGGCTTCCTGGAGAAAGGTGGGCTTTGAACAGGAAGTGACAGACTAGGGACGTGACAGGTGGAGCAAAGGCTCAGAAGAGTGACACAGCTGTGCATTTGGGGGGTAGAGTGAAGTCCTGGGGGACTGGGTTTGATCAGAGCCCTATGCTGTCCCCTCCTCAGTGAGCGGCCCAGGGAGCTGGAGCGACGCCGGGTGTGAGACCATCAGGAGAGAGAAGCAGACATCCTGCCTCTGCACCCACCTGACTTACTTTGCTGTGCTGATGGTGAGCGGTCCCGCTGTGCCCTACAGCCATGCCGCAGGCTGTATGCCAGCCACTTTGCACAACAACCCCTGAGGTGTCTCCTGTTGTCCCATGTTGTAGATAAGGAAACTGAGGTCCAGAGAGGTTAGGCAATTTGCCCAAGGTCACACAGCTAGTAAGTGAAAGAGCTGGTCCCTGAAGCCCTAGCTGTTTATTCCCAAATTTTGGTGTGTGATAAAAATGCTGATTCCGCAGGTCTGGAGTGGGGCCACGAGTGTGTTTCTAATGAGTCCCCAGGGAATGCTGAGGCCCCATGTGGGAGCCCTGGTGGTGGACCATGGGGCCCTCATGATCACAGAAGCTTCGTATATTAGGTTCATTCCCCCGGAATCTCAGGACCCCAGCACCTGCGGAAAGAAAGTGGTCTTTCAGCTCTCCCCGGTATGGGAAGCTCATTCCCTCACAGGAAATTTATTCTGATGCTGAATGTTGTAGAAAAATAATTGGTGCCAGGACAGAAAAGGTGGAGCTCTTAGCCCTGTGGGTCAGGGACTCGTCAGAGAATGAGGTGAAAGCTATAGACCCCCCCTGCAGAAACATGGCTCCTAGGACCATGGTCTGCTCAGTCGGGGGGTGGGGTTCAGAGACCCCAGACCCACCCAGGGACCACAGGTCAGCTTGCTCCTGAGCTAACCCTCAGTGTCGAGTTGGGGGCACGGAAGCCAGCCCTGGCCTGTCTTGTGCACCCAGGTCACCTCTGTGGAGGTGGATGCCTCACACAAGCACATCCTGACGCTGCTGTCCTACGTGGGCTGTGTCATCTCCGCCCTGGCCTGCGTCCTCACCCTCGCCGCCTCCCTCTGCTCCAAGTAAGACAGGAGGTGGGAGGGAGAACCTCCATTCCAGGCCCCCAGCCTGGGACCCCACAATGGTGGGAACTCAACTGGAGGTTGGCCCAGCCGACCCGAAATGTGTGTGGCCAGAGCACCGGGAGGTGGATAGTGGATAACATTGCATTAACCAATTTATTCACTGCCAACATTGAAAACTGGGAGAGTTGACATAAGAATCTAGGTTTCTGCCTCTGAATGGTCACATGCGATACCCCTAAAAACACATAAGGACATCATGGTGACAGTGATAACGGCTGACACTTACATTGTGCTTTACACGCATGAACCTGGTTTGATCCTCACAAGGGCCCTAGGAAAGAGTGCTCACAGAGGGCAGGTGACTGGCCGGGGCTCACAGAGCAAGAAAGAGCAGAGGCGGGCTTGAATCCAGGCAGGCGGGCTCTGGGCCCACCGGCACCAGTTACTGGAGCAGAGTGGCAGCGGCCGCCGGGGACAGTGGGCCTTGAGGGTTCTCTGCAGCACCCTATTCTCTGGTGTGTGCTTTGAAGTCTATTCCCCCAGGCATTTGAGTCTGATCCCCCCACATGGAAGTTTCTGTCACGCAGTCATTTGGGTGTCTCAAGGAGAAAGGATCCCCCTCAGAATGCCTTCACCCCCATCAGGCTGTGTGTGTGGGTCTGCATTGTCAATGCTGGGTTTAGCCTACAGAGAGGTCCACTGGCGGTCAGGGCCTGGGCCTGTTTGGGTGGGTGGGGGACACCCTTAGTTCTGTGAGACACCCAGAGCGTGCTCATTGTCCTCAGCTGGGGTGGGGGGGTGCAGGCCTGGGCAGGCGTGTGCAGGGGCGACTGTGTTGCGTGTGCCCACAGCCGTGCACATGGCGGGGCTGGAGCAGGCGATGAGGAGGGAAGGCTGATGGCACCCTGGCCAGCACAGCGTCCTGGGGTGGGGATGAGACTGGGATGTGCACGTACAGACTTGCAGACCTGAGGGCAGATGCCCACACCTCAGGCTCACAGACTCACAGGCACACAGTTGTGCAAACAGGCAGGGGCAGGACATGGGTGGCATGGAGTCCCCGAATAGCAACAAGCACAGTGCCTTTTCCTCTCCGACTTTGGGAGCATCTGGTAGATAGCCGCGGCTCATTTGTCTTCCTTGCTCTGTCTGGCTAAGGCTGTTGTTAAATGCGCACATGGTGCCTGAGCCTGTGGGTGCTGGGCATACAGTGGGTGCACAGACACAGGTGGGGAATGACTGGCTGCGGGCACTTAGTAGAATAGGGAGTGTGTGTGTGTGTGTGTGTGTGTGTGTGTGTGTGTGTGTGTGTAGCCTGGGAGGGCTGTCTGGAGGAGGAGGAGGAGGAGGAATGGGCACACAGACACACCCTGCCATCCCATGCTGGTCACCAGGGTAACCCTACCTCCTCCCCCCTGAAACCCCTTCCGCCGTGCCCCAACCCCGTGCAGGAGGAAGCCTCGGGATTACACCATCAAAGTGCACATGAACTTGCTGCTGGCCATCTTCCTGCTGGATGTGAGCTTCCTACTCAGCGAGCCAGTGGCCCTGGCAGGCTCTGAGGCTGGCTGCCGTGCCAGTGCCATCTTCCTACACTTCTCCCTGCTCGCCTGCCTCTCCTGGATGGGCCTCGAGGGCTACAACCTGTACCGACTCGTGGTAGAAGTCATCGGCACCTATGTCCCTGGCTACCTGCTCAAGCTGAGCATTGTGGGCTGGGGTAAGTTGGTGCGTTGGTGGGCCCCCTAGACCTGCTTCTACCACTTGGCTTCTGGCAAAACACAGGCACCTGGTTCTGCTTCTCCACCTGCCTCTCTGACTGGTCCGCCACGGCTTCCTTCTACCCATCCTCAGGGGTTCTTTACCTTGACTGTGTCAAGGTCCCTTTAGGAAAATGAGGTGTTGAGCCTGGTCCCCAAGAAACACATATTCTCCACATTGCTTACTCCTTTAAAAGTGGGGTTTGCAGTCAGGGTCTGGGCCTGTTTAGGTGGGTGGGAGACACCTTAGTTGTGTGGGACACCCAGAGCGTGCTCATTGTCTTCAGTTAGGAAGGGGGTGCAGGCCTGGGCATGCGTGTGCAGGGGCGACTGTGTTGCGTGTGCCCACAGCTGTGCACATGGCGGGGCTGGAGCAGGCGATGAGGAGGGAAGGTTGATGGCACCCTGGCCATCAGACAGGGTGACAGAGACGCCATGTATGGATGTGCAGGTTGTGCACTGCTCCAGGCACCCAGCTGGGGGATGAGTGGAGCTGTAATCCAGTCCTCCCCTCATCTGATTCACCCAGGCTGGCAGTGACCCTGCCTGTGGATCCCCCCTGAACCTCAGGTAACGGATTCCTTGGGGCTCTGGCATTTGTTCTCGGCCAATGACGGCTCAATTCACCTATGGCCTAGGTCTCCCTTATTGCAGACCGGGAGACCCAGGGACACACGCCCCAAGTCCTTTTGGACATTGCACAGGCCCACCAACCCCCACGTGTCCCGGACCCCACCCTGCTGCTCCTCCTGTGTTTCTCATTTGGACTGCTCTTGGTTCACTCTGTTGATTTACATGAAATTCCTTCAGAGTTGGCCCTGTGTCAAGGCCCAGGAATTTGGTGGCAGGCAGCTCCTTCCAGGGAGCTCTCAGTCTCCACCTCATATACAAGGTCAGGGCCCAGTGCAGACATCCCTGGGGCAGAACTCTGGATATACCCCCTTGAACTGTCCCTCATTCCACCAGTGTCCTGCTCCTGCCCCTTCTCCTGCGACATCCAGGCCCTCAGCAGGGAGCTGAGGGCCCTTTCTCCTAAGGATGGGGGTGGGGGGCAGGGGTCAGGTCAGGGGAGATGGGCTCTCTCCATGGGAAACCCAACCTGGAGTGGGGAAGGGGAGGGTCTGAGCTCAGAGGACTTGCCCCAGGTGGGCTGGGTGAGCTCTGGGAGCATAGACCTGAGAGGAAGTCTCGCCAGAGAGCAGGGGAGGGGAGGGCCTCAGAGGGAGGGAGATGGAGCCCCATGCTTCGCTGCCCACAGGTTTCCCCATCTTCCTGGTGACACTGGTGGCACTGGTGGATGTGAACAACTATGGCCCCATCATCCTGGCTGTGCATAGGACTCCAGAGAGTGTTATCTACCCTTCCATGTGAGTAGCTGTGTGCGGTGGGGGCAGGAATGTGGGTCCTGGGGTGTAGAGGCCGCAGAGGAGCCCGAGCCTAGGCCACATAGACAGGAGACTCCTGGGTGCTGGGGCTGCTGGAGATACTGGCTTGGCGCCGCAGTGGCCAGAGCACTGGGCTAGCGTCAGAGAGGGTGAAAGAGGCCCAGATCTGCCCCTCACTCACCAGAGGCCCTTGCATGGGGTCTCAGTTTCCCCACTGTGAGTGGGAATATAGGTTGGAGGAGGTGAGCCCCATTGTGTTCCTTTGCTACACTCTTCATCGCCCTGCACAGATGGAAGTACAGAAGCCCAGAGAGGGCGGGGATCCAGGCCACACTGCTCAAGGGCACCCAGCTGGGGGATGAGTGGACTGAAATCCTATCTTCTGTCACTCACCTAATTTGCCCAGGCTGGTGGTGGCCCTGCCTATGGGTCCCCTTGAACTTAAGACTCGAAGCCAGGGTTTCTGAGCCCCAGGCTGGGAATGAATTCTTTCCCCTGGCCCAGTATTTTGAAAATTTCAGTCTTTTTTATATGAGGACCTTGTGATATTTTTGCTTCACCATCTTTGTACCATGTGTATTATTACTTAATATTTTTCTTTAAATCATCTGACTTGTTAATTTAACTATATTTAAAATTTTTTTATATCAATACTATAAATAGAAAACAAGCATCACTCATCACACACAATGAATAACCATGAACACAAACACAGGACAAGAAAACCCTGGCATCGAATGCTGGCTGAAGGCTGTGGCCTGAGGCTGCCTCTCTGTGGAAAAGAGAGCCTAGCAGGTCGTTAGACATGCGGGAGACACATTAACACCAAGTGGGCCTTTCCCTGGACTATAGAGAGGAATAAAGGAGAATGGAAAAGACAGTGATTTTCGTTTTGTGAGTCAGGGGTGTTAAAGCTGCCCCGTGACCTGGCTTCGCCGTGGCGCATGCCGGCGGCCCGGGACGTGCCGTGCCAGCCTGGCCAGGCACAAGCCCTCACATCCCTGCCTCAGGTGCTGGATCCGGGACTCCGTTGTCAGCCACGTCACCAATCTGGGACTCTTCAGCCTGGTGTTCCTGTTCAACACGGCCATGCTGGGCACCATGGTGGTGCAGATCCTGCGGCTGCGGCCCCGCACCCAGAAGTGGCCTCATGTGCTGACGCTGCTGGGCCTCAGCCTGGTGCTCGGCCTGCCCTGGGCCTTGGTCTTCTTCTCCTTTGCTTCGGGCACCTTCCAGCTTGTAGTCCTCTACTTCTTCAGCATTATTACCTCCTTCCAAGGTAGGTGTGGAGAAGACCCTACCCACTGCCCAGCCAGGGTGCCCATAGGTGGAGCACAGGGACGGGAAGAGCTGACCCAGGCAACCTGACGACTTCCCTTCTCTGGGCCTCCGTCTTCCCCTTCGTAGCGGGCAGCATCCAGGCCACAGCTGACAGGGCTTTATTGGGCGCCTACTATAGGCAGGCCCTACGCTAGCCAATCAGCTGTGAACTGGTTGAGTGAGGGCCTTGCTTCCCTGGAGCGCATCCCTAGTGGGAAAGACCCAGTGTGACAAGCAAGCCAGCAGCTGTCTAAGGGAATCTCAAAGAGGAGGGAAGTAATTGTGGGTGATGTGATGGGCAGTTTGGGCTGGGGTGGGGGACACTTTGGGGAGGGTGGCCAGGGAGGCCTCTCTGGAGGAGACATTCGAAAACAATAGAAGGATCCAGCCAGGGAGAGAGCAAGGACCTTGGTACTCCAAGTGTGTCCCACGGACCAGCAGCTTCAGCATCACAGGGGGCTTGTTGGAAGCACAGACTCTGGTCCCTCCAGACCTGCTGAATCAGATCCGCACTGCACAGATGCCGGGGGTGCCTGTGCGCACCCCGGGCTAAGGAGCCTGGTCTGGGGGAAGAGCCCTCCAGGCAGAGGGAGAAGCAAGAGCCAAGGTCCTGAGGCGGAAAGTAGCTTGTGTGTTGGGAGAACAGTGAGGAGGAGCGAGCTTAATGGGCAGTGAGTGGGGAGAGGTCAGGGGGTGAGGGGAGAGGCGCAGAGAGGCCGGATCATAAGGGCCTGGGTCGATCCCCTCTACCTGCACCCCTCCCGCCCATGCCCCCCACATCATACAGAGTCACACACACACCCACTCTGTTCTGGCCATGCTGGGTAGGGAGGAGGACTTGGGCAGGAAAACAGGGAAGCTGAGGCCAGCCTCCCACAGCAGAGTGGAGGGGAGGGAAGTGTCTTTGTTCTCTCACATGTGGAGTGAAGAGGACTCTGTAAGGTTTATAAATGATGCCCCTAAATTCACACAAACATTTAATAAATCAGAGTAATGTTGTGTGAGGCAGCTCTGTATTGCATGGTGCCTAAACAGGTGGGCTCCGGAGACTGAATATCAGTGTTCGGCTCCTGGGTCGGCCGGGTCTCCTTACCTCCCCGGGCCTCAGAGGAACCTCTAGAGAATAAAGTGAGAAAACACCTGGTGCATAGCAGGTGTCTCTGGGGTCACACTGGTGCCGGGAGCCCGTGCAGAGAGGAGGGAAGGGGGCAGATTTGAGTCAAGGAGCTCTGGGAGGGGAAGAGGTAGCATAGGGCTGCCCGCAGCCTGCCCCACAGGCTTCCTCCTGGCCCACAGGCTTCCTCATCTTCCTCTGGTACTGGTCCATGCGGCTGCAGGCCCGGGGCGGGCCCTCGCCTCTGAAGAGCAACTCGGATAGTGCCAGACTCCCCATCACCTCAGGCAGTACCTCGTCCAGCCGCATCTAGGCCGCCAGCCGCCCACCCCGTGTGAGGAAGCAGAGGTGCGGCCTCTCCTCAATGCTGCCCGTGGCCCCTGAAGCCGGTTCAAGCCCTCGGCGGATCAGCTGGAGACTGGAGAAGGCCCAGGGACCTCAGAGGGATGGGGCTGTTGCCATGGCCGTGAGACTCCTAGGCTGGGCCTTTGGAATTGGCCTGTGGACTACTTGGCTCTCGGATCCAGCCGGCAAGGGGCTCAGGTGTGGGACTGCCCCCCTGGCCATCCTAACCTGGGACTGAAGGCTGGTCTTCACTCACCCCACTGGGCCCAGGGTCAGGTCCCAGACTTTGGAGGCCTGGAAGCATCCTTAGCTCTGTGTCCTCACCCAGGACAGAAATGTGCCGTAGCTGCTCTGTCTCCGGTGATCACCCTGAGGGCACTCTGCAGTCCCAAAGGGCGGCCCATTGCCCTCAGGGCAAATAGGGCTGGGCAGAGCTTTGAGCCAGATTCCTGGAGGAGGAGAGCCCTCCACCCCCTGCCCCCGGAGCATAGCGGCAGCTCCTCTCCCTCTGAGCCCAGGGCCGTCACCTTCCATGGGCCTCCCCAGCCCTCCCTTTCCCCTCTGTGGCCCTCCCTTCCTCTCCTGGGGCCTCCCCAGCCCTCCACTCATAGCCCAGGGTCCCCAGTTCCAGCACTGTATTTTGGGTGGTGGTTTCTAAGAGCTGCCTGGTGCCTGCTATAAACCTTAATCTACTGTGCAGGCCTTTGCCTGCCCGACTCAGACTTGTATAGATGTTCTGGGCTAAGCTACGTCCATCTGTCCATCTGGGCCTCTCTATAAGCTGCATCACTCTTGTTCACCACTGCCAAGCCCACCCGTCACAGGGGCTCTCAGCCTCTCCCAAAGCCGCACTGTGGCAAGAGCTATGGAGCATAGCAGCTCCAATTTGTTTCTACCCCAGCATTCTGCTCTGAAAACTGAGACATGCCTCCCGTGGTGACACTGGCCTAGAGCCCAAAGTACTCCTAAGTGGTTGTTGTCCCTGAATCCCTGCAGACTGTCTCGGGCATGCTTGAGCCCATCACAGTTAATTCTGGCTCTTGGACACAGATGGCCAGACCTGGTCACTTCCCCTTTCGAGCTAACAGTCTAACGTGTGAGGCGTGTATGAGATAAGAGCTCCTGGAGCTACAGGCATGGAGTTGGGGAAGCCATCATTCCTGGCTGGGAATCCAGGAAAACTTCCTGCAGGAGGCAACATTTGACATGGATCTCAGCTTTAAAGATGGGGAGAACTTTCTTTTTAATTACTAGTTCATTTGTTTTTTGGATTTAAAAAGTACATGTTCATTGTAGAGAGCTTGGAAACATCGTAGAGAAACTTGGAAGGAAGAGTATACAGAAGAAAATAAAAATCAGCTGTTGTTATTGTCTAACCAATGTAAACATTTTGGAGCATTGCCTTCTGAGCTTTCTTCCGTCCTATTAAGAGTCACTGATACAGACACCTCGAGGCCAGTCAGAACCATGAAGGAGGGAAGAGGGCCATATGTGTTAAAAATCAACTGCTGGAGACTAACCACCAGGGCAAGGGTGGGATGTATAAATGGCAACTTGGTGTCAGTGTAAGGAGGCAATGGGGAATGGTGGGGTCTGTGGTAAACTGAAGATTACAAGCCCTATGCCGAGGAACACCTGTTACTCACTGCCTTGCAGGGAAGAGGACCCACATAGCCAGGGCATCTGCCTTTTATGAAAAATGAGAATCTGGATTGTGGTGGTGCAAAATCCCGACTTAAAATTTTTGGCTACTCCAAAAAATTTGCTGGCCAAAAAAAAATCATGTTTGGGGACTGAATTCAGCCCTTGGCTGGTCCCATGACATATGTAACCAGTTTATTGACCAGTGTGAAGTAGGCGGGCTGCAAGGAGGAAATGACTGAGCTTTTCTCCCATCACTGCCTTCAACCCTGTTCCATTAAATCTCCCCCGGCCCCCCATCCTGTGTCACAGGTGAGGCAGATCTGATAGGTTTCTGTCCCCATTTAGTTATGAGAGCAGTTTTGTTTGATCATTGCCATTTGGGTCCAGGTCTAAAGTCCAGCACAGGTTGTTTCAGGTCCACATACAAGCTGTCTGCCCTCTGCAGTCTCCTTCTTCCCGCACTGGCTGCTCCAGGCCAGGGAAAGAGGTGAGGGTCTCTGGAGTTGGAGGAGGTGGGTGCAAAGCCATGAGTAGACTGGGGTGCCCTCTGACAGCGTGAGTATGGGATCTCTGGGGGCCTACCTTGACACGAGGGAAGTCCGTGTACCCAGCCTTTCTCCCCTCTTCCTCTGCTCCTGCCTCTTCCATTGGTTTGGGCCTCCACCTTCCTCCAACTCCTGAGGGCAGAGAGTAAAACTTCCCAGGGTCCCGACTGGGCAGCTCAGTGGGAGCAGAGCCAGCTCTCTGCCTCACAGACCTCTCAGTCTCTGCAAGACGGTCTCTTGGAGCCCCACTCACTGGGCTAGACGGGAGGCAAATTCTTCTCTTCGAAGAACTCTCTGGAACATCTAGTTTCTGCTTCTGGGGCAGGCTGAGGTTATGGGGAGGGGCCTCAGCTCAGGGCCCTTCTTTCTTGGGCCAGGCCTTGGATGGGCCACCTGACAGGTCTGTGATGCTCCTTGACCCCAGTGGTTCTTGTCATGCACCTCACTGGGCGGAGGGGCTTTGGACGGCAGGAGTACTGTTCCCACCAGGACATGGCTAGGTTTGGGTCTGCAAGCACCCCTCTGGTGTGGGAAATGGATGGAGTAGCCAGAGGGGGGAATCTGGCTGGGCCCGGCCAGAGGACTGCAGGCCTGTGCCTGCACACCAGAGCCCACCTGGAGCCACTGGGACAAGCTGGGGATGGCAGATGGCAGAAAGGGAAGCTACAGTTCTGTCTGCCCTGAGATTTAGGGATCCCAGGGCTCTTTAAATGCCTCTGAACTAGTCAGCGGCAAGGAAGAGAACCCTCTCTTGCTACCCCCAGCCCCCTGGTCCCATCTTCCCAGGTGTGCTGGATACTCCGGGTCCCAGTGTGCAAATCTCCAGGTACTTCTTTACAAATAGGTACCCGTGAGCCCCTCTGAGGACCCTGACTCCAGGACAGGTCCCCAGCGGGCCCAAGTCACAGTTCACAAAGCCCTTGCCCACCATCTCATCTCACCTTGCCCGCAGCTGGGAGGGAAGCAGCAGGTAGGGGCAGGCCCCTGGGAGGAGAGGAGGGGCGACCAATGGTTCTCATCCTCCCACCACCTAAGCCTTCCCTGTAGAGGCAGTTCCTAGGGCTCCATGCCAGATCCCACCTGCCACCCACACACCCTGTGAGTGATTCCCTCCCCAGCTTTCCCCAGGCCCAGAGGGCCCAGCAGGGGACTGGATCCTGTCTGGAGGCTGCATGGGAAGAATAGGCAATAGAGGCCAGTTGGGACTGGGTGGGTCCCCAGTTAGATGCCTGAGTGGCCTGAGCGGGGGTGCTAGTGACCTGCACTAGCTTGGCAGGATGCCTCTCCCCTTCTGAGCCAGTGACCGTGGGACCACAACAATAGCCCTGGCCTCATCCACACATTTTCCAGAGCTGGGACCTGACCTCCCCTTCCCTCATGCCACACCCCACATGTGTTTGCTGCCCCCACTTCCTGCCCAGGCCACCTGTGACGAGCTGGGCCATGATGACAATAATTTCACAGCACTGCTAATAGTAAAAGGACAGTTATGATAATGGCCACACCCACGGACTGGGACAATTCCATATGCATCATCTCAAGAGTGTTCCACCTGCCTCGGGAGAGGCTCAGAGCAATGGACGGCTCACGCAAGCCCACCCAGCCAGGAAGTGGTCAGGACAGACGTCAGCCCAACCCTGAGCAACCCCCAGAACCCGTGCTTCTGTCATGGCCCACCCCCGCCCGCATCCTGCCTTTCCCAAGTCATGCGGGCGACTCTAGACTGCTGGGGGAGGGCTGGGGCTCCTTCACCCTTCCCTGCCTGACCCCCAGCAGGTCTGGGTTTGATCCTAGTCTTGTTCAATCCACAGGCATGGAGGAAGGAGCATGAGCACCGTCTACACCTTCATCCTCATCCCTATCGCCAGGCATGTGCATGCCGGGCATGTCTCGGGGCTTCTCAAACCCCTACTCAGCTCTAGGAGGCAGCGCCATTGCTGTATCTCTTTATAGAGGAGGAGACTGAGGCTCAGAGAGGCCCCAGCTTGTGAGAGGAGGGTCTGAGTAGGTGTGCTTGACTCCAAAGCCTGTGCTCATCACCACTCCCCAGGGCGCTGCTTGGATATGGAGGCCTCTGCCCTGTGGGACCCCACCAGGGGCTCTGGGAGCAGCATCTCTGGGGGGGGTTCAGCAGCTCCTACTGAGTCTGGCTCCCTCTGCAGGTGGCCACAGGGTGGGGTGAGACCAGGAGCGCTGCTTATTCCCCACCCTCACCTTTCACAACCCAGCGGATGGTGCCACGGAGCAGGAAGGGTGAGAAAGAGGCCACAGGAAGCAGCGGCAGTGACACTGGTCAGCGTGGAGGGGGTGGGGCACCTGCTCAGCACGGCCTGGGACAGAGGGACGCACAGCCGCAGGGCTCTGGCCAGCATAGCTCGGCCAAGGATGGTGACACCCAGGGCCCTGGGGGTCCAGCTTCTTCTGCTCATCTCGCTCTTGGTCTCAGGTGAGCGGCTCGTTCCTCATCCCCTTCTGCCAAGCCTGGGAAACCTGGGGCAGGGACAAGGAGGGGAAGGGGAGTGGGGGTGTCTGGAGCACATCCTCCAAGGAGCCCACCCTGGGGCCTCACTCAGCCCCCTCTCTAACCTCATCTTCGGGGTTAGATATCATCCCGACAAACGTCCGCCCAGTGCTCAGTGCTTCCCACAGTGGTCTGGAGATGCGGCAGGAGGCACTCCCCGACCTGGGACCGTGGCTCCCTGACAGGCCTGGCTCCAGGACCCAGGTGGGCCCTGGATGAGCTCTTCTCTAGCTGGCCTCTGTGCTCCTGGGGAAGGGGGTCAGTTCTCTCTGGAGGCTGAGGCCAGACAGGGCTTACACTGCCCCCACCACCTCCTTGTCTGGCTCCCTCTACCCCTGCCCTGTCCCAGCAATGGTCCCACAGTCCTCAGGGACCCAAGCAAGCTGTGCACACTCTCAGCCTAGCACATCCACATGTGGCAGTTTTCCAGAGGTAGCTTGAGGACCCCAGGCCTTGCCCTGGCTCTCCTCTGTTCCGGCAAAGCCAACTGCCTCCCAGCCCACCTGGCCAGCTCTTATTTACCCTTCTTGGCCCCTCTGTGATGTCTGTGGTGGTCCGCTTGGGCAGAGGAAGGTGCTCCCTCCTTGGTGCTCCCATCTCAGGACCTTGCACGCTCCTCTTGTTTTGCTCTTGACTCAGTGAGTGGCCTGTGGGCCAGTCCCGTGTGTGTCTGTCCAGCATGGAACCATGTGGCTTTGGGCACATAGGTCAATGTCTTTGGGCTTCAAAGAGCCCTCTTCTCTTGAAATGCTAATAGATGAAATGCAATGCAAAGTTCAGTCTCTGGTTCAGAAAACAGTGGAAAAATGGCAGTGCTATCCTCCTGGTGGCTTGGGGAGGGCTTGGTGCAGACGCTACTCCATAGATTAATTAACCCAATAACCAACGGTGGTTCTCATGCATCTCGGTGGGCATGGTAAAGACCCTGGGCCCTTCAGAAAAGCCGTAATTACGGCTGATTAGGTAATTATGTTATTTACGCTGGTCAGACTTCGAGGCTCCCCTGAGCAATGGAGTTTATACCCTATGGTGGTATGAGTGCTCCGGTTCTGGCAAAGTGTCCGTCGTTTGAATAGTGGGGGCTTTTTCTAGAGGTAAGACTCCTTCCATTGTGAACTTCTATGGGTTAGTCTCCATTCATCCATTTGCTCATTCATTCAAACGTTCAGGAGGCACAGGTGATGCCCTCTGTGTAGTGCCAGGCTCTGGAGAGCTTCAAAGGGGCCCAGTGTGTGGTGGGGACCCAGCAGAAGACAGACACACTCTTTGATAAAGGGACACCTTACAAAAGTGTGGGCAAGGGAAGGGGGCCAAGAAAGGTGTTCATACACCAGGTCTGGCACCAGGGAGAAGAGGCTGAGTCTGTCGATGTGGCAAAGCAGCCCACTGGTCGTGAGCGATAGGGAGGGGCAAATACCACCCTGCCTTCCTCCGGCCGTTGACTTCTGGCCAGGTTCCCATCTGCACCTACCCTGAGGTGGTCCTGGGAGGCCAGCCTCTGGGGCACAGCAGAATGGGAAAGTGTAGGGAAGCACCATCCTGCACACAGGCTGGTGCAGGCTCTCCCTGGGCGGGTTAAGTGCTCTCAGTGTCTTTGAAAAAGAAGCACAAGACGGTATTAAATCATCTCTGACCAGGTGCTTGCCAAGAGCTTCACATACATGACCGCACTGAAGTTTCACGACAGGCCGGGAGGGAGGCTCTGTTAACACCCGCCAGGGCGCCCTCTCACCCAGCCCCCATTTGTGACCGCTGGCGGGAGTACAGTGGACTAGTATTACAAACGAATGGCACTTCCCCTGGAGCTGGCAATTTCCTCCCCTCTCTCTCCCTCTCCTCTCTTCTTCCCTCTTCTCTCTCTCTCTCTGTCTCTCTCTCTCTCTCCTTTAATTAAAGAGCAAACATGGATCATATCATATAAACACTCCTCTGTCATTTGCTTTTTCCCATTAAACAGCATATCACGGATATCTTTACAATCTAACAGAAAATTTAAGTTTCTTTATAAGCTGCTTAAAACAGTGTTGCTGTAGATCCGATTATTATAAAATCCACTCTAAAATGCTCTATTTTTAATCCTACATTTACCCCTACTTTGTATTGCCATTATCTTTACCATGAACTTTATTTTTGTCTTAAAAGTTAACTAGTTTCTCTGATTGTGAAAGTAATATTGTACATGATTTTTTTAAAATTCAGACACTGGAAAAGGGTATAAAAAAATGAAAAGTAAATGTCTTTCACTGAAAAAGACATATAAATAGCTGCTCAAACTCTTCCTTAAATTAAAATGAAATTCAACTTCACCCCTCATATCGGCAAAGATTTGAAAGTTTTATGAAGTCTAAGATTATGAGCATGTGCGTAAATAGTCACTCTTGCCTACTTTTGGTGAGAATAAGTAAGGGCATCCCCTTTAGAAGGAAATTTGATGGTACCTAGAAATTTCTAAAAGCTCATATATTGTGACCCAGAAATTCCAATGATAGGAATGTTTTCTATGAACTCTTAGCAGATGCTGACAAAGATGTTAGCAGCATTGTTCAAAATAGGAAAAAGAACAAAAAACGAAAAACAGATCTAAATGCCAACAAACAGGGGACCAATGAAAAAGTACTAACAAATCCGTACAATGACTAGTGTGCCAGTATATAAAGAATGAGATGGGTCAATGTGTGCTGATGTGGAAAGAGCCTCAAGATGTATTGCTAAGTGATCCCATTCATGTAAATTTTAAAAAGACTTACATAAAAATACTTGCATATGCATAGAAAATTCCCCGCAGATTGTGAAATAAACTATTACAGGTGGTGAGCTCTGGAGTGTGACCTGGAAGCTACAGGGACTTTCACTTTTCATTTTTTGCCCTTGTGTATGGCTTATTTTTTTTTACTCTGTGCATATATTACTTTTGTTGAGAGATATATATATATATATATACGTAGATATACATACATCTAACATAAATACATAAATACACAAAGAGTCCCTTTTACAATGAAATTCCCATAATGCTGGCTCTTTGAATACCTACAGTGAGCGATGTCCTTTATGCATATGACCTCTAATCTTTCTCAAAACTCACCAGAAAGGTATTATTAACTCCATTTCACTGATGAGAAGATTGAGACTCAGAGAATTCAAGTAACTCCCCTGAGGTCACACAGCTATAAATGACCCTAAGCTTCCACACCATCTTCTGTATCATGTGAAAGGGAACTGAACTAGAAGTCATGAAAGCTGGTCTTGAGTTCTTGAATCGCCTTTCCAACGGCTGGAGACCTTGCTTAAGTCACTATACTCAAGAGCCCTCATTTTGCTGTATTCTATCCCCACCCCTGAAGGTAGCTGTAGAGTTGCAAAGAGAATGTGGGAGAATGAGAGGCAAACCAAGATAGAATACATCCAAGAGTTATACCATGAGAGCACAGCTGCCAGGGCTTTGGAAAGTCTGATGTGGAGCAACTGTGAAAAGCCAGGCAGACTCCCTGGAGGAGGTAGTAAAGGATACTAGGACTAACATATGAATCCTTTCATCTACAGAACCATGTCCTCTGCCCTTTGTACCCACTTTCCCCAAAGTATCCCGCTGGCCCTGTGATGTAGGAGGCGGTATCTCCTTTCACTTTGAAAACCAAGCCCAGGGAGCTTATGAGTCCCCCTCAAATGCACACAGTGTGATGGATGGAGGGGGGATTCCAGCCCACACCACCAACTCTGGAGCCTGAGCTCCTCACTTACCCCTTGCCCTTGCTGCCCCTCCCCTCCCAGCTTATTCACACTTTCTGCATCCTCCCCTAGGTGAGAAAGAATCTAAGACCAGTCTTGAGCAGCCAAGAAACGTCTGCCTGGGGCTCATCAATAAGGACCAGTATGAATCCTTCTACCTACAGAACACTGCCAAGTGCTTCACAAAGTGTGGGCAGCAGGAGAGTGAACCCTGTGATCTGGGAAACTTGCAGCGGTAAGGGGGCCCTCTGAGCTGGAGCAGGAATCTGGGGCTCCTGCGGGGGTGGAAGGGAGGTTGTTAGGAAGGGACAGAGCTGTCAGCCCCCATGGTTCCAGAAAATGCTGCTCTCATCTTGCCCTTCCACCTTGTCTGACACCCCCATTCCCCTTTCCCACCTCCCCAGACCCTTCTGATCCAGGGGATGCAGAGATGAATCAATCCCTGTCCCTGCCATTGTGGAGGGACAGACGTGGGCCCAAATGATGATGACTCTAGAGTGATCTTACAGAAGGGTGGACAAGGTGCCAGGTTAGCTCAAAGGAGGGAAGTCTGCCAAAGCTTCACTGAGCGCACAACCCATGCTTTGAAGGCTACATAGGAGTCTTGTAGTTGAACCCAAGCAATGTTAGGGGATACAGGCAGCAGAACTTCAAGGAGTATTGGGGGAGAACTACAACGCTTTGAACTGTGAAAGAATAAAATGCTGGGGATGGAGGTAACAATGGGGAGGTAGGGTGGGTGGGCGATAGCCTGGAAATATAAACAGAGACCAAGTGTGAGCTACACCAAAGCAGGAGGGAACATGGCAGTGATATATTTTAAATAGAACATTGTCAACTTTGTACTTTAGGAAGATTGCTCGGGTTTCAGGGAAGGATACAAGGGTGGGGATGTGACCAGGACATAACTGCAGTGGTCTGGGTAGGAGTGAGGGCTGAGCCACCCCCACCCCCACCACCAGTGGCACTGTGCCCCTAGGAAGGAGGGATCAATTGGAGACATTGTATGATACAGACTCAGGAAGACCAAGAGACTGATAAGACCGAGAGACCAAGAAATATTGGATTGAGAGAGAGGAAAAGGTTTATACTACATCTGCAAGAGTCATCTCCCAAAATACCTTTGCCTCTCTCCCATCCTCTCCTTTCCTCCTCTCCTTTGCCCATAACTCTTCTGGGGTACTCAGGACAGGCTCATAGTTGGCTGAAAAAAAATAAATGAAAAGCTTGTTCTCAGGCTTAGTGTTAGGACAGCAAATTGACTGAACCGCATTAATTTCAGTGGCCTGAAAATTCTCCCATCCCTCCCTGAAGCTTCTCCAACAGCTTCTCAGCTCCAAGAGGCTGTTCAGGAGGCTCCTTATTGTGTTGCCTTATGGTGGGGATAAGTGCTTTGGAAAAACCAGGGGTCTAGGATCAGAAGATGTGGGGTGTCTTCCCAATTCTATCACTTAACTATGTTGTTTCCTTTATCTTCACAAAAACCCTCTTAGGTAGGACCTCTTGTCAACCCGTTTTACAGAAAAGAAAACTAAGGCTCCAAAAGGTTAGATAACTTGTCCAGAGTTACAGAGCAGATAAACAGCAAAGGCCAACATGAACCTAGGTCTGGAAGACAGTGGGGGAGGTATACAGTAACACAGGCTGGGGTCAGGCAGTCAATTCTTTGATGCCTTTAAACAAATTATTTTTGTATCATATCTTTTCTATTTGTACTCTGTGAGAGCATTGATCTATCACTGACAGCTCCGCCCTACTCAGAAGCAGAAGTCTAAAGCCCTAACTTTTTAAAAAGCTATTTTGAGGTATAATATATATGTAACAACAAAATGCATAAATGTTAACCCTACAGCTCAATAAATTTTTACATATTAATATATTAATCCTTTAACCACCACCCACATCAAACTATAAAACATTTCTAGCCTTGCAGAAGGGTCCCTCATGCACCCTCTCAGTCAATAACACCCCATCATGGTAACCTTATTCTAACTTCTATGACCAAATATTAGTTTTACTTGTTTTCAAACTTCATAGAAATAGAATCAGACAGTGCACACTCTTTTGTGTCTGGCTCCTTTCTCGCATCATTATGCCCAGGAGATTCATCTGGGCTGTTGTTGTATGTAGCAGTGGTATGTTCTCATTACTGCTCTACAGTATTCCACAGTATCAATGTGTTGCTGTGTATCAGCTCTTCTACTGTTGATGGGCCTTTCAGTTATTTCTGGTTTGGGGCTGTCTTAGTCACTTCAGGCTGCTATAACAAAAGTACCAAAGACTGGGTGGCCTACAAACACAGGGATTTATTTCTCCCAGTTCTTTAGTCTGGAAGTCCAAGATAGGGTCGGGTTCTGGTGAGGACCCTCTTCTAGGTTGCAGACTGCAGATTTCCCACATGGCAGAAAGGACTGGGGAGCTCTATGGGGTCTCTTTTATAAGACACTAATCCCACTCATGATGGCTCCACCTTCAAGACCTAAATCCCCTCTCAAAGGCCCCACCTCCTGATACTATCACACTAGGCACTAGAATTTCAACATATGAATCTGGGGGGGACATAGACATAGTTCAGAATAAAGGCTGTTATGAATAAAACTGACACAAACATTTTTGTAAATGTCTTATTGTAGACATATACATTCATTTCTCTAAGGTAAATACCTAGAAGTGGAATTGCTGTCAAAGGTAGGCATATGATGAATTTTAACAAGCACTGCCATGGTTTTCTGTAGTGACTGTATCAATTTACACTCCCACCAGCAATGTGTGAGAGTTCCGGTACCCCACATCCTTGCAATACTTGCTATCAGCCTTTTAATTTTAGCCACTCTGGAAAGCATATGGTGGCATCTTCTTTCTTTTTATTAATTTTGGTGGATGTATTTATTTTAACTTACATACCATCCAGTCAATAATTTGCGGTATATTTATGCTATGTGTGGAAACATTATTCCAGTAATTTTAGAACACTTCCATCACCCCCAAAAGTACCCTAGTGCCTATTTGCAAACAACTTCTGCTCCCATACCCAACCACAGTCAATCCCTAATCTGCTTTCTACCCTGTAGATTTGACTTTTCTGGGCATTTTACATAAGGGAACAATTCAATATGAAGACTTTTGTGTCTGGCTTCCTTCACTTACAATATTTCTGAGTTACATTCCTATTTTAGTACGTATCAATAGTTTGTTCTCTTTTATTGTTGAGTAATATTCCATACATTTTGTTTACACATTCACCAGTTGATGGACATTTGGATTGTTTCCAGTCTGGGGTTATTATGAAGAATGCTGTCATGAACATTTGAATTCAAGTCTTTGTAGACATAGGTTTTCATTTATTTTGGGTAAATACTTATGAATGGAATTTCTAGAATATATGATAGGTATATTTTTAGCTTTATAAAAAACTGTCAAACTATTTGTCAAAGTTGCTGTATCATTTGCTTTTCCAACAGAAGTGTAAAACAGCTATAGTTTCAGTACATCTATGCAATATTGTCAGTCTTTTTGGATATAGCCATTCCAGTGAGTATGAGTGGTGTCTCCCTGGAGTTTTAATTTGCATTTCACAAATGACTAATGATGTTGAGCATCTTTTCATTTGCTTATTAGCTATTTGTATTGGTGAAATGACTATTCAAATCTTTCCCTCTTTTTTAAAATTGGGTTGTTTGTCTTATTACTGAGTTTTAAGAATTCTTTTTTAATTCTGGATGGAAGTCGTTCATCAGATGTATAATTTGCAAATATATCCCCCCAGTGAATGTCTTGTCTTTTGAAGATCAAAATCATTTAATTTTGACAGGTCCAATTTGAGTGTGTGTGTGTGTGTGTGTGTGTTTGATATATCAAAGAAATGTTCATCTAGCCCAAGGTTTCAAAGACTTTCCCCTAAGTTTCCTTCTACAAATGTGTGGTTTTAGCTCTTACAATTAGGTTATGCATTTGGAGTTCATTTTTTATGCACAGTGTGAGGTAAATGTCTAATTTATATTATTATTATTATTATTATATTTGCATTGGATATCTCATTGTTTCAGCACCTTTTGTTGAAAAGACTGCTTTCTCCATTGAATTGCCTTTGGGAAGGCATTCCATTGAGGGGTTCAATGGAAGCTCCTGGAATGTCTTCTCCCTACCAACATAGTAAACAAGAAACCAAACTACATCCCTGGGGGGAAATGCAGAGATTAACACCACCATGAAAGACTTGAAAGAAGCAAGGGCGGTGATGCCTCTCACAGCTCCATTTAACTCAGCATAAGTCAGATGGCTCTTGGAGAATGACTGGGAAATATCACAGACCTAATCAGGTATGAGTCCACCTGCAGTTGCCATCCTAGATGAGTACATTTACTTGAACAAATCAACCCCTGGCAACTGGTATGTAGCTATTCCAGGCTAATGCATTTTTCTCCATACCAATTTTCATGGACTACCGGAAACAATTTGCTTTTACCTGGCAGGGCCAATAGTATACTGTCACAGTGATTCCTCAGGGCTGTGCCAGTTCTCCTAACCTCTGTCACCATACAGTTAGTTCACAGAGATCTTATTAATCTTTACATTCTACAAAGCATCACTCTGGTCCTATATATGGAGCATATTATGCTGATTAGGTCTGATGAGCAGAAAGTGGCAAGTATGGCCTTAGGAAGACATAGTGAACTAGAGGATGGGAAAGAAATTGCACAAGGATTCAGGGGTTCACCACCTCAGTGAATTTTCTGGGCATTCAGAGGTCTGGAGAACATCAGGATATCCCTTACAAGGCAAATGATAGGTTTTTGAATCTCACACCACTGACAATGAAAAACAAGCCCAATGTGGAAAAATGTATATCATGCAAACATGAACCAGAAGATAGCTGAGTATATGCATTGATATGAGACAAAGAAGATATCAGCTTTGTAATTAAAAATTCAACTGTACATCTATGCTTTAGGCTTTTTGAATATATGTTACATTTCACCACTAAAATAATTTTTTAAAGTGCTCTCAGGACCAGATCAGGAAACCCTCCCTCAAGAAAGGGAATTGGGCTGTTTTGCAAAGCCAAAGAATTTTTTAAGTGCATGAGGCAAACTATATATATTGTTAAATACAATTCACTATTTGATTTTAACAACGAAAATCACAATACTCCTGTGTTTAGTTAAATAAAAGTATATAAAAGCTAGAATCAATTGCTGTAGCTCAATCAATGGATATGAATAATCTTGTCTCACTGTTTCTGCCTGGATGGGGTTCTAATTGTCTGCCCCACCCAAGCACATCTGTACATATTTGCATGGTTTACTCTTTATACTATACAACATTTTTTTCTGTGGTTCCTTTGGTGCTTTTTCCTTGGTAAAAGGAAAACTGAGAGTTCGAAAGTGATGTCAAAATAAAAATCTCTTTTGTCTTCCTGCAAGCCCTCCATAGCCACTCCTTTCCTACAGGTTTGATCTGGCTGTGTCTGCTTTTGCTCCCCTTTTCTCCCATTGCTACCTCAGCCCTTTATCTGTTTAGAGTGCTAAGGAAAGGTACGCAGCATGTCTTAGGAACCCAGGCTTAGAAAAAGGAACTCTGGCCATGGAGAAGTTTGAGAACCATGGAGAGCATGGGGGTGGGTGGTGGGTGGGTAGGCTTGCCTTACCCTAACATTTTAGCTGATGGTAAGAGGCTGTAGTAAAATAAACGAGAACACCTGTGTTCTGTGTGGTTCTGATACCAGCTCATCTTCAAAGGCTGATGCCCAGTACTCACTTAGCACACGATACATGTGAGCTAACACTCATGGCACACAAGTATCATCCTACAATTTAAAATACTCAGAAGAATTTCTCCAAAGAAGATACAGAGAGGCCAAAACGCACATGAAAAGATGCTCAGCATCATTAGTCATTAGGGAAAAGCAAATCAGAACCACCATGCAATGCCTTTTCATACCCACTAGGATGGCAAGAATTTCAAACAAAACAAAATGGAAACTATCCAGGGTAGGCAAGGATGTGGAGAAAATGGAAGCCTCATACACTGGTGGTAGAAACATAAAATGCTATAGCGGTTGTAGAAAACGGTTTGACAGTTCCTCAAGAAGTTAAACATAGAATTACCATATGATCCAGCAACTCCACTCCTAAGAATATATCCAAAGGACCCAAAAATGTGTCTTCAAACAAAAGCTGGCACATGAATAAAAGCAGCCCTGTTCACTCTATAGCCAAAAGGTGGGAACAACCCAAATGTCCATCAATGGATAAATGTATAA
>JAVSCE010006806.1:0-40530 GCA_032199065.1 Smutsia gigantea | reverse complement strand
ACTAGAAACGGAATAACAAATGAGGCCCAAAGTCAGTAGAAGGAGGGACATAATACATATTAGAGCAGAAATAAATAATATTGAGAAGAATAAAACAATAGAAAGAATCAATGAAAGCAGGAGCTGGCTCCTTGAGAAAATAAACAAAATACATAAATAAACCCCAGCCAGGCTTATCAATAAAAAAAGAGAGTCTACACACATCAACAGAATCAGAAATGAGAAAGGAAAATCACTATGGACACCACAGAAATACAAAGAATTACGAGAGAATACTATGAAAAATTATATGGTAACAAACTGGATAACCTAGAACAAATGGACAACTTTCGACAAAAATACAACCTTCCCAGGCTGACACAGGAACAGACAGAAAATCTGAACAGACCAATTACCAGCAAGGAAATTGAATTGGTAATCAAAAAAGTCCCTAAGAACAAAAGCCCTGGACCAGATGGTTTCACTGCTGAATTTTATCAAACATTTAGTCAACACCTAATACCCATCCTCCCTAAACTTTTTCAAACAGTAGAAGAAGAGGAAATACTCCAAAACTCATTCTACGAGGCCAACATCACTCTAATAACAAAACCAGGCAAAGACACCACAAAAAAAGAAAATTACAGACCAGTGTCCCTGATGAACACAGATGCAAAAATACTCAACAAAATATTAGCAAACTGAATTCAAAAATACATCAAAAGATCATCCATCATGATCAAGTGGGATTCATCTCAGGGATGCAAGGGTGGTACAACATTCGAAAATCCATCAACATCATCCACCACATCAACAAAAAGAAGGACAAAAACCACATGATCATCTCCATAGATGCTGAAAAAGCATTCGACAAAATTCAATATCCATTCATGATAAAAACTCTCAACAAAATGGGTATAGAGGGCAAGTACCTCAACATAATAAATGCCACATATGACAGACCCACAGCCAACATTATACTTAACAGCGAGAGGCTGAAAGCTTTTCCTTTAAGATTGGGAACAAGACAAGGATGCCCACCCTCCCCACTTTCATTCAACATAGTTCTGGAGATCCTAGCCACAGCAATCAGACAACACAAACAAATAAAAGGCATCCAGACTGGTAAGGAAGAAGTCAAACTGTCCCTGTTTGCAGATGACACGACATTGTACATAAAAAACCCTAAAGAATCCACTCCAAAACTACTACATCTAATATCTGAATTCAGCAAAGTGGTGGGATACAAAATTAATACACAGAAATCTGTTGCATTCCTATACACTAATGATGAACTAGCAGAGAGAGCAATCAGGAAAACAATTCCATTCACAATTGCATCCAAAAGAATAAAATACCTAGGAATAAACCTAACCAAGGAAGTGAAAGACCTATACTCTGAAAACTCCAAGACACTCATGAGAGAAATTTTAGATAGGAAGATTTAATATTGTCAAAATGGCCATACTGCCTAAAGCAATCTACAGATTCCATGCAATCCCTATCAAAATACCAACAGCATTCTTCAATGAACTAGAGCAAATACTTCTAAAATTCACATGGGACCACAAAAGACCCCGATTAGCCAAAGCAATCCTGAGAAGGAAGAATAAAGCAGGGGGAATTACGCTCCGTGACTTCAAGCTCTACTACAAAGCCACAGTAATCCAGACAATTTGGTACTGGCCCAAGAGAGATCCATAGACCAATGGAACAGACTAGAGAGCCCAGATATAAACCCAAGCATATATGGTCAATTAATATACGATAAAGGAGCCATGGATATACAATGGGGAAATGACAGCCTCTTCAACACCTGATGATGGCAAAAACGGACAGCTACGTGGAAGAGAATGAAACTGGATAATTGTCTAAGCCCATACACTAAACTCAGAATGAATCAAAGACCTGAATGGAAGTCATGAAACCATAAAACTCTTAGACAAAAACATAGTCAAAAATCTCTTGGACATAAACATGAGCAACTTCTTCATGAACATATCCCCCTGGGCAAGGGAAACAAGAGCAAAAGTGAACTAGTGGGACTATATCAAACTAAGGACACCATCAGTAGAACAAAAAGACGTCCTACAGTATGGCAGAATATATTCATAAATGACATATCCAATAAGGGGTTGACACCCAAATTATATAAAGAGCTCACACACCTCAACAAACAAAAACCAAATAAGCCAATTAAAAAATGGGCAGAGGAGCTGAGCAGACACTTCTCCAAACAAGAAATTCAGATGGCAAATGAAAAGATGCTTGACATCCCTAATCAATCGACAAATGCAAACTAAAACCACAATGAGATGTCACCTCACACCACTTAGGATGGCCAACATCCAAAAGACAGACAACAACAAATGTTGCCAAGGATGTGGACCAAGGGGAACCCTACTACACTGCTGGTGGGAATGTAAAATAATTCAACTATTGTGGAAAGCAGTATGGAGGTTCCCAAAAAACTAAAAATAGAAAGACCATTTGACCCAGGAATTCCACTCCTAGGAATTTACCCTAAGAATGCAGGAGCCCAGTTTGAAAAAGAGATATGCACCCCTATGTTTATCACAGCACTATTTACAATAGCCAAGAAATGGAAACAACCCAAGTGTCCATCAGTAGATGAATGGATAAAGAGATGTGGTACACATACACAATGGAATATTATTCAGCCATAAGAAGAAAACAAATCCTACCATTTGCAACAACATGGATGGAGCTAGGGGGTATTATGCTCAGTGAAATAAGCCAGGTGGACAAAGATAAGTATCAAATGAGTTCACTCATGTGTGGAGTATACGAACAAAGAAAAACCTGAAGGAACAAAATGGCAGCAGAATCACAGAACCCACGAATGGACAAACAGTTAACAAAGGGAAAGGGATTGGGGAGGATGGGTGGGAATGTAGGGATAAGGGGGAAAACGGGGCATTACAATGTGCACACATAATGTAGGGGGAGGGCACAGGGAAGGCAGTACAACACAGAGAAGACAAGTAGTGATTCTATAGCATCTTACTACACTGATGGACAGTGACTGTAATGGGGTATGTGGTGGGGACTTGATAATAGGGGGAGTCTAGTAACCATAACGTTGTTCATGTAATTGTACATTAATGACAGCAAAATTAAAAAAATAAACATAAAGCATCAGCAGCAAATGCGGTTCTAAATTCATTCCAAAACAAAAATTTAAGACTAATCCAGAGCTTAGTTTGATGAATGTTTTGACATGTTCCAAAAAAAGAATGTCCGTTTTTTCAATCTATAGCACAAATTAAAACATCATCAGCAAATGCACTTCTAAATTCATTGCAACACAAAAGTTAAGATTTATCCGTAGCTTAGTTTGATGAATCAAATGGAACAGAGGGACACTTTACTGCTTCTCTTAACAAATATCTGTCATCATCTAAAGCACAAGATGAATACAGTGTTAGGGTTTAGTTTAGTTTAGTTTTTTGAAGGAGGTGTCAAAATGATTCTCAAAGGACAATGTCATTTCTAGTTATTTATCAAAACAAATGAGGATTTTCATTCATTTTTGGCACAGGGCTTAGATGAAATTACTGAGTGAAGGGCAAAATAATATTTTATGCTACGCAACCCTAACATAATAGCACAAACATCACTGGGATCACTGAGATCTGGGAATGACGCAACTTAGAACAAAAAGGAATACTTCAGCATCAATACTCCTTTATATTTTTCTTCACTTTTAATTTTAGCCCATCCCCATATTTATGCATTATGAACATCTAAATTTCAAAGGAGCTCATGGATTCCCGTAATCATAAAGCAAGCTCAGTTTCGTAAAACACTAAGTAAAATTACCATTTATCTAGAGCAAAGACTCTTAACTCTCACTGTACACTATTTTTAAAAAGAGTGACCCCTAAGAGCCTGGCACAACTGGTGTGGGACACAACCCAGGTAACAATGTATCTATATTTTAGGATCTTTCCAGGCGAGTCTACTGTAACCTGGTTTGAAAACCACTAAAACCGCTTATCTGGTGTATACATACTCAAACTAGGTCTCAGAAAAAAAAAAAAGGTAAAAGAATGCAAATATCTGCAGCACAAAGATTTTTAAGGATTTACATTTAAAACTGCAAATATTAAATTCTTTCAATCTTACAGATGGCTTCCTCCAACTGTCCCAGTCTCCTCCTCACAGTTGGTCATGGTCACATCAAGCTGTTGAATAGCAGTGACCTGGGGAGTTGAAGCTTCTACCAGCATGATATCATCAATTTCATCAATATGACCTGGAAACAAAAGGAAAAATTTTTAAAGGGCATCTGTTTGTCAACGAATTGTTCGACAAAACTTTTTACTCACTCTGAAGACTATGAAATTCGTTACAAAAGTAAAAATCCTATGTGTCAGAATGAAAATTTAAAAAATATTGCTCAACGCACATAGTGAAAGCAACACTTATACTCTTAATCTGTACATCTTCATATATTTCCTCTTTTATGATTTTTGTTTACAAACTATTAATGGTTTCCATAAGAATTTGTATGATCCTACAGTGATGTTAATCCGGCAGTTTCTAAAGGTATTAAGATCTTATGTATTCATATTCTTTAAAATAGTAACCCCTTAGTATCTAAAATAAAGATATTACATTCATTGTGTATTTTTTCCAAAGTTAGTTTTAACAAATGATATGCAATTCTTTTAAGAAATACACAGCAGCTTTTCAGGCTTATGCTAGGAAATCTGGAAGATCAGGGGTACGTGTTCTTTTCTAAATTATTGCAAGTTTGGAAAGTGCTTCCTTATTTGGAGGATGGATGCCTATTATGTTTGGTTCAGTATGTTTCCTTAATTATTTACTTCATCTAGAACTAATTTTGGTTTATGGGATCAGGTAAGATTATAAATAGAATCCAGTCTTGTCCCTCCATGGCTCACTGGCTCTCACCAAACCACTTACGGAAAAACCCTCTCTTTTCCCTCCTTAGGTTTTGGTACCTCCCTTAAATATTCTTACATGTTTTAGATTACATTTTGAAGCCATCTATTCATCTCCTTTCATATAGAATGTGTCAGTGTGACTCTTTTTTTTTTTTTTACATAGGTTTCCGAGGTATAACTTTCTACTTTAAAATTCACATTTTTATCTTAAAGAGATATTTGTGCACCCATGCTCTTGGCCAAGACATCAAAGCAACCCAAATGCCCATCAATGGATAAATTATTTTTAAAAAATGGTATAAATGCACAATGGATTTTACCCGAAGAAAAGAACTTCTCAGATTCAAAAAACATATGCACCCCTATGTTTATGGCAGCACTATTTACACTAGCCAGGATATGGATATATCCTAAGTGTCCATCAGTAGAAGAATGGATAAAGAAGATGTGGCACATATACACAATGGAATACTACCCAGCCATAAGAAACAAATCAATCCTACCATTTGCAACAACATGGATGGAGCGAGAGGGTATTATGCCCAGTGAAATAAGTCAGGCAGAGAAACACAAATACCAAATGATTTCCCTCATTTGTGGAGTAGAACAGCAAAGCAAAACTGAAGGAACAAAATAGCAGCAGACTCACAGACTCTTACTTAAGCAGGGACTAGCGGTTACCAAAGGGGAGGGGTGGGGGACGGCGAGTGGGGAAGTAGGGAGTAGGGCATTGTACGGCATCATGATTAATGCACACGGTGTGTGTGTGTCACGGGGAAGACAGTGTAGCACAAAGACCGGAAGGGACTCTGCGGTACCTTACGACACTGATGGACAGTGACTGCAATGGTGTATGGAGGGGGGGTGGGGGGGGAGACTCAATAGTAACGGTGAATGTATAACCATATTGTTTTTCTTGTGAAACCTTCATAAAAGTATATATAAAGGATACCTTAAAAATAGTAAATCAGTTATTTCAAATAAACAGTATTAACTAAGTCAGTTATACTGCTTTTCTGTTGTCTGTATTTAAAAAGTGCCATTTCAATTCTTCATAGCAAAGTTGGTTACGACAATATTACAAATTTAATTAACAGGTAAGTATGAGGATCAGTTAAACTACCACTTGTAACAATATTTTTATTCCAAGAAGATAACGGCCAACTAATGAAACAATAAACAGTCAGCATTTTAGGCACAATTTTCAACCCTCAGCTTATATATCAATTTATTGTATCAATTAAAAAATAAGATGAGGAGATCTGACAAATTCCTTGTAGAGTCTAATAGTATACTACCAGGAAGCAAGAGTAGGAGTTTCTAACATATTAAGATATTTCACTTTATCAAATTCTCTTCACACTTGTACACTGCTACTAATCCAGCTTACCATATTCATCCATAGTAACGTCCACAACTTCCACTTCACTCTTACAGGAAGGCTGCATCGCAGCCGAAACGCTGTTGCCGTTCCTGGGCTCCTCTGGCACACCTGTATGGTCAGTTGAACCTTGGCGCCAGGGAGATCCGTAGTGTCCAAAGGTTGAACGAGACCTTAAATGGCATTAATATTAAATTAGTAAATATAAAAAACAAAAAAATTTTAGTTACCCAATAAATCATAAGCCTTTCTTACACAATATACTATAAAGTACTTCATGGAAGGTATCTCCACAGAATAATGATAACACAATTCAAAATTATGACTAGCACAATGCCCAGCACTCAGTAAACATGCTGAATGAAATGTTCAGAAAATGTTCTCCAATCAACTGACATAAGGATATGAGAAATGATATGCAAGACCATTCACTGGTGTAAAATACAGGATTCTGTTTCAAGAATGCTGCTCTCTTTTCAGTGGTTATTTTGAATACACATCTGCGGTTATGATCAAGTACTCACATTATATGTTAGTACCTGAGATTATGCACCACAGGTAAAGTAACAAAACTAACAGCACGCTAAACATTTAATAACATCTGCATGATCTTGTATGTTTAGTCCAGATTGGATTTGTAAAACACAGCTTTGGGAGTCCTAAACCAAGCTACGTTTCTTGTGCTGCCCTAAAAGACATTCAAGGCCCAGAGAAATTTCCTCGGATCAGCAGAGGTAAGGAGAGCTGCAGCTCATTGGGCAGTTTGGTAGCAATCACAAAACACCACTTGTTTGTGCTGAATGTTTTTACCATCGTTTTATGATGTGTATGGCATTGTATTGTGTTGTTACTTACTGTGTTTCATTTTTTTTATTTTAAGGGATTGACTGTAATAATCCAGATGGGGGAAATACAGAGAAATAGTATGTGGAATACACAGCCCTAAAGCTCCCAGAGAAAAATGAATGTTTTAGAAAGGTGGGGCTTATATAAAGTTCTTTTTCTCTCTTATGCAAACTGAATATGAAACTGACTGTTAGTGTATTGTCAGCATGTATGGAAAGGTTGAGCGAGACCCATTAATATGCAGTCATGAGGGGTACAAGCTCGACCACTCAGGAAAGAACTCCAGAGTTCAAACTGGGCTATAAATGGCCTCAGCAATTGTACAGCCTAAGAGTTTATAAAGAAGTTCAAATTCTAAAATGAAATTCTCCAGTATCAGGAGTAAAAAACATTAATTCCTGAGACAGTAAAAAAGGACCGCCCATCCCTGCAAGAACAGCACAGGCTGAGGCATGAGAGTAATCCAATGTCTCAGGATAACAACGGCTTTGAAAGAGGACAGAGATCACCCTGTAAAATCCTTGAGAAACCAAGAGTCTGTGATGAGAAGTCTACCATTTATGAAAAGCTGTTAAAAGCTACCAAAAGTTCCAGGTCCATTTTGTAGTACTTCTGTGAAAGCTTCATAGGATGTCCTACCTCCAATTTAGTGACATCTCTCTCAAGTCCTGACATCGAAGGATCTGAAGCACAGATGCAGTGTCTCTAGGGGCCAGCTACACAGTGACCAAAGTCACACGCCCACGTACAGTAAGGAGAGCGTGGGTCAGGAGAACTATCCGCTACTCGGGTAAGTGGATCCGCTTACATATGAGGCGGCTCCATGACAAGAAAGATGTCCAGTTCCACAAAGAAAAACAGATCCTTAATTGCAGCAATTCTTGTAGATCATAAAATCTGAGTCACTGTTGTACGAGCACTATGCAAAGTCACAGGATAATGGGGCACAAACTGGTGAGTATCAGCTTTTCCCAGTCTGCGAAATCCTTTAAAACTTAAAACAAATGATATATGCTAGAGCACTCTCTTCCAGCCCATTACAAGCAGCACTTCAGTGGGAAAGTGGCAAGTGGAAAAGCACACATTCTAGGTGTCTTTTGACATGTTCCAAAATAAGAATGTCTGTTTCTTAACCTTATTACCACACAAATTAAAACATCAGCAGCAGATTCAAGATGTGGGCATGAGCGGCGAGACAGGGAATTCCTCCCAAACCTCATACAGGGTGAAAATATAGTTAATACAGCTAGCCCTAAAACAGCAACAGGAGGGAGGGCTGCACCAGACTGCCTACAGACCTCACTAACACAGCAGACCTCAAGAAACAGTGAAACGTACGAAAGCCTTGATCCGGCGGGTCCCGAGCCCTTTCCCCACAACAGCTCACCGGCAGGAGGAAGAGAAATGGTGTGGGGAACGGGAGGAAGTCTAAGACTGCTGAACACCCAGCCCTAGAGGTCTGCTTTGGAGCACACACCTACATTGTGTGGTGCTCTGGAGGTTGGTAGGGTTGGGGAGCTGGTACAGGTGGAGTGCTTGAGAGACAGAGAGTCTGGCGGGTTTGTGGAGGACGGCGATCTACATCCAGGAGCTCAGGGTCAAAGAAAAGGCTTCCTAGCAGTGAGAGGGATGCTGAAGGGGAGGGGTTTGCACGGAGCTTGCTACATGGGAGAAGGGATATAGGTGGACAAGGTTGTCTGGGCGCACTGTGCCAAGCAGGCTGAGACCTTTGAGGAGCTTCAGGTGCTCCATCCCCCTGGCTGCCTACTCATCTATGAGGCCCCCTACAGTGACACACAGCCTGCTGTGCCTTCCCCCTGGCCTGCCGGCACCTGCATACAAACCGGCAGTCACTGCACTGGCATCAGGAGAGCTGAGTGCGGCCCCACCTACAACAGCTACAGACGCCAAGCACAGAGCCTTACCCCAGTGGCTCTAATACTGGAGACAGGCACTGCAGCCGGGAATCAGGAAACAGCTCTTTCTTCCCCCAGGCACCAGCACCGCTCCCTTAAGACCCCCAACCTCACTCTAGGGGCTGACCAGCTCCAGAGGCTACAGCGTCCGTGCAATAGAAGCACCACACAGAATTATGAAACGTCCGTCAAAGGAACCTGGTTCAGACCAAAATCTCACAAACCCCAGAAAAGGGGCCAAATGAATCCAAACTCACCGATCTTCCGGAAAGAGAGTTTAAAATAAAAATCATAAACATGCTCACGCAAGTATAGAAAACAGATTCAAGAACTCAAGGGCGAATTTAAGATGGAGATTCAATCATTAAGAAATTCCATATCTGAAGTGAAACATACAATGGAGGGATTTAAAAGCAGATTAGGTCTAGTAGAAGAGAACGTAAATGGAATAGAAATTAGACAAAAGGAATACAAAGAAGCTGAGGCACAGAGAGAAAAAGGATCTCCAAGAATGAAAGAATACTGAGAACTGTGCGACCCATCCAAACGGAACAATATCCACACTATAGGGGTACCAGAAGAAGAAGAGAGAGAAAAGAGGATAGAAAGTGTTATTGAGGAGGTAATTGCTGAAAACTTCCCCAATCTGATCTCTCAGGCCATGGAGAGGTGCACAGATCTCCCAACACAAAGGACCCGAGCATTTTGGATGGACTGCTGTTGATGGAAGTATTACTAAGGCTACATAGATGTCACCAGGGGAAAGAAAACCACAGCAAAGTAGAACAATTAATTACTAAGCAGATGCAAAATCAAATCAACTACACCCAAAGTCAATCAAGGGATAGACAAAGAGTACAGAATACCTAATATATAAAGAATGGAGGAGGAAGGAAAAAGGAGGACAAAAAAAAGAACCTTTAGGTTGTGTTTGTAATAGCATACGAAGGGAGTTAAATTAGACTGTTAGATAGAAAGGGAATTACTCTTCAACCTTTGGTAACCACAAAACTAAAGCCTGCAATGGCAATAATTACATACCTATCGAAAATCACCCTAAATGTTTACGGTCTGAATGCACCAATCAAAAGACATCAAGTCACTGAACGGATAAAAAACAAGACCCATCTATATGCCGCCTACAAGAGACTCACTACAAACGCAAAGACATACACAGACTGAAAGTAAAGGGATGGAAAAGGATATCTCACGCAACTAACAGGGAGAAAAAAGCAGGAGTTGCAGTACATGGATGAGACAAACTAGGCTTCAAAACAAAGAAAGTAACAAGAGACAAAGAAGGACATTACATAATGATAAAGGGGTCAGTCCAACAAGAGGATATAACTATTATAAATATCCATGCACCCAACACAAGATCACCTACATATGTGAAACAAATACTAACAGAATTAAAGGGGGAAATAGAATGCAATGCATTCATTTCAGGAGACTTCAACACACCACTCACCCCAAAGGACAGATCAACCAGACAGAAAGTACATAAACAGACAGAGGAACAACGTATTAGAACAGATGGACGTAACGGACATCTACAGACCCCTTCTTCCGAAAGCAACAGGATACACCTTCTTCTCAAGTGCACATGGAACATTTTCAAGAATAGATCATATACTAGGCCACAAAAAGAGCCTCAGCAAATTCAAAAAGACTGAAATTGTACCAACCAACTTCTCAGATCACAAAGGTATGAAACTAGAAATAAATTACACAAAGAAAACGAAAAAGCCCACAAACACATGGAGGCTTAATAACATGCTCCTAAATAACCAATGGATCCATGACCCCATAAAAAAAGAGATCAAGCAATATATGGAGGCAAATGACAACAATAATTCAACAGCACAAAATCTGTGGGATGCAGCAAAGGCTGTGCTAAGAGGGAAGTGTATTGCAATACAGGCCTACCTCAGGAAACAAGAACAATCCCATATGAACAGCCTAAACTCACTATTAATGAAACTAGAAACGGAATAACAAATGAGGCCCAAAGTCAGTAGAAGGAGGGACATAATAAAGAGTAGAGCAGAAATAAATAATATTGAGAAGAATAAAACAATAGAAAGAATCAATGAAAGCAGGAGCTGGCTCCTTGAGAAAATAAACAAAATACATAAATAAACCCCAGCCAGGCTTATCAATAAAAAAAGAGAGTCTACACACATCAACAGAATCAGAAATGAGAAAGGAAAATCACTATGGACACCACAGAAATACAAAGAATTACGAGAGAATACTATGAAAAATTATATGGTAACAAACTGGATAACCTAGAAGAAATGGACAACTTTCGACAAAAATACAACCTTCCCAGGCTGACACAGGAACAGACAGAAAATCTGAACAGACCAATTACCAGCAAGGAAATTGAATTGGTAATCAAAAAAGTCCCTAAGAACAAAAGCCCTGGACCAGATGGTTTCACTGCTGAATTTTATCAAACATTTAGTCAACACCTAATACCCATCCTCCCTAAACTTTTTCAAACAGTACAAGAAGAGGAAATACTCCAAAACTCATTCTACGAGGCCAACATCACTCTAATAACAAAACCAGGCAAAGACACCACAAAAAAAGAAAATTACAGACCAGTGTCCCTGATGAACACAGATGCAATAATACTCAACAAAATATTAGCAAACTGAATTCAAAAATACATCAAAAAGATCATCCATCATGATCAAGTGGGATTCATCTCAGGGATGCAAGGATGGTACAACATTCGAAAATCCATCAACATCATCCACCACATCAACAAAAAGAAGGACAAAAACCACATGATCATCTCCATAGATGCTGAAAAAGCATTCGACAAAATTCAATATCCATTCATGATAAAAACTCTCAACAAAATGGGTATAGAGGGCAAGTACCTCAACATAATAAATGCCACATATGACAGACCCACAGCCAACATTATACTTAACAGCGAGAGGCTGAAAGCTTTTCCTTTAAGATTGGGAACAAGACAAGGATGCCCACCCTCCCCACTTTCATTCAACATAGTTCTGGAGATCCTAGCCACAGCAATCAGACAACACAAACAAATAAAAGCATCCAGACTGGTAAGGAAGAAGTCAAACTGTCCCTGTTTGCAGATGACACGACATTGTACATAAAAAACCCTAAAGAATCCACTCCAAAACTACTACATCTAATATCTGAATTCAGCAAAGTGGTGGGATACAAAATTAATACACAGAAATCTGTTGCATTCCTATACACTAATGATGAACTAGCAGAGAGAGCAATCAGGAAAACAATTCCATTCACAATTGCATCCAAAAGAATAAAATACCTAGGAATAAACCTAACCAAGGAAGTGAAAGACCTATACTCTGAAAACTCCAAGACACTCATGAGAGAAATTTTAGATAGGAAGATTTAATATTGTCAAAATGGCCATACTGCCTAAAGCAATCTACAGATTCCATGCAATCCCTATCAAAATACCAACAGCATTCTTCAATGAACTAGAGCAAATACTTCTAAAATTCACATGGGACCACAAAAGACCCCGATTAGCCAAAGCAATCCTGAGAAGGAAGAATAAAGCAGGGGGAATTACGCTCTGTGTCTTCAAGCTCTACTACAAAGCCACAGTAATCCAGACAATTTGGTACTGGCCCAAGAGCAGATCCATAGACCAATGGAACAGACTAGAGAGCCCAGATATAAACCCAAGCATATATGGTCAATTAATATACGATAAAGGAGCCATGGATATACAATGGGGAAATGACAGCCTCTTCAACACCTGATGATGGCAAAAACGGACAGCTACGTGGAAGAGAATGAAACTGGATAATTGTCTAAGCCCATACACTAAACTCAGAATGAATCAAAGACCTGAATGGAAGTCATGAAACCATAAAACTCTTAGACAAAAACATAGTCAAAAATCTCTTGGACATAAACATGAGCAACTTCTTCATGAACATATCCCCCTGGGCAAGGGAAACAAGAGCAAAAGTGAACTAGTGGGACTATATCAAACTAAGGACACCATCAGAACAAAAAGACGTCCTACAGTATGGCAGAATATATTCATAAATGACATATCCAATAAGGGGTTGACACCCAAATTATATAAAGAGCTCACACACCTCAACAAACAAAAACCAAATAAGCCAATTAAAAAATGGGCAGAGGAGCTGAGCAGACACTTCTCCAAACAAGAAATTCAGATGGCAAATGAAAAGATGCTTGACATCCCTAATCAATCGACAAATGCAAACTAAAACCACAATGAGATGTCACCTCACACCACTTAGGATGGCCAACATCCAAAAGACAGACAACAACAAATGTTGCCAAGGATGTGGACCAAGGGGAACCCTACTACACTGCTGGTGGGAATGTAAAATAATTCAACTATTGTGGAAAGCAGTATGGAGGTTCCCAAAAAACTAAAAATAGAAAGACCATTTGACCCAGGAATTCCACTCCTAGGAATTTACCCTAAGAATGCAGGAGCCCAGTTTGAAAAAGAGATATGCACCCCTATGTTTATCACAGCACTATTTACAATAGCCAAGAAATGGAAACAACCCAAGTGTCCATCAGTAGATGAATGGATAAAGAGATGTGGTACACATACACAATGGAATATTATTCAGCCATAAGAAGAAAACAAATCCTACCATTTGCAACAACATGGATGGAGCTAGGGGGTATTATGCTCAGTGAAATAAGCCAGGTGGACAAAGATAAGTATCAAATGAGTTCACTCATGTGTGGAGTATACGAACAAAGAAAAACCTGAAGGAACAAAATGGCAGCAGAATCACAGAACCCACGAATGGACAAACAGTTAACAAAGGGAAAGGGATTGGGGAGGATGGGTGGGAATGTAGGGATAAGGGGGAAAACGGGGCATTACAATGTGCACACATAATGTAGGGGGAGGGCACAGGGAAGGCAGTACAACACAGAGAAGACAAGTAGTGATTCTATAGCATCTTACTACACTGATGGACAGTGACTGTAATGGGGTATGTGGTGGGGACTTGATAATAGGGGGAGTCTAGTAACCATAACGTTGTTCATGTAATTGTACATTAATGACAGCAAAATTAAAAAAATAAACATAAAGCATCAGCAGCAAATGCGGTTCTAAATTCATTCCAAAACAAAAATTTAAGACTAATCCAGAGCTTAGTTTGATGAATGTTTTGACATGTTCCAAAAAAAGAATGTCCGTTTTTTCAATCTATAGCACAAATTAAAACATCATCAGCAAATGCACTTCTAAATTCATTGCAACACAAAAGTTAAGATTTATCCGTAGCTTAGTTTGATGAATCAAATGGAACAGAGGGACACTTTACTGCTTCTCTTAACAAATATCTGTCATCATCTAAAGCACAAGATGAATACAGTGTTAGGGTTTAGTTTAGTTTAGTTTTTTGAAGGAGGTGTCAAAATGATTCTCAAAGGACAATGTCATTTCTAGTTATTTATCAAAACAAATGAGGATTTTCATTCATTTTTGGGCACAGGGCTTAGATGAAATTACTGAGTGAAGGGCAAAATAATATTTTATGCTACGCAACCCTAACATAATAGCACAAACATCACTGGGATCACTGAGATCTGGGGATGACGCAACTTAGAACAAAAAGGAATACTTCAGCATCAATACTCCTTTATATTTTTCTTCACTTTTAATTTTAGCCCATCCCCATATTTATGCATTATGAACATCTAAATTTCAAAGGAGCTCATGGATTCCCGTAATCATAAAGCAAGCTCAGTTTCGTAAAACACTAAGTAAAATTACCATTTATCTAGAGCAAAGACTCTTAACTCTCACTGTACACTATTTTTAAAAAGAGTGACCCCTAAGAGCCTGGCACAACTGGTGTGGGACACAACCCAGGTAACAATGTATCTATATTTTAGGATCTTTCCAGGCGAGTCTACTGTAACCTGGTTTGAAAACCACTAAAACCGCTTATCTGGTGTATACATACTCAAACTAGGTCTCAGAAAAAAAAAAAAGGTAAAAGAATGCAAATATCTGCAGCACAAAGATTTTTAAGGATTTACATTTAAAACTGCAAATATTAAATTCTTTCAATCTTACAGATGGCTTCCTCCAACTGTCCCAGTCTCCTCCTCACAGTTGGTCATGGTCACATCAAGCTGTTGAATAGCAGTGACCTGGGGAGTTGAAGCTTCTACCAGCATGATATCATCAATTTCATCAATATGACCTGGAAACAAAAGGAAAAATTTTTAAAGGGCACCTGTTTGTCAACGAATTGTTCAACAAAACTTTTTACTCACTCTGAAGACTATGAAATTCGTTACAAAAGTAAAAATCCTATGTGTCAGAATGAAAATTTAAAAAATATTGCTCAACGCACATAGTGAAAGCAACACTTATACTCTTAATCTGTACATCTTCATATATTTCCTCTTTTATGATTTTTGTTTACAAACTATTAATGGTTTCCATAAGAATTTGTATGATCCTACAGTGATGTTAATCCGGCAGTTTCTAAAGGTATTAAGATCTTATGTATTCATATTCTTTAAAATAGTAACCCCTTAGTATCTAAAATAAAGATATTACATTCATTGTGTATTTTTTCCAAAGTTAGTTTTAACAAATGATATGCAATTCTTTTAAGAAATACACAGCAGCTTTTCAGGCTTATGCTAGGAAATCTGGAAGATCAGGGGTACGTGTTCTTTTCTAAATTATTGCAAGTTTGGAAAGTGCTTCCTTATTTGGAGGATGGATGCCTATGTTTGGTTCAGTATGTTTCCTTAATTATTTACTTCATCTAGAACTAATTTTGGTTTATGGGATCAGGTAAGATTATAAATAGAATCCAGTCTTGTCCCTCCATGGCTCACTGGCTCTCACCAAACCACTTACGGAAAAACCCTCTCTTTTCCCTCCTTAGGTTTTGGTACCTCCCTTAAATATTCTTACATGTTTTAGATTACATTTTGAAGCCATCTATTCATCTCCTTTCATATAGAATGTGTCAGTGTGACTCTTTTTTTTTTTTTACATAGGTTTCCGAGGTATAACTTTCTACTTTAAAATTCACATTTTTATCTTAAAGAGATATTTGTGCACCCATGCTCTTGGCCAAGACATCAAAGCAACCCAAATGCCCATCAATGGATAAATTATTTTTTAAAAATGGTATAAATGCACAATGGATTTTACCCGAAGAAAAGAACTTCTCAGATTCAAAAATCATATGCACACCTATGTTTATGGCAGCACTATTTACACTAGCCAGGATATGGATATATCCTAAGTGTCCATCAGTAGAAGAATGGATAAAGAAGATGTGGCACATATACACAATGGAATACTACCCAGCCATAAGAAACAAATCAATCCTACCATTTGCAACAACATGGATGGAGCGAGAGGGTATTATGCCCAGTGAAATAAGTCAGGCAGAGAAACACAAATACCAAATGATTTCCCTCATTTGTGGAGTAGAACAGCAAAGCAAAACTGAAGGAACAAAATAGCAGCAGACTCACAGACTCTTACTTAAGCAGGGACTAGCGGTTACCAAAGGGGAGGGGTGGGGGACGGCGAGTGGGGATGTAGGGAGTAGGGCATTGTACGGCATCATGATTAATGCACACGGTGTGTGTGTGTCACGGGGAAGACAGTGTAGCACAAAGACCGGAAGGGACTCTGCGGTACCTTACGACACTGATGGACAGTGACTGCAATGGTGTATGGAGGGGGGGTGGGGGGGGAGACACAATAGTAACGGTGAATGTATAACCATATTGTTTTTCTTGTGAAACCTTCATAAATGTATATATAAAGGATACCTTAAAAATAGTAAATCAGTTATTTCAAATAAACAGTATTAACTAAGTCAGTTATACTGCTTTTCTGTTGTCTGTATTTAAAAAGTGCCATTTCAATTCTTCATAGCAAAGTTGGTTACGACAATATTACAAATTTAATTAACAGGTAAGTATGAGGATCAGTTAAACTACCACTTGTAACAATATTTTTATTCCAAGAAGATAACGGCCAAGTAATGAAACAATAAACAGTCAGCATTTTAGGCACAATTTTCAACCCTCAGCTTATATATCAATTTATTGTATCAATTAAAAAATAAGATGAGGAGATCTGACAAATTCCTTGTAGAGTCTAACAGTATACTACCAGGAAGCAAGAGTAGGAGTTTCTAACATATTAAGATATTTCACTTTATCAAATTCTCTTCACACTTGTACACTGCTACTAATCCAGCTTACCATATTCATCCATAGTAACGTCCACAACTTCCACTTCACTCTTACAGGAAGGCTGCATCGCAGCCGAAACGCTGTTGCCATTCCTGGGCTCCTCTGGCACACCTGTATGGTCAGTTGAACCTTGGCGCCAGGGAGATCCGTAGTGTCCAAAGGTTGAACGAGACCTTAAATGGCATTAATATTAAATTAGTAAATATAAAAAACAAAAAAATTTTAGTTACCCAATAAATCATAAGCCTTTCTTACACAATATACTATAAAGTACTTCATGGAAGGTATCTCCACAGAATAATGATAACACAATTCAAAATTATGACTAGCACAATGCCCAGCACTCAGTAAACATGCTGAATGAAATGTTCAGACAATGTTCTCCAATCAACTGACATAAGGATATGAGAAATGATATGCAAGACCATTCACTGGTGTAAAATACAGGATTCTGTTTCAAGAATGCTGCTCTCTTTTCAGTGGTTATTTTGAATACACATCTGCGGTTATGATCAAGTACTCACATTATATGTTAGTACCTGAGATTATGCACCACAGGTAAAGTAACAAAACTAACAGCACGCTAAACATTTAATAACATCTGCATGATCTTGTATGTTTAGTCCAGATTGGATTTGTAAAACACAGCTTTGGGAGTCCTAAACCAAGCTACGTTTCTTGTGCTGCCCTAAAAGACATTCAAGGCCCAGAGAAATTTCCTCGGATCAGCAGAGGTAAGGAGAGCTGCAGCTCATTGGGCAGTTTGGTAGCAATCACAAAACACCACTTGTTTGTGCTGAATGTTTTTACCATCGTTTTATGATGTGTATGGCATTGTATTGTGTTGTTACTTACTGTGTTTCATTTTTTTTATTTTAAGGGATTGACTGTAATAATCCAGATGGGGGAAATACAGAGAAATAGTATGTGGAATACACAGCCCTAAAGCTCCCAGAGAAAAATGAATGTTTTAGAAAGGTGGGGCTTATATAAAGTTCTTTTTCTCTCTTATGCAAACTGAATATGAAACTGACTGTTAGTTTATTGTCAGCATGTATGGAAAGGTTGAGCGAGACCCATTAATATGCAGTCATGAGGGGTACAAGCTCGACCACTCAGGAAAGAACTCCAGAGTTCAAACTGGGCTATAAATGGCCTCAGCAATTGTACAGCCTAAGAGTTTATAAAGAAGTTCAAATTCTAAAATGAAATTCTCCAGTATCAGGAGTAAAAAACATTAATTCCTGAGACAGTAAAAAAGGACCGCCCATCCCTGCAAGAACAGCACAGGCTGAGGCATGAGAGTAATCCAATGTCTCAGGATAACAACGGCTTTGAAAGAGGACAGAGATCACCCTGTAAAATCCTTGAGAAACCAAGAGTCTGTGATGAGAAGTCTACCATTTATGAAAAGCTGTTAAAAGCTACCAAAAGTTCCAGGTCCATTTTGTAGTACTTCTGTGAAAGCTTCATAGGATGTCCTACCTCCAATTTAGTGACATCTCTCTCAAGTCCTGACATCGAAGGATCTGAAGCACAGATGCAGTGTCTCTAGGGGCCAGCTACACAGTGACCAAAGTCACACGCCCACGTACAGTAAGGAGAGCGTGGGTCAGGAGAACTATCCGCTACTCGGGTAAGTGGATCCGCTTACATATGAGGCGGCTCCATGACAAGAAAGATGTCCAGTTCCACAAAGAAAAACAGATCCTTAATTGCAGCAATTCTTGTAGATCATAAAATCTGAGTCACTGTTGTACGAGCACTATGCAAAGTCACAGGATAATGGGGCACAAACTGGTGAGTATCAGCTTTTCCCAGTCTGCGAAATCCTTTAAAACTTAAAACAAATGATATATGCTAGAGCACTCTCTTCCAGCCCATTACAAGCAGCACTTCAGTGGGAAAGTGGCAAGTGGAAAAGCACACATTCTAGGTGTCTTTTGACATGTTCCAAAATAAGAATGTCTGTTTCTTAACCTTATTACCACACAAATTAAAACATCAGCAGCAGATTCAAGATGTGGGCATGAGCGGCGAGACAGGGAATTCCTCCCAAACCTCATACAGGGTGAAAATATAGTTAATACAGCTAGCCCTAAAACAGCAACAGGAGGGAGGGCTGCACCAGACTGCCTACAGACCTCACTAACACAGCAGACCTCAAGAAACAGTGAAACGTACGAAAGCCTTGATCCGGCGGGTCCCGAGCCCTTTCCCCACAACAGCTCACCGGCAGGAGGAAGAGAAATGGTGTGGGGAACGGGAGGAAGTCTAAGACTGCTGAACACCCAGCCCTAGAGGTCTGCTTTGGAGCACACACCTACATTGTGTGGTGCTCTGGAGGTTGGTAGGGTTGGGGAGCTGGTACAGGTGGAGTGCTTGAGAGACAGAGAGTCTGGCGGGTTTGTGGAGGACGGCGATCTACATCCAGGAGCTCAGGGTCAAAGAAAAGGCTTCCTAGCAGTGAGAGGGATGCTGAAGGGGAGGGGTTTGCACGGAGCTTGCTACATGGGAGAAGGGATATAGGTGGACAAGGTTGTCTGGGCGCACTGTGCCAAGCAGGCTGAGACCTTTGAGGAGCTTCAGGTGCTCCATCCCCCTGGCTGCCTACTCATCTATGAGGCCCCCTACAGTGACACACAGCCTGCTGTGCCTTCCCCATGGCCTGCCGGCACCTGCATACAAACCGGCAGTCACTGCACTGGCATCAGGAGAGCTGAGTGCGGCCCCACCTACAACAGCTACAGACGCCAAGCACAGAGCCTTACCCCAGTGGCTCTAATACTGGAGACAGGCACTGCAGCCGGGAATCAGGAAACAGCTCTTTCTTCCCCCAGGCACCAGCACCGCTCCCTTAAGACCCCCAACCTCACTCTAGGGGCTGACCAGCTCCAGAGGCTACAGCGTCCGTGCAATAGAAGCACCACACAGAATTATGAAACGTCCGTCAAAGGAACCTGGTTCAGACCAAAATCTCACAAACCCCAGAAAAGGGGCCAAATGAATCCAAACTCACCGATCTTCCGGAAAGAGAGTTTAAAATAAAAATCATAAACATGCTCACGCAAGTATAGAAAACAGATTCAAGAACTCAAGGGCGAATTTAAGATGGAGATTCAATCATTAAGAAATTCCATATCTGAAGTGAAACATACAATGGAGGGATTTAAAAGCAGATTAGGTCTAGTAGAAGAGAACGTAAATGGAATAGAAATTAGACAAAAGGAATACAAAGAAGCTGAGGCACAGAGAGAAAAAGGATCTCCAAGAATGAAAGAATACTGAGAACTGTGCGACCCATCCAAACGGAACAATATCCACACTATAGGGGTACCAGAAGAAGAAGAGAGAGAAAAGAGGATAGAAAGTGTTATTGAGGAGGTAATTGCTGAAAACTTCCCCAATCTGATCTCTCAGGCCATGGAGAGGTGCACAGATCTCCCAACACAAAGGACCCGAGCATTTTGGATGGACTGCTGTTGATGGAAGTATTACTAAGGCTACATAGATGTCACCAGGGGAAATAAAACCACAGCAAAGTAGAACAATTAATTACTAAGCAGATGCAAAATCAAATCAACTACCCCAAAGTCAATCAAGGGATAGACAAAGAGTACAGAATACCTAATATATAAAGAATGGAGGAGGAAGAAAAAGGAGGACAAAAAAAAGAACCTTTAGGTTGTGTTTGTAATAGCATACGAAGGGAGTTAAATTAGACTGTTAGATAGAAAGGGAATTACTCTTCAACCTTTGGTAACCACAAAACTAAAGCCTGCAATGGCAATAATTACATACCTATCGAAAATCACCCTAAATGTTTACGGTCTGAATGCACCAATCAAAAGACATCAAGTCACTGAACGGATAAAAAACAAGACCCATCTATATGCCGCCTACAAGAGACTCACTACAAACCCAAAGACATACACAGACTGAAAGTAAAGGGATGGAAAAGGATATCTCACGCAACTAACAGGGAGAAAAAAGCAGGAGTTGCAGTACATGGATGAGACAAACTAGGCTTCAAAACAAAGAAAGTAACAAGAGACAAAGAAGGACATTACATAATGATAAAGGGGTCAGTCCAACAAGAGGATATAACTATTATAAATATCCATGCACCCAACACAAGATCACCTACATATGTGAAACAAATACTAACAGAATTAAAGGGGGAAATAGAATGCAATGCATTCATTTCAGGAGACTTCAACACACCACTCACCCCAAAGGACAGATCAACCAGACAGAAAGTACATAAACAGACAGAGGAACAACGTATTAGAACAGATGGACGTAACGGACATCTACAGACCCCTTCTTCCGAAAGCAACAGGATACACCTTCTTCTCAAGTGCACATGGAACATTTTCAAGAATAGATCATATACTAGGCCACAAAAAGAGCCTCAGCAAATTCAAAAAGACTGAAATTGTACCAACCAACTTCTCAGATCACAAAGGTATGAAACTAGAAATAAATTACACAAAGAAAACGAAAAAGCCCACAAACACATGGAGGCTTAATAACATGCTCCTAAATAACCAATGGATCCATGACCCCATAAAAAAAGAGATCAAGCAATATATGGAGGCAAATGACAACAATAATTCAACAGCACAAAATCTGTGGGATGCAGCAAAGGCTGTGCTAAGAGGGAAGTGTATTGCAATACAGGCCTACCTCAGGAAACAAGAACAATCCCATATGAACAGCCTAAACTCACTATTAATGAAACTAGAAACGGAATAACAAATGAGGCCCAAAGTCAGTAGAAGGAGGGACATAATAAAGAGTAGAGCAGAAATAAATAATATTGAGAAGAATAAAACAATAGAAAGAATCAATGAAAGCAGGAGCTGGCTCCTTGAGAAAATAAACAAAATACATAAATAAACCCCAGCCAGGCTTATCAATAAAAAAAGAGAGTCTACACACATCAACAGAATCAGAAATGAGAAAGGAAAATCACTATGGACACCACAGAAATACAAAGAATTACGAGAGAATACTATGAAAAATTATATGGTAACAAACTGGATAACCTAGAAGAAATGGACAACTTTCGACAAAAATACAACCTTCCCAGGCTGACACAGGAACAGACAGAAAATCTGAACAGACCAATTACCAGCAAGGAAATTGAATTGGTAATCAAAAAAGTCCCTAAGAACAAAAGCCCTGGACCAGATGGTTTCACTGCTGAATTTTATCAAACATTTAGTCAACACCTAATACCCATCCTCCCTAAACTTTTTCAAACAGTAGAAGAAGAGGAAATACTCCAAAACTCATTCTACGAGGCCAACATCACTCTAATAACAAAACCAGGCAAAGACACCACAAAAAAAGAAAATTACAGACCAGTGTCCCTGATGAACACAGATGCAATAATACTCAACAAAATATTAGCAAACTGAATTCAAAAATACATCAAAAAGATCATCCATCATGATCAAGTGGGATTCATCTCAGGGATGCAAGGGTGGTACAACATTCGAAAATCCATCAACATCATCCACCACATCAACAAAAAGAAGGACAAAAACCACATGATCATCTCCATAGATGCTGAAAAAGCATTCGACAAAATTCAATATCCATTCATGATAAAAACTCTCAACAAAATGGGTATAGAGGGCAAGTACCTCAACATAATAAATGCCACATATGACAGACCCACAGCCAACATTATACTTAACAGCGAGAGGCTGAAAGCTTTTCCTTTAAGATTGGGAACAAGACAAGGATGCCCACCCTCCCCACTTTCATTCAACATAGTTCTGGAGATCCTAGCCACAGCAATCAGACAACACAAACAAATAAAAGGCATCCAGACTGGTAAGGAAGAAGTCAAACTGTCCCTGTTTGCAGATGACACGACATTGTACATAAAAAACCCTAAAGAATCCACTCCAAAACTACTACATCTAATATCTGAATTCAGCAAAGTGGTGGGATACAAAATTAATACACAGAAATCTGTTGCATTCCTATACACTAATGATGAACTAGCAGAGAGAGCAATCAGGAAAACAATTCCATTCACAATTGCATCCAAAAGAATAAAATACCTAGGAATAAACCTAACCAAGGAAGTGAAAGACCTATACTCTGAAAACTCCAAGACACTCATGAGAGAAATTTTAGATAGGAAGATTTAATATTGTCAAAATGGCCATACTGCCTAAAGCAATCTACAGATTCCATGCAATCCCTATCAAAATACCAACAGCATTCTTCAATGAACTAGAGCAAATAGTTCTAAAATTCACATGGGACCACAAAAGACCCCGATTAGCCAAAGCAATCCTGAGAAGGAAGAATAAAGCAGGGGGAATTACGCTCCGTGACTTCAAGCTCTACTACAAAGCCACAGTAATCCAGACAATTTGGTACTGGCCCAAGAGGAGATCCATAGACCAATGGAACAGACTAGAGAGCCCAGATATAAACCCAAGCATATATGGTCAATTAATATACGATAAAGGAGCCATGGATATACAATGGGGAAATGACAGCCTCTTCAACACCTGATGATGGCAAAAACGGACAGCTACGTGGAAGAGAATGAAACTGGATTATTGTCTAAGCCCATACACTAAACTCAGAATGAATCAAAGACCTGAATGGAAGTCATGAAACCATAAAACTCTTAGACAAAAACATAGTCAAAAATCTCTTGGACATAAACATGAGCAACTTCTTCATGAACATATCCCCCTGGGCAAGGGAAACAAGAGCAAAAGTGAACTAGTGGGACTATATCAAACTAAGGACACCATCAGTAGAACAAAAAGACGTCCTACAGTATGGCAGAATATATTCATAAATGACATATCCAATAAGGGGTTGACACCCAAATTATATAAAGAGCTCACACACCTCAACAAACAAAAACCAAATAAGCCAATTAAAAAATGGGCAGAGGAGCTGAGCAGACACTTCTCCAAACAAGAAATTCAGATGGCAAATGAAAAGATGCTTGACATCCCTAATCAATCGACAAATGCAAACTAAAACCACAATGAGATGTCACCTCACACCACTTAGGATGGCCAACATCCAAAAGACAGACAACAACAAATGTTGCCAAGGATGTGGACCAAGGGGAACCCTACTACACTGCTGGTGGGAATGTAAAATAATTCAACTATTGTGGAAAGCAGTATGGAGGTTCCCAAAAAACTAAAAATAGAAAGACCATTTGACCCAGGAATTCCACTCCTAGGAATTTACCCTAAGAATGCAGGAGCCCAGTTTGAAAAAGAGATATGCACCCCTATGTTTATCACAGCACTATTTACAATAGCCAAGAAATGGAAACAACCCAAGTGTCCATCAGTAGATGAATGGATAAAGAGATGTGGTACACATACACAATGGAATATTATTCAGCCATAAGAAGAAAACAAATCCTACCATTTGCAACAACATGGATGGAGCTAGGGGGTATTATGCTCAGTGAAATAAGCCAGGTGGACAAAGATAAGTATCAAATGAGTTCACTCATGTGTGGAGTATACGAACAAAGAAAAACCTGAAGGAACAAAATGGCAGCAGAATCACAGAACCCACGAATGGACAAACAGTTAACAAAGGGAAAGGGATTGGGGAGGATGGGTGGGAATGTAGGGATAAGGGGGAAAACGGGGCATTACAATGTGCACACATAATGTAGGGGGAGGGCACAGGGAAGGCAGTACAACACAGAGAAGACAAGTAGTGATTCTATAGCATCTTACTACACTGATGGACAGTGACTGTAATGGGGTATGTGGTGGGGACTTGATAATAGGGGGAGTCTAGTAACCATAACGTTGTTCATGTAATTGTACATTAATGACAGCAAAATTAAAAAAATAAACATAAAGCATCAGCAGCAGATGCGGTTCTAAATTCATTCCAAAACAAAAATTTAAGACTAATCCAGAGCTTAGTTTGATGAATGTTTTGACATGTTCCAAAAAAAGAATGTCCGTTTTTTCAATCTATAGCACAAATTAAAACATCATCAGCAAATGCACTTCTAAATTCATTGCAACACAAAAGTTAAGATTTATCCGTAGCTTAGTTTGATGAATCAAATGGAACAGAGGGACACTTTACTGCTTCTCTTAACAAATATCTGTCATCATCTAAAGCACAAGATGAATACAGTGTTAGGGTTTAGTTTAGTTTAGTTTTTTGAAGGAGGTGTCAAAATGATTCTCAAAGGACAATGTCATTTCTAGTTATTTATCAAAACAAATGAGGATTTTCATTCATTTTTGGGCACAGGGCTTAGATGAAATTACTGAGTGAAGGGCAAAATAATATTTTATGCTACGCAACCCTAACATAATAGCACAAACATCACTGGGATCACTGAGATCTGGGGATGACGCAACTTAGAACAAAAAGGAATACTTCAGCATCAATACTCCTTTATATTTTTCTTCACTTTTAATTTTAGCCCATCCCCATATTTATGCATTATGAACATCTAAATTTCAAAGGAGCTCATGGATTCCCGTAATCATAAAGCAAGCTCAGTTTCGTAAAACACTAAGTAAAATTACCATTTATCTAGAGCAAAGACTCTTAACTCTCACTGTACACTATTTTTAAAAAGAGTGACCCCTAAGAGCCTGGCACAACTGGTGTGGGACACAACCCAGGTAACAATGTATCTATATTTTAGGATCTTTCCAGGCGAGTCTACTGTAACCTGGTTTGAAAACCACTAAAACCGCTTATCTGGTGTATACATACTCAAACTAGGTCTCAGAAAAAAAAAAAAGGTAAAAGAATGCAAATATCTGCAGCACAAAGATTTTTAAGGATTTACATTTAAAACTGCAAATATTAAATTCTTTCAATCTTACAGATGGCTTCCTCCAACTGTCCCAGTCTCCTCCTCACAGTTGGTCATGGTCACATCAAGCTGTTGAATAGCAGTGACCTGGGGAGTTGAAGCTTCTACCAGCATGATATCATCAATTTCATCAATATGACCTGGAAACAAAAGGAAAAATTTTTAAAGGGCATCTGTTTGTCAACGAATTGTTCGACAAAACTTTTTACTCACTCTGAAGACTATGAAATTCGTTACAAAAGTAAAAATCCTATGTGTCAGAATGAAAATTTAAAAAATATTGCTCAACGCACATAGTGAAAGCAACACTTATACTCTTAATCTGTACATCTTCATATATTTCCTCTTTTATGATTTTTGTTTACAAACTATTAATGGTTTCCATAAGAATTTGTATGATCCTACAGTGATGTTAATCCGGCAGTTTCTAAAGGTATTAAGATCTTATGTATTCATATTCTTTAAAATAGTAACCCCTTAGTATCTAAAATAAAGATATTACATTCATTGTGTATTTTTTCCAAAGTTAGTTTTAACAAATGATATGCAATTCTTTTAAGAAATACACAGCAGCTTTTCAGGCTTATGCTAGGAAATCTGGAAGATCAGGGGTACGTGTTCTTTTCTAAATTATTGCAAGTTTGGAAAGTGCTTCCTTATTTGGAGGATGGATGCCTATTATGTTTGGTTCAGTATGTTTCCTTAATTATTTACTTCATCTAGAACTAATTTTGGTTTATGGGATCAGGTAAGATTATAAATAGAATCCAGTCTTGTCCCTCCATGGCTCACTGGCTCTCACCAAACCACTTACGGAAAAACCCTCTCTTTTCCCTCCTTAGGTTTTGGTACCTCCCTTAAATATTCTTACATGTTTTAGATTACATTTTGAAGCCATCTATTCATCTCCTTTCATATAGAATGTGTCAGTGTGACTCTTTTTTTTTTTTTTACATAGGTTTCCGAGGTATAACTTTCTACTTTAAAATTCACATTTTTATCTTAAAGAGATATTTGTGCACCCATGCTCTTGGCCAAGACATCAAAGCAACCCAAATGCCCATCAATGGATAAATTATTTTTAAAAAATGGTATAAATGCACAATGGATTTTACCCGAAGAAAAGAACTTCTCAGATTCAAAAAACATATGCACCCCTATGTTTATGGCAGCACTATTTACACTAGCCAGGATATGGATATATCCTAAGTGTCCATCAGTAGAAGAATGGATAAAGAAGATGTGGCACATATACACAATGGAATACTACCCAGCCATAAGAAACAAATCAATCCTACCATTTGCAACAACATGGATGGAGCGAGAGGGTATTATGCCCAGTGAAATAAGTCAGGCAGAGAAACACAAATACCAAATGATTTCCCTCATTTGTGGAGTAGAACAGCAAAGCAAAACTGAAGGAACAAAATAGCAGCAGACTCACAGACTCTTACTTAAGCAGGGACTAGCGGTTACCAAAGGGGAGGGGTGGGGGACGGCGAGTGGGGAAGTAGGGAGTAGGGCATTGTACGGCATCATGATTAATGCACACGGTGTGTGTGTGTCACGGGGAAGACAGTGTAGCACAAAGACCGGAAGGGACTCTGCGGTACCTTACGACACTGATGGACAGTGACTGCAATGGTGTATGGAGGGGGGCTGGGGGGGGAGACTCAATAGTAACGGTGAATGTATAACCATATTGTTTTTCCTGTGAAACCTTCATAAAAGTATATATAAAGGATACCTTAAAAATAGTAAATCAGTTATTTCAAATAAACAGTATTAACTAAGTCAGTTATACTGCTTTTCTGTTGTCTGTATTTAAAAAGTGCCATTTCAATTCTTCATAGCAAAGTTGGTTACGACAATATTACAAATTTAATTAACAGGTAAGTATGAGGATCAGTTAAACTACCACTTGTAACAATATTTTTATTCCAAGAAGATAACGGCCAACTAATGAAACAATAAACAGTCAGCATTTTAGGCACAATTTTCAACCCTCAGCTTATATATCAATTTATTGTATCAATTAAAAAATAAGATGAGGAGATCTGACAAATTCCTTGTAGAGTCTAATAGTATACTACCAGGAAGCAAGAGTAGGAGTTTCTAACATATTAAGATATTTCACTTTATCAAATTCTCTTCACACTTGTACACTGCTACTAATCCAGCTTACCATATTCATCCATAGTAACGTCCACAACTTCCACTTCACTCTTACAGGAAGGCTGCATCGCAGCCGAAACGCTGTTGCCGTTCCTGGGCTCCTCTGGCACACCTGTATGGTCAGTTGAACCTTGGCGCCAGGGAGATCTGTAGTGTCCAAAGGTTGAACGAGACCTTAAATGGCATTAATATTAAATTAGTAAATATAAAAAACAAAAAAATTTTAGTTACCCCATAAATCATAAGCCTTTCTTACACAATATACTATAAAGTACTTCATGGAAGGTATCTCCACAGAATAATGATAACACAATTCAAAATTATGACTAGCACAATGCCCAGCACTCAGTAAACATGCTGAATGAAATGTTCAGAAAATGTTCTCCAATCAACTGACATAAGGATATGAGAAATGATATGCAAGACCATTCACTGGTGTAAAATACAGGATTCTGTTTCAAGAATGCTGCTCTCTTTCCAGTGGTTATTTTGAATACACATCTGCGGTTATGATCAAGTACTCACATTATATGTTAGTACCTGAGATTATGCACCACAGGTAAAGTAACAAAACTAACAGCACGCTAAACATTTAATAACATCTGCATGATCTTGTATGTTTAGTCCAGATTGGATTTGTAAAACACAGCTTTGGGAGTCCTAAACCAAGCTACGTTTCTTGTGCTGCCCTAAAAGACATTCAAGGCCCAGAGAAATTTCCTCGGATCAGCAGAGGTAAGGAGAGCTGCAGCTCATTGGGCAGTTTGGTAGCAATCACAAAACACCACTTGTTTGTGCTGAATGTTTTTACCATCGTTTTATGATGTGTATGGCATTGTATTGTGTTGTTACTTACTGTGTTTCATTTTTTTTATTTTAAGGGATTGACTGTAATAATCCAGATGGGGGAAATACAGAGAAATAGTATGTGGAATACACAGCCCTAAAGCTCCCAGAGAAAAATGAATGTTTTAGAAAGGTGGGGCTTATATAAAGTTCTTTATCTCTCTTATGCAAACTGAATATGAAACTGACTGTTAGTGTATTGTCAGCATGTATGGAAAGGTTGAGCGAGACCCATTAATATGCAGTCATGAGGGGTACAAGCTCGACCACTCAGGAAAGAACTCCAGAGTTCAAACTGGGCTATAAATGGCCTCAGCAATTGTACAGCCTAAGAGTTTATAAAGAAGTTCAAATTCTAAAATGAAATTCTCCAGTATCAGGAGTAAAAAACATTAATTCCTGAGACAGTAAAAAAGGACCGCCCATCCCTGCAAGAACAGCACAGGCTGAGGCATGAGAGTAATCCAATGTCTCAGGATAACAACGGCTTTGAAAGAGGACAGAGATCACGCTGTAAAATCCTTGAGAAACCAAGAGTCTGTGATGAGAAGTCTACCATTTATGAAAAGCTGTTAAAAGCTACCAAAAGTTCCAGGTCCATTTTGTAGTACTTCTGTGAAAGCTTCATAGGATGTCCTACCTCCAATTTAGTGACATCTCTCTCAAGTCCTGACATCTAAGGATCTGAAGCACAGATGCAGTGTCTCTAGGGGCCAGCTACACAGTGACCAAAGTCACACGCCCACGTACAGTAAGGAGAGCGTGGGTCAGGAGCACTATCCGCTACTCGGGTAAGTGGATCCGCTTACATATGAGGCGGCTCCATGACAAGAAAGATGTCCAGTTCCACAAAGAAAAACAGATCCTTAATTGCAGCAATTCTTGTAGATCATAAAATCTGAGTCACTGTTGTACGAGCACTATGCAAAGTCACAGGATAATGGGGCACAAACTGGTGAGTATCAGCTTTTCCCAGTCTGTGAAATCCTTTAAAACTTAAAACAAATGATATATGCTAGAGCACTCTCTTCCAGCCCATTACAAGCAGCACTTCAGTGGGAAAGTGGCAAGTGGAAAAGCACACATTCTAGGTGTCTTTTGACATGTTCCAAAATAAGAATGTCTGTTTCTTAACCTTATTACCACACAAATTAAAACATCAGCAGCAGATTCAAGATGTGGGCATGAGCGGCGAGACAGGGAATTCCTCCCAAACCCCATACAGGGTGAAAATATAGTTAATACAGCTAGCCCTAAAACAGCAACAGGAGGGAGGGCTGCACCAGACTGCCTACAGACCTCACTAACACAGCAGACCTCAAGAAACAGTGAAACGTACGAAAGCCTTGATCCGGCGGGTCCCGAGCCCTTTCCCCACAACAGCTCACCGGCAGGAGGAAGAGAAATGGTGTGGGGAATGGGAGGAAGTCTAAGACTGCTGAACACCCAGCCCCAGAGGTCTGCTTTGGAGCACACACCTACATTGTGTGGTGCTCTGGAGGTTGGTAGGGTTGGGGAGCTGGTACAGGTGGAGTGCTTGAGAGACAGAGAGTCTGGTGGGTTTGTGGAGGACGGCGATCTACATCCAGGAGCTCAGGGTCAAAGAAAAGGCTTCCTAGCAGTGAGAGGGATGCTGAAGAGGAGGGGTTTGCACGGAGCTTGCTACGTGGGAGAAGGGATACAGGTGGACAAGGTTGTCTGGGCGCACTGTGCCAAGCAGGCTGAGACCTTTGAGGAGCTTCAGGTGCTCCATCCCCCTGGCTGCCTACTCAACTATGAGGCCCCCTACAGTGACACACAGCTGCTGTGCCTTCCCCATGGCCTGCCGGCACCTGCATACAAACCGGCAGTCACTGCACTGGCATCAGGAGAGCTGAGTGCGGCCCGACCTACAACAGCTACAGACGCCAAGCACAGAGCCTTACCCCAGTGGCCCTAATACTGGAGACAGGCACTGCAGCCAGGAATCAGGAAACAGCTCTTTCTTTCCCCAGGCACCAGCACCGCTCCCTTAAGACCCCCAACCTCACTCTAGGGGCTGACCAGCTCCAGAGGCTACAGCGTCCGTGCAATAGAAGCACCACACAGAATTATGAAACGTCCGTCAAAGGAACCTGGCTCAGACCAAAATCTCACAAACCCCAGAAAAGGGGCCAAATGAATCCAAACTCACCGATCTTCCGGAAAGAGAGTTTAAAATAAAAATCATAAACATGCTCACGCAAGTATAGAAAAAGATTCAAGAACTCAGGGGCGAATTTAAGATGGAGATTCAATCATTAAGAAATTCCATATCTGAAATGAAACATACAATGGAGGGATTTAAAAGCAGATTAGGTCTAGTAGAAGAGAACGCAAATGGAATAGAAATTAGACAAAAGGAATACAAAGAAGCTGAGGCACAGAGAGAAAAAGGATCTCCAAGAATGAAAGAATATTGAGAACTGTGCGACCCATCCAAACGGAACAATATCCACACTATAGGGGTACCAGAAGAAGAAGAGAGAGAAAAGAGGATAGAAAGTGTTATTGAGGAGCTAATTGCTGAAAACTTCCCCAATCTGATCTCTCAGGCCATGGAGAGGTGCACAGATCTCCCAACACAAAGGACCCGAGCATTTTGGATGGACTGCTGTTGATGGAAGTATTACTAAGGCTACATAGATGTCACCAGGGGAAATAAAACCACAGCAAAGTAGAACAATTAATTACTAAGCAGATGCAAAATCAAATCAACTACCCCCAAATTCAATCAAGGGATAGACAAAGAGTACAGAATACCAAATATATAAAGAATGGAGGAGGAAGAAAAAGGAGGACAAAAAAAAGAACCTTTAGGTTGTGTTTGTAATAGCATACGAAGGGAGTTAAATTAGACTGTTAGATAGAAAGGGAATTACTCTTCAACCTTTGGTAACCACAAAACTAAAGCCTGCAATGGCAATAATTACATACCTATCGAAAATCACCCTAAATGTTTACGGTCTGAATGCACCAATCAAAAGACATCAAGTCACTGAACGGATAAAAAACAAGACCCATCTATATGCCGCCTACAAGAGACTCACTACAAACCCAAAGACATACACAGACTGAAAGTAAAGGGATGGAAAAGGATATCTCACGCAACTAACAGGGAGAAAAAAGCAGGAGTTGCAGTACATGGATGAGACAAACTAGGCTTCAAAACAAAGAAAGTAACAAGAGACAAAGAAGGACATTACATAATGATAAAGGGGTCAGTCCAACAAGAGGATATAACTATTATAAATATCCATGCACCCAACACAAGATCACCTACATATGTGAAACAAATACTAACAGAATTAAAGGGGGAAATAGAATGCAATGCATTCATTTCAGGAGACTTCAACACACCACTCACCCCAAAGGACAGATCAACCAGACAGAAAGTACATAAACAGACAGAGGAACAACGTATTAGAACAGATGGACATAACGGACATCTACAGACCCCTTCTTCCGAAAGCAACAGGATACACCTTCTTCTCAAGTGCACATGGAACATTTTCAAGAATAGATCATATACTAGGCCACAAAAAGAGCCTCAGCAAATTCAAAAAGACTGAAATTGTACCAACCAACTTCTCAGATCACAAAGGTATGAAACTAGAAATAAATTACACAAAGAAAACGAAAAAGCCCACAAACACATGGAGGCTTATAACATGCTCCTAAATAACCAATGGATCCATGACCCCATAAAAAAAGAGATCAAGCAATATATGGAGGCAAATGACAACAATAATTCAACAGCACAAAATCTGTGGGATGCAGCAAAGGCTGTGCTAAGAGGGAAGTGTATTGCAATACAGGCCTACCTCAGGAAACAAGAACAATCCCATATGAACAGCCTAAACTCACTATTAATGAAACTAGAAACGGAATAACAAATGAGGCCCAAAGTCAGTAGAAGGAGGGACATAATAAAGAGTAGAGCAGAAATAAATAATATTGAGAAGAATAAAACAATAGAAAGAATCAATGAAAGCAGGAGCTGGCTCCTTGAGAAAATAAACAAAATACATAAATAAACCCCAGCCAGGCTTATCAATAAAAAAAGAGAGTCTACACACATCAACAGAATCAGAAATGAGAAAGGAAAATCACTATGGACACCACAGAAATACAAAGAATTACGAGAGAATACTATGAAAAATTATATGGTAACAAACTGGATAACCTAGAAGAAATGGACAACTTTCGACAAAAATACAACCTTCCCAGGCTGACACAGGAACAGACAGAAAATCTGAACAGACCAATTACCAGCAAGGAAATTGAATTGGTAATCAAAAAAGTCCCTAAGAACAAAAGCCCTGGACCAGATGGTTTCACTGCTGAATTTTATCAAACATTTAGTCAACACCTAATACCCATCCTCCCTAAACTTTTTCAAACAGTAGAAGAAGAGGAAATACTCCAAAACTCATTCTACGAGGCCAACATCACTCTAATAACAAAACCAGGCAAAGACACCACAAAAAAAGAAAATTACAGACCAGTGTCCCTGATGAACACAGATGCAATAATACTCAACAAAATATTAGCAAACTGAATTCAAAAATACATCAAAAAGATCATCCATCATGATCAAGTGGGATTCATCTCAGGGATGCAAGGGTGGTACAACATTCGAAAATCCATCAACATCATCCACCACATCAACAAAAAGAAGGACAAAAACCACATGATCATCTCCATAGATGCTGAAAAAGCATTCGACAAAATTCAATATCCATTCATGATAAAAACTCTCAACAAAATGGGTATAGAGGGCAAGTACCTCAACATAATAAATGCCACATATGACAGACCCACAGCCAACATTATACTTAACAGCGAGAGGCTGAAAGCTTTTCCTTTAAGATTGGGAACAAGACAAGGATGCCCACCCTCCCCACTTTCATTCAACATAGTTCTGGAGATCCTAGCCACAGCAATCAGACAACACAAACAAATAAAAGGCATCCAGACTGGTAAGGAAGAAGTCAAACTGTCCCTGTTTGCAGATGACACGACATTGTACATAAAAAACCCTAAAGAATCCACTCCAAAACTACTACATCTAATATCTGAATTCAGCAAAGTGGTGGGATACAAAATTAATACACAGAAATCTGTTGCATTCCTATACACTAATGATGAACTAGCAGAGAGAGCAATCAGGAAAACAATTCCATTCACAATTGCATCCAAAAGAATAAAATACCTAGGAATAAACCTAACCAAGGAAGTGAAAGACCTATACTCTGAAAACTCCAAGACACTCATGAGAGAAATTTTAGATAGGAAGATTTAATATTGTCAAAATGGCCATACTGCCTAAAGCAATCTACAGATTCCATGCAATCCCTATCAAAATACCAACAGCATTCTTCAATGAACTAGAGCAAATAGTTCTAAAATTCACATGGGACCACAAAAGACCCCGATTAGCCAAAGCAATCCTGAGAAGGAAGAATAAAGCAGGGGGAATTACGCTCCGTGACTTCAAGCTCTACTACAAAGCCACAGTAATCCAGACAATTTGGTACTGGCCCAAGAGGAGATCCATAGAACAATGGAACAGACTAGAGAGCCCAGATATAAACCCAAGCATATATGGTCAATTAATATACGATAAAGGAGCCATGGATATACAATGGGGAAATGACAGCCTCTTCAACACCTGATGATGGCAAAAACGGACAGCTACGTGGAAGAGAATGAAACTGGATTATTGTCTAAGCCCATACACTAAACTCAGAATGAATCAAAGACCTGAATGGAAGTCATGAAACCATAAAACTCTTAGACAAAAACATAGTCAAAAATCTCTTGGACATAAACATGAGCAACTTCTTCATGAACATATCCCCCTGGGCAAGGGAAACAAGAGCAAAAGTGAACTAGTGGGACTATATCAAACTAAGGACACCATCAGAACAAAAAGACGTCCTACAGTATGGCAGAATATATTCATAAATGACATATCCAATAAGGGGTTGACACCCAAATTATATAAAGAGCTCACACACCTCAACAAACAAAAACCAAATAAGCCAATTAAAAAATGGGCAGAGGAGCTGAGCAGACACTTCTCCAAACAAGAAATTCAGATGGCAAATGAAAAGATGCTTGACATCCCTAATCAATCGACAAATGCAAACTAAAACCACAATGAGATGTCACCTCACACCACTTAGGATGGCCAACATCCAAAAGACAGACAACAACAAATGTTGCCAAGGATGTGGACCAAGGGGAACCCTACTACACTGCTGGTGGGAATGTAAAATAATTCAACTATTGTGGAAAGCAGTATGGAGGTTCCCAAAAAACTAAAAATAGAAAGACCATTTGACCCAGGAATTCCACTCCTAGGAATTTACCCTAAGAATGCAGGAGCCCAGTTTGAAAGAGATATGCACCCCTATGTTTATCACAGCACTATTTACAATAGCCAAGAAATGGAAACAACCCAAGTGTCCATCAGTAGATGAATGGATAAAGAGATGTGGTACACATACACAATGGAATATTATTCAGCCATAAGAAGAAAACAAATCCTACCATTTGCAACAACATGGATGGAGCTAGGGGGTATTATGCTCAGTGAAATAAGCCAGGTGGACAAAGATAAGTATCAAATGAGTTCACTCATGTGTGGAGTATACGAACAAAGAAAAACCTGAAGGAACAAAATGGCAGCAGAATCACAGAACCCACGAATGGACAAACAGTTAACAAAGGGAAAGGGATTGGGGAGGATGGGTGGGAATGTAGGGATAAGGGGGAAAACGGGGCATTACAATGTGCACACATAATGTAGGGGGAGGGCACAGGGAAGGCAGTACAACACAGAGAAGACAAGTAGTGATTCTATAGCATCTTACTACACTGATGGACAGTGACTGTAATGGGGTATGTGGTGGGGACTTGATAATAGGGGGAGTCTAGTAACCATAACGTTGTTCATGTAATTGTACATTAATGACAGCAAAATTAAAAAAATAAACATAAAACATCAGCAGCAAATGCGGTTCTAAATTCATTCCAAAACAAAAATTTAAGACTAATCCAGAGCTTAGTTTGATGAATGTTTTGACATGTTCCAAAAAAAGAATGTCCGTTTTTTCAATCTATAGCACAAATTAAAACATCATCAGCAAATGCACTTCTAAATTCATTGCAACACAAAAGTTAAGATTTATCCGTAGCTTAGTTTGATGAATCAAATGGAACAGAGGGACACTTTACTGCTTCTCTTAACAAATATCTGTCATCATCTAAAGCACAAGATGAATACAGTGTTAGGGTTTAGTTTAGTTTAGTTTTTTGAAGGAGGTGTCAAAATGATTCTCAAAGGACAATGTCATTTCTAGTTATTTATCAAAACAAATGAGGATTTTCATTCATTTTTGGGCACAGGGCTTAGATGAAATTACTGAGTGAAGGGCAAAATAATATTTTATGCTACGCAACCCTAACATAATAGCACAAACATCACTGGGATCACTGAGATCTGGGGATGACGCAACTTAGAACAAAAAGGAATACTTCAGCATCAATACTCCTTTATATTTTTCTTCACTTTTAATTTTAGCCCATCCCCATATTTATGCATTATGAACATCTAAATTTCAAAGGAGCTCATGGATTCCCGTAATCATAAAGCAAGCTCAGTTTCGTAAAACACTAAGTAAAATTACCATTTATCTAGAGCAAAGACTCTTAACTCTCACTGTACACTATTTTTAAAAAGAGTGACCCCTAAGAGCCTGGCACAACTGGTGTGGGACACAACCCAGGTAACAATGTATCTATATTTTAGGATCTTTCCAGGCGAGTCTACTGTAACCTGGTTTGAAAACCACTAAAACCGCTTATCTGGTGTATACATACTCAAACTAGGTCTCAGAAAAAAAAAAAAGGTAAAAGAATGCAAATATCTGCAGCACAAAGATTTTTAAGGATTTACATTTAAAACTGCAAATATTAAATTCTTTCAATCTTACAGATGGCTTCCTCCAACTGTCCCAGTCTCCTCCTCACAGTTGGTCATGGTCACATCAAGCTGTTGAATAGCAGTGACCTGGGGAGTTGAAGCTTCTACCAGCATGATATCATCAATTTCATCAATATGACCTGGAAACAAAAGGAAAAATTTTTAAAGGGCATCTGTTTGTCAACGAATTGTTCGACAAAACTTTTTACTCACTCTGAAGACTATGAAATTCGTTACAAAAGTAAAAATCCTATGTGTCAGAATGAAAATTTAAAAAATATTGCTCAACGCACATAGTGAAAGCAACACTTACACTCTTAATCTGTACATCTTCATATATTTCCTCTTTTATGATTTTTGTTTACAAACTATTAATGGTTTCCATAAGAATTTGTATGATCCTACAGTGATGTTAATCCGGCAGTTTCTAAAGGTATTAAGATCTTATGTATTCATATTCTTTAAAATAGTAACCCCTTAGTATCTAAAATAAAGATATTACATTCATTGTGTATTTTTTCCAAAGTTAGTTTTAACAAATGATATGCAATTCTTTTAAGAAATACACAGCAGCTTTTCAGGCTTATGCTAGGAAATCTGGAAGATCAGGGGTACGTGTTCTTTTCTAAATTATTGCAAGTTTGGAAAGTGCTTCCTTATTTGGAGGATGGATGCCTATTATGTTTGGTTCAGTATGTTTCCTTAATTATTTACTTCATCTAGAACTAATTTTGGTTTATGGGATCAGGTAAGATTATAAATAGAATCCAGTCTTGTCCCTCCATGGCTCACTGGCTCTCACCAAACCACTTACGGAAAAACCCTCTCTTTTCCCTCCTTAGGTTTTGGTACCTCCCTTAAATATTCTTACATGTTTTAGATTACATTTTGAAGCCATCTATTCATCTCCTTTCATATAGAATGTGTCAGTGTGACTCTTTTTTTTTTTACATAGGTTTCCGAGGTATAACTTTCTACTTTAAAATTCACATTTTTATCTTAAAGAGATATTTGTGCACCCATGCTCTTGGCCAAGACATCAAAGCAACCCAAATGCCCATCAATGGATAAATTATTTTTTAAAAATGGTATAAATGCACAATGGATTTTACCCGAAGAAAAGAACTTCTCAGATTCAAAAAACATATGCACCCCTATGTTTATGGCAGCACTATTTACACTAGCCAGGATATGGATATATCCTAAGTGTCCATCAGTAGAAGAATGGATAAAGAAGATGTGGCACATATACACAATGGAATACTACCCAGCCATAAGAAACAAATCAATCCTACCATTTGCAACAACATGGATGGAGCGAGAGGGTATTATGCCCAGTGAAATAAGTCAGGCAGAGAAACACAAATACCAAATGATTTCCCTCATTTGTGGAGTATAACAGCGAAGCAAAACTGAAGGAACAAAATAGCAGCAGACTCACAGACTCTTACTTAAGCAGGGACTAGCGGTTACCAAAGGGGAGGGGTGGGGGACGGTGAGTGGGGAAGTAGGGAGTAGGGCATTGTACGGCATCATGATTAATGCACACGGTGTGTGTGTGTCACGGGGAAGACAGTGTAGCACAAAGACCAGAAGGGACTCTGCGGTACCTTACGACACTGATGGACAGTGACTGCAATGGTGTATGGATGGGGGGTGGGGGGGGAGACTCGATAGTAAGGGTGAATGTATAACCATATTGTTTTTCTTGTGAAACCTTCATAAAAGTATATATAAAGGATACCTTAAAAAAGTAAATCAGTTATTTGAAATAAACAGTATTAACTAAGTCAGTTATACTGCTTTTCTGTTGTCTGTATTTAAAAAGTGCCATTTCAATTCTTCATAGCAAAGTTGGTTACGACAATATTACAAATTTAATTAACAGGTAAGTATGAGGATCAGTTAAACTACCACTTGTAACAATATTTTTATTCCAAGAAGATAACGGCCAAGTAATGAAACAATAAACAGTCAGCATTTTAGGCACAATTTTCAGCCCTCAGCTTATATATCAATTTATTGTATCAATTAAAAAATAAGATGAGGAGATCTGACAAATTCCTTGTAGAGTCTAATAGTATACTACCAGGAAGCAAGAGTAGGAGTTTCTAACATATTAAGATATTTCACTTTATCAAATTCTCTTCACACTTGTACACTGCTACTAATCCAGCTTACCATATTCATCCATAGTAACATCCACAACTTCCACATCATTCTTACAGAAAGGCTCCATTGCAGCAGAAACGCTGTTGCCGTTCCTGGGCTCCTCTGGCACACCTGTATGGTCAGTTGAACCTTGGCGCCAGGGAGATCCGTAGTGTCCAAAGGTTGAACGAGACCTTAAATGGCATTAATATTAAATTAGTAAATATAAAAAACAAAAAAATTTTAGTTACCCAATAAATCATAAGCCTTTCTTACACAATATACTATAAAGTACTTCATGGAAGGTATCTCCACAGAATAATGATAACACAATTCAAAATTATGACTAGCACAATGCCCAGCACTCAGTAAACATGCTGAATGAAATGTTCAGAAAATGTTCTCCAATCAACTGACATAAGGATATGAGAAATGATATGCAAGACCATTCACTGGTGTAAAATACAGGATTCTGTTTCAAGAATGCTGCTCTCTTTTCAGTGGTTATTTTGAATACACATCTGCGGTTATGATCAAGTACTCACATTATATGTTAGTACCTGAGATTATGCACCACAGGTAAAGTAACAAAACTAACAGCACGCTAAACATTTAATAACATCTGCATGATCTTGTATGTTTAGTCCAGATTGGATTTGTAAAACACAGCTTTGGGAGTCCTAAACCAAGCTACGTTTCTTGTGCTGCCCTAAAAGACATTCAAGGCCCAGAGAAATTTCCTCGGATCAGCAGAGGTAAGGAGAGCTGCAGCTCATTGGGCAGTTTGGTAGCAATCACAAAACACCACTTGTTTGTGCTGAATGTTTTTACCATCGTTTTATGATGTGTATGGCATTGTATTGTGTTGTTACTTACTGTGTTTCATTTTTTTTATTTGAAGGGATTGACTGTAATAATCCAGATGGGGGAAATACAGAGAAATAGTATGTGGAATACACAGCCCTAAAGCTCCCAGAGAAAAATGAATGTTTTAGAAAGGTGGGGCTTATATAAAGTTCTTTTTCTCTCTTATGCAAACTGAATATGAAACTGACTGTTAGTTTATTGTCAGCATGTATGGAAAGGTTGAGCCAGACCCATTAATATGCAGTCATGAGGGGGTACAAGCTCGACCACTCAGGAAAGAACTCCAGAGT
>JAVSCE010006804.1:0-25686 GCA_032199065.1 Smutsia gigantea | reverse complement strand
AAAGCAGTGACAAGCAAAAACAAGGTCTGTATTTTGAGCTGACAATCTAAAGTTCAACTCCACTCAGAGATAACTCCTGTACCATAAAAACAAATCAACAACCTTCTCATGAATGCTAAAGGCCATGAATGCATTCCATCTATCTACTCACTCCCAGAAATAACCCCAATAATAGACCAATAAAAATCAGGGCCATTTTGATGTTGGCCAGTTATTCCTGAGGTAAGACATTTTACATTCAACAAACATTGGATTCAAGTGGGTGCAGATAAAGAAAACCCTGCAAGCAGGAAAAGATGAAAGTCCAGACCTTACGGAAAATGTAAAAGCAGTGACAAGCAAAAACAAGGTCTGTATTTTGAGCTGACAATCTAAAGTTCAACTCCACTCAGAGATAACTCCTATACCATAAAAACAAATCAACAACCTTCTCATGTATGCTAAAGGCCATGAATGCATTCCATCTATCTACTCACTCCCAGAAATAACCCCAATAACAGACCAATAAAAATCAGGGCCATTTTGATGTTGGCCAGTTATTCCTGAGGTAAGACATTTTACATTCAACAAACATTGGATTCAAGTGGGTGCAGATAAAGAAAACCCTGCAAGCAGGAAAAGATGAAAGTCCAGACCTTACAGAAAATGTAAAAGCAGTGACAAGCAAAAACAAGGTCTGTATTTTGAGCTGACAATCTAAAGTTCAACTCCACTCAGAGATAACTTCTATACCATAAAAACAAATCAACAACCTTCTCATGTATGCTAAAGGCCATGAATGCATTCCATCTATCTACTCACTCCCAGAAATAACCCCAATAATAGACCAATAAAAATCAGGGCCATTTTGATGTTGGCCAGTTATTCCTGAGGTAAGACATTTTACATTCAACAAACATTGGATTCAAGTGGGTGCAGATAAAGAAAACCCTGCAAGCAGGAAAAGATGAAAGTCCAGACCTTACAGAAAATGTAAAAGCAGTGACAAGCAAAAACAAGGTCTGTATTTTGAGCTGACAATCTAAAGTTCAACTCCACTCAGAGATAACTCCTATACCATAAAAGCAAATCAACAACCTTCTCATGAATGCTAAAGGCCATGAATGCATTCCATCTATTTACTCACTCCCAGAAATAACCCCAATAATAGACCAATAAAAATCAGAGCCATTTTGATGTTGGCCAGTTATTCCTGAGGTAAGACATTCTACATTCAACAAACATTGGATTCAAGTGGGTGCAGATAAAGAAAATCCTGCAAGCAGGAAAAGATGAAAGTCCAGGAAGGTGTGTGGGTGTGGTCTTGTTTTAAGGGATAGGGAGAGGGAGGCACAGCTGAGGGCAGGTATACTGAACTTGGGTGGGGTAAACAAATCCAGGGCTCTGACAAATTTCAACAAAGTGGGCAAGTTCTCACTGTGTCATGTTCATTTGCAGCTTCCTGCTTTCTACCCTACCAGAGATCAAGAACTTTCTGATTATGTTTCATATGCCTTGGAGCTTTCCTAAGGGCTGATCAAACTTAAATTTAGCACACTGAGCAATTAAGCCCTTAAACATCCTAGCTCTTACTGAAAAGGATTCCCTCTTCTGTAAAGTGCGATGAACTAGAGAAATCTGTATTCTAGTCACTTCCATCAACAATGTCATGACCTTCATAAAGTCCCTGTGTCTCTCTGCGTCTGTGTGTTGTTTGCCTTTATGGGCAAGGGACAGGCCTCCTACTTTTCGGGGCTCAATACGTAGCTACCCAGGCAGGGCAAGAGCAAATTGCTGAAAATTACTTGCTGGGCATCCATGATTAACTTCCATTTTAATTCCCAGGACCTACCAGACTCTACACCTTTTCCAACAAAAAACCAAAGTGTTTCTTCTATCAAAGCCTTTTCAACCTCTGACACCACTGGCAAACACCTCTGCACTCTCCAACAGAACTTTCTATTGTGACAGAAACGTTCTAACATCTGTGCCATCGAACGTGACTGTCACTAGCCATTAGCTATTGATATCTGGCTAGTGAGACTGAGAAATGGAACTGTTTTTTTTATCAACTTCAGTAACCAATGTGGCTACACTCCTGGCCAGGGAAAGCTTAACTGTCTTCATCACCATCTGAAAAGAACTTACCCAGGGCTAGTCAAGGTGGGTGGTTTCTGGGTTCTTAGTAACTTGGAAAGTCCTTACTTGAAAAGCTTTGGGGCAAATTTTCCATCACCCCATTTTGTCATAAATCCCTCAGAACGATTAACTCCACTCTGGGGCCCAGAACCCTGAGCACAAGCAGAGATAGGCAACCTTCTGTCTTTACTGGACCAGATCGGGGAGGAGTATTCTAGCTCCCCTTTGACTTGAGGTGGCTGGCGCTGCACCTGGGTTTCCACTTTATACAGTTCTAGCTCTTGGGAGTCACTCCACATCTCCCTTCTGACTTCATTTTATCCAGCATCTCTCATTTTCATACATGCTGCCCTATTTTGGCCTGAAGGACCCACCAGCTCAGTCTGCTACGCTGCCAGATGCAGAAGCTGACTTTGATCTTTTCCACATCTTAAGCAGACGGTACTCAGGGACACCACCACCATTCCAATTATTCTACCAAGTTAAATAAATAAAAAGGATACCTCAGGAGTTGACTTACCGCTTCACCCGCCCAATACTGTCCTGATTCAATTCTTTCATTCTTTCTTCTACTTTGTTCAAAAGCTGTAATTAAAAGAGAGCCATCAATGGGCGGATACGATAAGCTGAGGGGAATAGCTGAATTACAGACCAAGAGGCTGAGGCTGTGTTGGCGGAGCTGCATGATATACCTGCCCTCCCGCATCCCTCCAGCCACCAACCAGGCCTCATGGTGCTACCTAACCTCGGCCTAAGTTCCCAACAGGCAGTGGGACGGGGGGAGGCTCAAGGGTAACACAGATATGATCCTGGTTAAAGGTTCACACTCCGTCCAGCGGAAAGTAAAATGACCCAGTACACAAGCAGTCGAGGCAACGACAGCCAGGTTCCTAACAACTGAGCAACAACTATTTTTCCTCTAAGATCACTGATCTGGAGGGAAGTTTAAAGTTAACTGGGAAGTTAGCAATGAAGTGAAATAATTTTAACAGCATTAAACTGAGTGGATTTTTATGATCCTCCAGTACTTGAGACAAATGAAAATGAAAAACCGACACTATCAACTTCTTTGCCTTGCGAATCACCATCGTAACTCTGCAGGTCCAGCAGCACCAATCCATGTGGGTAAATTCTCAAGTTGGCGAAGCTACAAAGGAAAGTATGATTTTAAGGTTAGGAATTATACCATGGCACTCAAAACAACCCACCAACCCGATTAAAGGAAAGACCACTGCTCTTTTTTTCCCTAAGTGATATAGTTAACTCTTTTAACTCTTTTTGGGGGTGAGGAACCACCAATCTCTTAGGGAAGACAGAGAGAGAGTCACCACGTGCTATGGTTTGCAAATCGGGTCCCTGGGCCCAGAAAGTGACTCAGTAGAAGTTGTGTGAAGCTGATTTTTAAGAAGGTTCTCCAGCAGGTGATTCAGCCAGGTTTAGTAACCACAGCCTTAAAAAGAAGGAAGGGCAGGAGAGAGCAAACTGAGTTCTCCCAGTTAACCTTCAGAGTTCAAAACAGCCATGGTGTTTTACTGACTGCAAGCAGCTGGTGGTTAAATTTATTTAGTTCAGGGGTTGGCAAACTGCAGCCCTATAGCCTGCAAGCCAGATTCAGCTGGTAGCATGTTTTGTGAAGCCTGCAGGCTAAGAATGGTTTTTACATTTTTCAAACATTGTTCCAAAATAGAGAATATTTGACAGAGACCTTATATGGCTCCTCACAGAAAAAGCTTTCTGATTCCCAGTTTAGTGGATCTGACCTTTATCTTTTAAACGAAATATGTATGAGTGTATCACATGCATTTTAAGTTATTTAGGGAAATTTTTATTTCCATTATATGTGTGTTATCTGTATTGTAGACACAGAGGTATACGGAGAGGGTTATAAAATTACTTCTTACTTTAAGTCACGGTTAGAGAAATATTTGAAAAATACTAGATTAGAAGATGAACTCTGTTTAGAGAATACAGGTAGCATGCTTGGATTAAAAATTAAATACTAGTTAATTTCACCTTCAGCCCTTAAATGGCCCCCAAATCAAGTTCAGGCCCAGGACCAATCATCTACACCTGAACAGCTGGGCCTCCTTCCTCCTCCCTTGGCACCAGCAGCACACAGGAGAGGTGCTGGCAGGAAGGAAAATGTCACCCTTAACTGCCTGGGTGGTTCTAGCAGAGTCCTCTGCCAGAGACCAGAAATACAGAGTGCTGGAAGGGACGGTCAAGTACCAACCTCAAGGGTTAGAACCAAGAATAAAGAGAAAAGGGAAAGTGGTGGGAGTGGGGGGCAGGGGCAGGGGGCAACATGCAAAATGGTGGCTGAGAAGCAGGACTTCAGCATCGCAAAGGGGCCATTAACCAGAAGCAGGGTGTGGAGCTGCAATCCTTCCCAGAGGCAGGTATCAGGAGGGGGCTTGGGCAGGAAGGGTGAGGTTTCAGGACAGGCACGACGGGGACAGGCCTGAGCTGAGGAAGGGAGAGTAGAGGGAGACCAATGAGGAAAAGTAAGTTTTTAAACTAAGCATGTTTTTATTTTTTCTGCTTTCAGAAGCAATTTCCAGATAGCTCTTGTCACTCAAAAAGTCCCTTCCAGGAAGAATTTTAAGTCTCTGGACAACTGAAATTGGTGTCTGAGTTAGAAGATTCAAGAACTACAGTAGCTCAGGTAGGAGGGACCTGGCTGCAATGGTTCCTAGGAGATGGCAAGAGATTCAAGGCTTCACCTGGAATGGAAGAGGAGCTTACCAAGGTGGGAGCTTATCAGTCCTTTCCTAATTTAGGTTGCCTTTCTATTCTCAGAACACAGTGACTTTCAGGTACACAGTGATTGTGTAAAGTCTAGATAGCCTATAAAGCGGGGGAAAAATGAACTCTTGGATCCCTTCAGAAACCTGTCAAGCTACTAGTACACTTTCTCTGTTTGGCTGTTGTCTGCATTCACTGATGATCATTTTTAACAATGCTACTCACAATGGGGCAGCCACACGCAGTACCAGCAATCCTTAGAAGCTGGCTGGAAGTGCTATTTGCGGCATGGTCCTTGACCTATTGCATCTGAAACTCTTGGGAGTGGAGCCCAGGAATCTGGATTTTAACCAACTCAAGACCAGAGCTGCCTGCAGGTTCAAGCAAGCTGCTTATGCTGCCCAAAGGTTCTGGGCCCCAGCCACACAGCAGAATTACCTGGGGGCTTTGGAGAAATGCGGTGCCCCAGGGCCTCAGTCTCTAGGGGGCTGTGTCTGGGCATGGGATCTTGTGACAGCACTCCTCAGGCGACCCTACTGTGCAGCCAGGGCTGAGAAACACTGAATTCTAGGCCTTTCTTAAAAGACATCACAGGAGGAAAAATACCTGGACACCAGTGTACTACAGCCCTTTGTCCCCCACCCCTTCAAGTGCTCTGATCTGAATGAACACAAGCACTCAAGGACACCTCACCTGCCATTTTTGTTTATGTAGGTCGCTAAATAGCCGTGGTCCTGCCAGGTATGTACTGACTCCATCATCCCCTGCTCCTGGAAAATGGACTGGAGGCCTTTTAGAATGGTCTCACCATCAACTGGAGGACAGGGAAAAAAGAAGGCAAGATAGTGAAGATGAGACACCCCGAGAAGGAAAGCCAATGAGGCAGTTTCACGACGGAACCTAGAGTCACTTACCCCTTTGTCATGAGCTTTTATACACACTGTCACTCTGCAAGGAGAGGCCACGCACATTATCAGGGAACACAGCAGAACACAAAAACCACCACAAATAGCTGTGCTAAGGATGCAGACGGATATTTGGCCAACTAAAGACGGCATTAAGAAAATATTCAGCCTAACCAGAAATCAAAGAAATGCCAATACAATAAATGAGATTCCACTTTACGGTAAATAAATTAATGAAGATATGCATTATACTGGAAGGGGATGTCCATCCACAAGTATTATAAATGATACCCAAACTTCTGTTTTTATGTTCTAGGTGTTTTACATTAAGAAAGGGTTGCTTCTATAATTAGACAAAAAAATTAAATGGTGCTTGTGCAGTAACATATTTCTAAATGGTAGAATCTGAAAAGCAATTCTATACTGGACACCTGCTGAGGCATTGAGATCTGTGCCCGCCAGGCCCAGAAGCCACTCTTACCCTCTCCTGCCCCAACCCCTCCAAAGTGGAGCCCAGCACCCCCCAGGTAGGACTAAAGTCAAGGTTAAAGAAACTGCATTAACCTACAGGTTCACTTGAGGCCAGAACCTTAAACAATGCCCAATCCTATGATACTTAGAGCAAAGGCAAAATGCAACTTAGTCTGCTCATTGTATCTGCAAAATAGTTCCTGAGGAGGGTAAGTAAGATAAAGATCCCAGGTGAGACCAGAGGATAACTGTGCTGTCAGAGCCCCTCTGCGGGCTGCTGCTTTCTCCCCGTGAAGGAAAAGAGTGCAGGATACACAAAGCATCAAAACAAAGCACCCCTGGGCCCTGAACCCAGGCCAAAGAAAAACACAGGAAGATTCACAGCTGACCACATGTGGTTTCACAAGAATAAATTACACCAGAATTCCTTCCATAAACTAAGTAGTGCCAAAACTTGGATTAGAAGTTAAGGATTCTCACTCTCCATAGAATCTATCTCCAGTGATATTTGGAACTATGTTTCCAAGACCTTCCAGTGCACAGTAAACGTGAAGGCCACAAACCGGGTTCACAGGCCCAACTAGACAGGTGTGTCCTACTCTGGCCTGCACAGACTTTTTTTAAAAATGTAAGTTAGCAGCCATTTAAAAGCCAGAAGATTTCATAGGCCCCCACTATAGTGTGTGGAATGGTGGCCCTCAAAAGATACAACCACATCCTAACCCCCGGAACCGGGGAGTGTGACCTTATTTGGGAAAGGGTTTTTGCAGATATAATTTAAAGATCTAGAGATGAGTTCATCCTGGACTACCCAAGTAGGAGGCCCTAAATCCAATGACAAGCGCCCTCATAAGAGATAGAAGAGGTGACCCAGTGAGAAAGACCAGGTGAGGCGAAGACACAGGCAGAGACTGGAGTGATGCAGCCACACTCCCGAAGCCACCAGAAGCTGGAAGAGGAAGCAAGGATTCTCCCCTGGGGCCGTCAGAGGGGTTGAACCCTGCTGACACTTGTTTTCAGACTTCTGGCCTCCAGAACTGGGAGAGACAAAGTTCCTGTTGTTTTAAGCCACCCAGTTTCTACTACTTAGTTACAACAGCCCTGGCAGACTAAGACACCCACCAAAATTCGTATTTTCAACTTCCCTTAACAAACAAAAGCAACTAGAGTAGCAAAAATGGCAGTGAAGGCATTGTTTTTCAGTTCTGTGAATCCCCAAATGCAGGCAGAGCGATGAGGACACTTGGAGCACCACCCGATAAGCATATACCACCTAGGCCCCAACAGAAGTCGGTGGAGACAAGCGGGCCACTGCCCAGAGAGCTGTGTGGTACCAGCAATTGTGAGGAACAAGGAAGTGAGAAAGCAAAGGGACTTCAAAGCCCCATAGAGTACCAACAGGGGTTCATCTGTAAGGAACGGGTCCTCCTTTGAGAGGGCAGCACCCAGAAGGCCCCAAGTGAGGGAGAGCAGGGAACCTGGGGAGGGCCAGAGAGTGTTGGGGTGGCTGGGCCCTATGTTCAGCTTAAATGAACTGAGGCCACTTGCAGGAAAAAGCCCCCCACCAGGGAGACCACTAGAGCAAGGTCCACATCACACACCCATGGGAAGGAACACAAGCACCACCACCGTGAGCACTGCTGTCATGTCTCATTAACGTCTCCCTCCCTCCCAGCTAAACTATGCCTCTGGGAAACTCATTTGGCAGAAAGTAATCTAGTTGGTTTCACTACTCTGAAATTGGTTGGAGGAAATTAAAAGGGGAGGCCTGAATTATATCCCCAGAACTGTGGCTTTAAGATTACATTCTACTCCCTAAAAAAATTCCAATTCCAAAACTTGAAAAACACAACTGACTTTGTTCAGTCTGTTTGTCAATGGAGCCTGGTGGGGTCAGGCCACCTGTGGAAGTGACTGAGCAGCAGGGCAGTAAAGACAAGTGTGCCCAGCACGCCTGAGGTTCCACATACCCTGGAAGTACTTACCCTGGGTAGGAAACTCTTTAACTATTCAATCCCTCCTTGGCTAGAACACATGTTTTTCTGTTTTGGAAGTCATCACTCCTGGGAAATGGCCTCAAGACTGGGCTCTGTTGGCACATTACAAAATAGAACACAAATCCCCAATTCTGATTTAGAGGATGATCCAGACAGGGCGAACCTGCGTGTCACTGGCTTGGCAGTACAGTGAACGAGGGCCCTGTGGCTGAGATGGGGCAAACTCTTGTCCCTTGGACCAGGGAAAGGGGGTGTTCTTTGTCTGATACAGGCAAAGGCCTGACTGCTGTCCAAGCCCAGCACAGTGACTGTCGCCTTTTCCCAAATGGCACAAGTGGCAGATAGGCAGTTAGCTGATGGAAGCCCTTTGGCCAGGTTTCAAACTGAAGAAAAACACACTACAAAAGAAAGCCAGTTTAGAATGTTACTTATTTTCACACTATGGGTTAACTCACCCTCCACCCCAAATTCAGAAGAAATATGCCAGGTCTGAATGTTATTTCCAGCTGTCACCACCTTGGTCCCCGTAGGCACTGAGTCCACCAGCCCTGCAGGGGATACAGTGGCCATGCCGTTTTGCCCACCATCTACCTTACTTTATATTCACCTTCCTCCTGGCCTGAGGGCTCCCCTTATCCACTCTGCTCCCAGACCCTGGGAAGACTCCAGAAAGGGAAACTGGAGCTGAAAAGAACAGCCCAGCATCTCCTTTACAGAATTAACGGTTTAAAAATGAAAACTGAAAGCCAAACACATAAGCTCCACTAGGCCTGATGAGGGGGCGTGCTTGCTCATTTTGATCTCAGGTGCTCCATAAATGTTTTGTGGGTAAACAAAAATTTATTCCTAGAACATCTAAACCTGTGATTTTTCAATCCTAGCTGTGCATTATAATCAGCTGAGGAGTGTTAAAAACTCTGATGCTACATCCTAGACCAATTAAATGCACATCTGGAGGTAGGACCCAGGCATCAGTACTTTTTAAAGCTCCCTGGGAAACTCCAATGTGCAGCCTTGGTAGAGAAGCCATGGATCTAAATCACTAGATACAAAAAAAAGAAAGAGAGATCTCCACTACCTCCAAACTAATTACACTCAAGTCACCAAAAGGTTACAGAAAATGATCAACATAAAAACAGAAGGTCTGAAAGAAGTCCAAACTCCTTACTACCTATAGCCACAGGTAAACCCATGACATGCCCCAGAAAAATGCTTTTAATTATTATCCAATTTCAGCCTTCATGCTTGTCTAAGTAAGGAGCATGGAACATGACCCAACAAAATCAACTCAATCTATCATAGTTCCTCAATGGGGGCTGATACTATGCTGCAAAGGACTGTCTTCTCGCTCACAGGGCTTTGGCAATCTCATACCCATTACGTGTGAGTAGTGACCACCCCCTCTACCCCACTGTAGGAAAGGAAAAAAAAAGACCCACACCCCAATTACCCAGGGGCAGAAAGGGGGCGGGCAATACAACTCCTTGAATACCACTAGATGCTCTCTACACAGGAGTGAAAATGAGCTTGGGCTCAGACCAGGGAACACAAGATGGCGATGTCAAAAATGCCTATAAATCAGAACATCTGAAAGTAGATTCAGGTGCTTAAAGAGCTATAACCTCATAGCTTTCAAGTACACATGGTAAACCAAACTACGTCAATAAAATGTTTGGCAGAAGTTCTTAGAAAACTCTGATCAGGCAAGAATGATGTGCAACTAATGTACCACTCAGAGCCTTTCAAAATGATCAGAAACACAGCAACCTGTCCCAGGGGAAAAAATGTATCCTTTGTCCACTGAACAACTCAATGTCCCCATTTCCAAACCACTGCCCACTTCATGTATGTTTATTCAACAATAACTTACAAAGAATTGAGACAGGGACTGTGGGTGTAGTCAGAGTAGGGTGAGGGCCTCCGGAAAAAGCAAGGCAGGATATCTGCAGTCAGAACAATGTAACTACATGGAAGGAAACCCCCTACCAAAACTCCATGTTAAACATTCAGCTCTAGGGTCATTCTTCAGTGAGATCAGTTAATATATCCCAGATAAAGAAGACTAGCACATGTTTATTTTATGCTAATCATTTATAATCATGTGTAAGATTCACTTAAAGATGCTAAAAGGCCCAGGCCTAAGTGCTATCTTTACTCCTTCAGATCTGATGAGGTGATTTTGCAAACTGGCCAAACTAATTTAACCTGCAAGCCCAGCCATAACACAGTAAAAGGTAAGAAGGATTCCACCTTAAAGATAAGATTGCACTTAACTTACTCTTTAGCAGACAATACCTCAGCCCACCTTGGGGCCTGAGCAGGTGGCCTTGTTTCATATGCCGCCAGACCAAGATGCTGGTATCTCAGGGAGAAATCATCAGAGCAAGAAGTTACTTCTAAATATCCTAGGACCACTTAACTAATTCACACCCCTAAGCTTTTTTTCATGTTCTTGAAAAATCCTCACCCGCCTATAATAAACCCCTAGACAACGCACCACCCCCACTCTCTTGTCCCCTCCAGGCATGAGCCCGGAGCTCTGTCCATTCACTTTCTCTAAATAAAAGCCTGTATCTTGCTCTCCTACCTTGAGTTTTTTTGAAGCTCATTCTTTGGCTTCGTGAACAAGCACCCCAGCATCAGGATCACTTGGAGGCCTGGACCCTATTAAACGTACCAGTACCAGAACGGAAGGGGCAAGAGGATAATGAAGGCCCAAGTTCTCTCTCCCTGCCTCATTTTTGGCCAGGGATCCATTTAGAGGCCTCTCTTGGAAAACGAACCTCATTTCTCTGACCCTGAACTTCAGCTCCAGGTGACCCAATTCCAAATTTGTATATCCAACTGATGCCGGGGTTCTTGTTCACCAAGCTGAAGAATGAGCTTCATAAACACTCAAGGTAGGAGAGCAAGGTACAGGCTTTTATTTAGAGATAAAGTGAAAGGACAGAGCTCCCGGCTCACGCCAGGAGGGGACAAGAGAGTCCGGGTGGTGGGTTGTCTTAGGGGGTTTTATAGGCAGATGAGGATTTTTCGAGAACATGAAAAAAAGGTTAGGGGTGTGGACTTATTTAGCGGTCTTAGGATATTTACAAGTAACTTGATACAAGGTAACCTCCTGCTCTGGGGAGATACTAGCATCTTGGTCTGGGGGCATATGAAACAAGGCCACCTGCTCAGCCTGACCCCAAGGTGGGCTGAGGCATTGTTTGCTAAAGAGTAAGTTAAGTGCAGTCTTATCTTTAAGGTGGAATCCTTCTTGCCTTTTACTGTGTTATGGCTGGGCTTGCATGCTAAATTAGTTTGCCTAGTTTGCAAAATCACTTCATCAGATCTGAAGGAGGAAAGACAGCACATAGGCCTGGGCCTTTTAGCATGTTAAAGTGAATCTTATACATGATTATAAATGATTAGCATAAAATAAACATGTGCTACTCTTCTTTATCTGGGGAACACCAACTGATCTCACTGAAGAATGACTCTAGAGCTAAAAATTTAACACAGAGTTTTAGTAGGGGGTTTCCCTGCATGTAATGTTGTGCCCAAGTCGCGAGTCCCCGAGAGACTACCAAGGAGCCGATTCCGATGCAAACACAAAAGGGTCATTTATTTCAAGCTCGAGCTTGGACTCACACCCTTCACCGACGCAGCGGGTCAGGAATGTGAGCCCTGAGCTCAGGGTAGGCAAGGTTTTTATGCATTACAGGTTCAGGAAGAGGGTATTCTAACTTGGCATAAGCTGATTGGGAATTTTGGAAGTTAAACAATTGTTATTGGTTAAGTTCGGCTGGCCTGACCATGATGATGTAGCATGAGCGTTGCTAGGGTAACTATCTGGGGTAGGGGTTTACAGGGCCCGGTGGCCATTTGTCCATGTTCTTAAGACATGTACATCTCGTACGCCTGGGAGCATCAGGCACAGATGGCCGGCCTTGAGGTTAGGCCTTCTTCTAATATCAGTTCCTGTGGTTAGGAAACTTTTCAAGGTTTCTTCCAGAGCCAGGCCCCGGCTCAGGCCTCAGATGGAGATTAGGCACAAAAAACAGAGTCAGTCCTGTTCTGTCCTTCATTTAGGTTCACACAGTCAGATTTGTTAAAATGGCTTCTCTTATGCTAACTCTAGGGTCTCACAGTAGTTACATTGCTCTGACTGTAAATATTCCGCCCTACTTTTTCTGGAGGCCCTCACTCTACTCTGACTATACCCACGGTCCCTGTCTCACAACTGGCAGGTGCCTCCCACCTAACGGCTCACTGCACTGTTCTGATCCCAAATCTGAAATCAAGATGGGGCTGGGACTTCCTCCACCGCTGCTACTTAAGAGTCCCCATAATGTGTCTCCCACAAATCCCCCACACTACCGCCTCTCTGCCCCACCCAAATGCACTGTCAGGACACCCTCTCTTACAAACCTAATTTCCTCAGCCATAAAAAAGGGACATCACATTGCAGGGTCCCTCTGGGGACCCCAGCACCAATATTCATTCCCTTAGTCCCATGCGGTCTGGAACTGTGGTTTAATCATTGATCCTTAAGGTGGGCAGCCCTGTGTGCCTAAGTCGATTAGCTGCACTCACCCAACCTTAGTAGCCCAAGAAGCCGCAGGGCTCATGCTGAATACAGACCTAAACACTAGTTACCCTGGCGAGAAGGTGGCAGAGCATGCTTTGGTTATATTCCCACTGTGTCAGCTTTATAAGGCTAAAATACTGCAACCTCCTTAACAAAGTGAATCCCAAAAGACAGGCCACCCTAAGGGAATAAGCAATTCTCACACATCCAGAAAAAACTCTTTTGATTCTGCCTGTGACCTTGACGTGTGCCTTTAAGTCTTTTCCAACTTCAAAAACTTCAGCCAAGGAAACTCCAGACATAGGGTGTGCAGGCTTTCTTTAAACTACACAATCTCGACTCTGCCCATGTGGGCGGCATGTCTGCCATGGCAGTGCCATACTGGTCCCCTCTGCAAAACTGGGGCTGGGACAGGCAACTTGCAGCCACTGCCTCCTTCCGCCCTCTCACTTTCAAGCCGCATCTGCTTGTGAAATTAAGAAATGAATTTCTATTCTTGCCAAGCGTGTCGTCAATTATGAGGGCTGGAAATCCCACATCTCCCCATCAAACCCCACCGCCCTATTTCTTCACTTCCACAGCAGGTTTAAGCCATCTGAGCTCCAAGGGGTGAGGAAGTATTCCCCATTATGGGCAATATGCTGCAGGGGGTGGAGAGGGTGGACCAAAGCCCAGCCTTCTTCCAGCCCACCCCTCACTCCACAAGATGCTGATACTTCCAGAGCTCCATGCCCTGACTTGTTCTTGAATCTCCACTCCCACCAGCTCCGCCTCCCCCACCCACACTTCCCCTTTACCTCCAGGTCAGAGGGTCCACCCGGGGTCAAGATCTACCCCTACTCCCTCCTTCCAGAGCGCTGTACTCTCCCTGTGGGAGGATGGTCTGGAAGCTGTCTGGCAACAAATGAGTCTGCAGCTCACTGCAGGGGGAAGCAGAAACACGGCCATCCTTTCCCCAAAACCTGAGATTCTGATGTCAGAGAACCTAAGAGTCAGTTTTGGTTGTGCAGTTTCCCTTCTTTACACATAAACCAGCTTTCTGGTTTTCTTGGTAGACCCCCCCCTACGCCTAAAAGAAGAAGGAAACTAGACTGTGATACAGTTTTAAGTCATTCAAGTATCTATTTTAAAAGTCTACTCAGATGTCCTAATCTTAGGTCGTAGTGCTTCCAAAACTATACACTGAAGTTTACTTTATGTAAATTGTATCAAGTTTATAACAAAAACTGGTGCAGTTACCACCACTGCGGCTTACTCCCTGTGAGAACAACATAGCACAGCGTTTCTCAAGCCAGTTGCTCCTAAATGCCTAAGGGATCAAGAACATCTTTCACTCACTTGGGATAAGCTAGGTGTAATCAAAAACATCAGTGTTGACAGGCAGCAAATCCAGATTACTGAAATCAAATGATACACAGAAAAGGCCTTCAATCAAAAAGGGCTTTAATTACATGAACACTTTAAAATTTTTTTAATTTTACCAAAGCATCTGTACATCTGGAGACTCCTGAGACATTCAGAAACCTAATGAATTTCCAGGGATCAAAGTGAAGATCAAGCAGGTGGTTCCTCGGGCTTGCCTTCCTTTAACAGCTTGGTCTTACATTCCCACGGCCAGTTCTTTTTCTACAACAGCTGTAAAATGATTAACCACATCATACAAAACTGAAGCCAACAGGAATGTTCAGGGCAGCATGATTCATAATAATAAAAAAGCAGAAATACCCCACTGTCCACCAAGTTATAAATGAATATGCAAAACATGGCAAGTTCATACCATAGACTATTATTCAGCCATAGAAGGAATGCAGACAACATGGGTGACCCAGAAAGACACAATGCAAAAGTGACAGAGCCAATCACAAAGAACCACATATTATATGATTCCATTTATAGGACATGGGCAGAAAAGGCAAATCTCTAGGTAAGTGGGTGCCAGGGGCTGGGAGGAATGGGGATGTGATGGTTAAGGGTATAGGTTTCTTCCTGCAGTGATGAAAATGTTCTAAAAAATTCTAAATATATTGCAAATCATGGCATTGTATACTTTAAAATCAAATCATTATGTTGAAACTAATGTTATGTCAACTACACCTCAATAAATTTTTAATTTAAAAATCGCAGTGGTGAGGTGCAGCTGCAAAATACAGAAAGGCACGATGACCAACAATTCAGAGGGCTTATTTTCAGAGCACTTTCTAATGTTCATAGAGAAGAGCAACCAAATAAGGAAAAATTAACTATAGAAACAAAGAAAATGGCCTCCTGAAGTTGGATTGACAGCCATACAACACAACTCAGAAACAACACCCAAGCTCTTTTCATTGCAAACATGCATTAATGAAAACCATATGGGACTGTTTACAGTACCAGCCACAATGGCTTTTTCTTAAAACTCACAACTCACATTACGGTTCGCTTGGCACACTTGTAAAAAGTGGTGCTATTTCACTTCCCTGCCTTCCACTTCCCACTACAGGACAGCAGTTGAAGGGGTTGTTTCCCATCACCCGCAAAAGCTACTGGAAAGGGGACAGGAGCCTTGCACTACTTTAAAATAACACCAACCCAAGTTCCTCCATGAGCCAGTCTCCTTACCAAAATAAAAGAGGGTTTATAAAGCTATAATTTGAGACACAATTCTAATCCCTTTCTTTAGTCTGGAACTCAAACACTAATGCAATTTTGTACCACCTTCTTCCTGGTAAGGCCATTTCCCCCACGAGACTCGGAGTCTTAAAAGCAGGCACAACCCACAAGCCTTGGCCAGCCCCTCTATGGTTGTCACATAGCTCAACCTCTCCGGTCCTCACATTCTGACTTGGGCCACCTGGGAGGCTAACCAGGAGCTGTAAAACAAGGCACAAAAGGGAAGGTTATGCAAAAGCCCAGCTTTCATTTGAGGGGAAGGTAACACTCAGTTTGTGGTGATGAGATGCTGAAAACACAGGACCACCTGACTTCTCCTCTCCCAAAAGGATCGTTGAGCAACCTACAGCATGTCATACATTAATTCTATCTCGACTCCATGGACTCAAGGGACGTGTGTGTTCCCAGAGAAGAGGAAGAAGTAACTCAGACCAGAGCTATGGCATGGAGCAGGGGAAGACCACAAAGGCAGAGGACCCAGAGAAGAGGTGAGGACCACAAAGAGCCCTCCCTGTGGGCCAGGCTCCACCCAACAGGAAGGAGAAAGGGGTGAGGGGAAGCCAGGACTGGCAACATCATAAAAGAAATGAGCAGGGTGGCAAGAGGGGACTTGTAGGGCTTGAGGTTAGAGGACAGGACAAGACCTAAGGCACGCAGACCAGGAAAATGACCAGCCCTTACCTATGGTTCAAAACTGCAGTCCACAGTCCATTGGGAGGCATGAAAAAGGACCCAGCTGCCACCTCCACCACGCCTCCCCCTTATCTCACAAAGCACCAGGAAGGGAACAGGTTACAGCCGGGCCGGAGGCTCGACAGCAATGGTTGCCTTCAGCTCTCCCCAGGAGACCAAGATTTCTTTCCCAAAATAGAAACTGGGATCGCCATTTTATTATCCAGAAGCACTTAACCAGTATCATATCCAGCTCTCTTCCTACCAACTTTAGATGAGAGAATCCCTTACAGCTCAGACCTATTACCTATTGTGTTTTTAAGAACAATTCTAGGATTTCTACCTAAGCTTCTATGCCAGGCTGCGAATCAACAGTGACCTAATTATTTCCAAAAATAAATTGGTTTGGACTTTGTGAACCTACGTCAAAAATCACACTTGTATCAGAGCTGTCTCTGAGGCAGTCCCAGAACCTTCCCTTCTGGCTTTGCCCAAGGCAACCAGCAAAGTCAACATTCAGATCTGCAGCCTTCATAACAGACCTCCAAGGAGATTAACTCAGCATGCAGGAAGCTCTAGGAAAGTAGGTGCAAATACAGGATAGTACAGAGGGGCAAGACAACAGACACAAGCCAGAACTCTGCAGCCACCAGGAGGGGCGTGTGCTGTGATGGATTCCAGATGAAGCACAAGGCCATGTGGCAAGCCTGGGAATTTTACTTGTAAATTTTTCCAGATGGCTCTGAAGCAAGCCACTGGACTTAAATGGTCTGAAGGCAGGGGTTGGCAAATTTGTTCTTTAAAGGGCCACACAGTAGAGATGTCAGGCTTTGCAAGCCAAATCAGATCTCTGTAACAAGGACTGTGTGCACAAAAAGGCACATGGCCCAAGGGCCTTAGTTTGTTGACCCCTGGTCTAAAGTCTTTTCCAGCTCTAAATTCCTAACCAGCAGGGACAGGGTCTCATAGCTGGAATTCTACAACCTAAATTTCCAGAAGTTATGTTGTTAGAATCTGAGACTAATCTGAGAAATATTTCCTAAATTCAAGTTAGCAACTTATCAAATGTGGAAAAAAATAACAGCTAATATCTATATAACTAGTTCCCCTGCTATTTAAGGAATACATAGAAGTAATATTAGCAGCTCACAGATACCCTGAAATAGAGAATGAGATTATTTAAGAGTACCAGTTTCCATTTTAAAGTCTCAAATTATTAATCAATGCTCCCACTTCAAGAAACTTGAAAAAGAGGAAAATAAGCCCAAAGGAAGCAGAAAGAAAGGGAATAAGGCTGACAGCAGAAATCAGTGATATTGAAATCAGAAAAGCTATAGGAAAAAAAAAATCAATGAAGTGAAAAGCTATTTCTTTCAAAAGATCAATGAAATTGACAAACTCTAGCAAGACTGACAAAGGAAAAAAGAGAAGAGAGTGATTGTCGGTATTAGCAATAAAACAAGAGCTATCATTACAGACCTTGCTGTTACCAAGAACAAGGGAATCCTACAAACACTTAAAAAGGAAATGGTTCAGTTCCTCAAAAAACACAAACTAGCACAACTCACCAGTACAAACACATCTGAATAGCCCTGCAGCTATTAAGGAAAATGAATCCATAATTCAAAAACTCCAACCTCCCCCCCACCAAAAAAAATATCTTGAAGCCCAGATGGTTTCTCTGGATGATACTATCAAACATTTAAAGGAGAATTAACACCAATTCTACATCATCTTTTCCAGAAAATAGAAGAGGAGGAAATACCTCCCAATTCATTTTATGAAACCATTATCTTAAAACCAAAACCAGATAAAGTGCATTATGAGAAACCTACAAAACAGATCAATATCCCTTATAATATAAACACAAAAATCTTTAACACATCCTTAGCAAGTCCTTAAAATCCTTAACAAATAAGAATTCAGCAGTATATAAACAATAATTATGTACTCAAGTGGGATTTACTCCAGGTATGCAAGGCTTGTTCAATATTAAAAAAAAAGATCCACCATATAAATAGGCTAAAGAAAAATCACGATACTAATTGATGTAGAAAAAGTATTTGACAAAAATTTAACACCTGCTCAAAATAAAACACACAGAAAACTAGGGATAGAGGGGAACTTCCACAGCTGGATAAAGCGTATATACAAAAAAAGCTAGCATCCAACTTAATGGTAAGACTGAATGCCGCTAATGAAAGTGTAGCCACCTCAGTAAGGTCAAGAAATTGCCCAATGTCACACATCTAGTAAGTGGTAGAGCCAGGAATCAAACTCAAGCAGCTTGGGCTTCAAAAATCCAGTGCGACAGGCCCTTGACCCTCTTCTTCAAAACCCCAGAACCAACTGGGCCACTTAGGTGCATTACACTGTTTAAAGGTTCAGTGTTAAACCACTTATAAAAACTACATCATTACTGCTTCCCAAAGCATGATCCACAGTAATGGTGCTGAAAAATATTCTAGAAGGAAAAAGGTCCCATAACTAAGTCCTGGGGTTGTTTGTAATGTACAGCACGGTGACTATAGTTAATAATACTGTATTATACATTTGAAATCTTAGTCTCATCACAAGAAAAAAAAATTCTGTGACTGTGTATGGTGATGGGTGTTGATCTAGACTTATTGTGATCATTTCCCAGTGTACAGAAATATCAGATCATTACATTGTACACCTGAAACTAAAGTCATGTCAATTACATCTCAATTTAAAAGAAAAAGTGTTCCACATCGAACTAAGTTTGAGATACATTCTATACTCACTTCTAGATATTCAGAAAGCAGTCCTTTCGGAAGAGACGGTTTGGTGTTAAACATAACAATGTCCTAGAAATTGCTCAGGATTCTCACTGGAGAAGTTTCCATTCTAGGGAAAATGGACTCATACAACACAACCCACGGAAGTGGTTATCTTAAAAATCAAAGTGTCCTTTAAAAATTCTGCTTTAATAACTTCAAAAAATCCTTAAAATAAAGTAGACCAACCTTCTAACCACATTCCAACCCAATTGTTTTCTGCCTCTTCTTTTGCCAGAACTTTTCTTATCTTTCAGTAAGTTAAATTTACACTAACTGAGTATCTTTATCCACTGGCACAAATTCAAAGTACTCGGCCTTAAGTATTGCAATTAGTGTTAAGTGTTTTATGTATCATTTGACACTATTCCAAACATTTTATTGGACAGCCCACCCAACAACCCAGTGTGTGGGAGTCTGGTATCATTACTGCATTCATGCAGAGCAAGAAATTAAGGTGCATGTGAAACTACCTGGAGGGTCAAGTCAGCTCAGGAATCTAGAATGTGCTACTAGCTCTTACCAGCTCCTTTATGAGTTCACTGCTTAGCACATAAATGCATCTGATCACAAATATGGCCACTAGCTCAGTGGCTCCTTCCAGAACACAGATGACAGTACCAATTTAATGAAACCCAAGCACACCACAGCTTAGGGTCCCCTGACTTGTTTTTCCTGGGTCTGGAGAAGGGCCTAGTTGTAAGGATTTAAAAGAGCATTTGCGCAATGGTTTACATACTTGGTTTGCAGATTCAATTGAGGAGGTTTCCCGACTTTTCAAAAGAACTTAGCTTGTAATTAACTACCATGAAATGGTGTTTGAAGCGGCAGTGCACAACAGCAGGCTTGGGTTACAACTGCAGTGAAACGGTGGATTTAAATAACCACGATACGCATGACTCCAAAAACTGAACTCAATAATAGCTTTATTGAACACGTTTTTAAACAGATGCCCAACCACAATCCACTAGCTTTCTAACTAATCCTTACCTGCCAAGGTTAACTGTGGTGGTCTCAATTCAAATTATAAAGCCCATAATTCCAATCTTACCCTGGTATCAATCTGACACCGAAAGCTCTAACTTTTCAAAGTTATGAGAGAGACCACAGTACTTTCGTCTATCTCCCAAGATAACAAAGGCTGGGTAGTGCTGATTCAAGTACAGCCAATTTGATTATACGATTAAGAGGATGCAAATCAGATTCCAAAATGGTAATTCCTCCACTGCAAAACAAAACCAGGTTCCAAACCCCCTGCCCCGCCCCAAGAAAAACAAGACAAATTGCCTACCAGTTGGTTATTAAAATTGGAAAATGCTGTCCTTAAGAAACATCGCATGCCAGGCTTCAGATTACTTGAAATCAAGTACCTTTCTCTTATTAGGTGGGTAGGAATCATTCCCAATGCCTAGATTATGGAGTCAATTTCTTCAAAAGACAGCTGTTATCCCTTCCAAAGCATTTAGAACAATAGAACTACCAAATAAGAACTAGATGAGGCTTCTTGATACAAAGGACAAACTAATTTAACCACGTCTACAGGGTTAAAGAAAGGGGTATAACTTTGAACCGCATTCTAAAAAGATTCATTATGGTTCATACAATTTTTGAATGGCAAGCTCACAAAACTAATTTCCAACAGTGTACAATTATTCAGCCTGGTGTCCACGATGAGTGCAATTAAGAATCTTTTGCAGAGTTTGGGAAAGTAGTTAAAAAAAAATCCCAACCAAGCAAAAGAGCATGTCAAATGGAGCCATCTCCACCGAGGGACCTCTCCCCACCATTCCATAAAGCATTTTCAAACACAAGTATGATCCGAGAGAATACCTAAAGAACAAGCAATGTTTTCCCCAAAGCTGTTCAATTCGGAGTCTAGATGCCTCCGAGCTGCTTGGAAGCACAAGGAGTTGGAGACTGAAATGTGTTGGGGGAAGGGGGAGAACCAAGTGGCTATGGCCCTCCTTAAGTGCTGATGAGTTGCACCTTTATCCACAGGAGGGTTTTCAAAGGGGCAAAGGGACAGCGTTTGTTGAGCTCCGGATGACTGAGCCCTTCCCAAAAGTGGAGACAAATAGGGAGACTGTAACCAAGAACTGTGGCCAGGAAAAAGGTGAGCGAGGAATTTGAGACTGTAGCAGGTGGAATCCACAGGACTTAAAGACTTGCAGGTACCCCACAAGTTTCTGATACAAGACTGTTTTGTTTTTAATGAGAATCCTATTATAGTGGTTCTCACACTTAATCAGCATCAGAATTACTGGGAGGAAACCACTTAAAAAAAATACAAATTCCAGGAATTCCCCCTACCCCTCCATCAGATTGTGATTCAGTGTATCTAAAGCTGGGGCCCAAGCATGCACAGTTCCCAGTCACCGGCCCCCAAAGGCTTCACTGTTAAAGCAGGTGTGGGTGTTGCTTTTTATCACAATGGTGGATGAAGTGTGATAGGCCAATGGATAACGATAATGCTGAGACAGTGAGAACACTTTTTCCACTCGTTTCCACAGCACAAACACTAGATGCAATCAAAACTGGACTGTTCACGTTTTATGCTTAGTTATAGCTACTATTTCAAACACACCCAGCTGATAGGCTTCCACCAGAAAGCAGCTCAACAGATAAACAGGAGAGTGGGAGCTTCGTGTGTGGGCTAAAGGTTTAGGAAAACAGGGACGGAGGGTCGCCTGAAGCCACAGGCTGGCTGAGTAGAGGTGCTGCTGGCCAAGCCCACGGCTAAGGCCCATCATCCCTCAGTGACTATGGATTTGGGCATAGTGGAGACTTCCAAAAAAGAATGAGGGAATTTTTGGTGATGACTTGTCATCCAGATTTCTGCAACAATCTAGTCAGAATTTATACCTGGGACTCACCACCCCAGCACTACTGAAATGCTGTGGGGGCTGTCCTGTGCAATGGAGGATGTTTTTCACAGCATTCCTGGCCTACCAGATGCTCACAGGACCTCTCAGTTGTGACAGCCACAACTGTGTCCTGATATTGCCAAATGTCAGTGGCGGGGCGGGGGTGGGGGGGCTGTGTGGATGGACACAACCAGGGCCTTTGAGAATCACTGCCTTAAACTGAGAGGCTTCATGCTTGTGGAATTAACAAGGCCTTGGAGTCAAATAGACATGGCTTTGAATCCCAGCTACCCCATATTTATTAGGTAGAAAACTTCAATGGGCCAATTTATTCATCTTTAAAATGGAGATAAACAGGACCTACTATAGTGTCGTTGTGAGGATTATATAAAATAGCATGTCATGTGCTTAGCGCAATGCCTTGCCTGGGAGGCAAATAATAAACATCAGCTTTTATGTTTTCCCAAGAGATGTTTTGAAGAGAAACCAGCTCTGGCCTTGAATAGCAACCTACTCCTAAAAGAACGTACAGAAATGGCAGTCCCAGTTTCCTCTCAAGCTCCTAACGGCTCTTAACACGGTTCCAAAGGCCCAAGGGGCCAATAGATACAATTCATAGAGTCTGTGGACTTGTATGAGGGGAAATATACATCCTTATTTTCACTATTTGAAAAGGAAATCAGAGCTTTTCTTATCAGATCATAGTTGAAATAGTGATTTTCTCAGCTCTACTTCAAAATTATGGAAATTATTAGGCCTGCTGCTAGGTTGTGTTGATGTGTTAACTAAGAAGCACATATTACTATGCCACACATTTGGGAGGTTTATTTTTGAAAACTGTTATTTTAAATAATTGGGTTATTTCACGTACTTAAAATTCTTATTCTATTTAAGTTTCCCCGGTGAGGGTCAAAAGAACAAAAGGTATTAAGAACCCCTACCCTAAACCTTTTCAGCTAAACCCACAATTCCCAAACAGCCTTTTGGTTTTAATTTAGTGATCAAGGTTTGTGTTATAAAACTAATGTGTGATTTTGGGTGACAGAAGTTATTTCGTTTCCCTACATAAACTATAGATCAGCAGTCCGAAAGTCAGACTTCAACCAGGTCTCTCCATCCAGGACCAGTTCTCTCAATTCTGAAATGAATGTGTGTGCCTTGTTTTCCCCTAGTGGAGTGGCACGCACTAGCTTTCCACCTGTACCGTAAGATCAATAGAGTTCATTTAACCAGCACTTCTGTCAAACATCTCTGATGGACCAGGCTGCTCTAACAGGCAGGCAGAGGCAGTGCACCTCAGTCACCTCTGTATTCCTAGCACATCCGCTGCCTAGTATATACGAACTAAAACAAATCTTCTGCCCTCCACCAGCCCAGAGGATGCTTAAACTCTACAAACGTGGAACATGTTCATTCTCATTAGCCCCAGGCTGAGAAATCACAATATGTATTCTGGACTCAAGAGTCCTCAATACTTCGCTTTCAAGATGACCATACATGAGGGTTTTTTTTAAGCAAAAATTAAGACTTCCTGAGTTATCTTATCATCCAGAACACTGAACAGGCACTACCCAGCGCCAACCGATAACTAACTGCCCTTACACCTACCCAGTGGCTGCTGGTACTACCTGGCTTGCACTGGTAACTAAGTTATACGGAATTGCAACATAATAATATAACTAGGTGGTTGAAGTTTAATTCCATTAAAATCACATCATGGAACTGGAGCATTAGGTAGGATTACTGACAAATGGGAAAAAGGACATGAATCCAGGCTCCACAGGCATCTGACTCACCCTTGAGTCACACCCAATACTCAACATGCCAAGATTATAATGCCTTTTGACTCATCATCAATTAAATGCTTTTGGAGACCTCACAGGTGGTAGATTTCTCACCAAGTGCCCCTTACAGACACCAAAAAGAACTTGGAAGATCCTCGATCAGCCAGATCCCCTTATTTTACAAGTGTGAATACAACAGCAAAGGTAACATGCTCCCCCAGCTCAAGTGATGGGAAGAATACGGTTAAGAATCAGAGTGCTCTTACTTACAAAACACTGTTGTAGAGATCCAAGATCTAACAGATGCGCCCACACACCCCACCCTTAGTATTATTTCTTTCTAGAATGTTCTTCACCTTGCCATCAAAGGTTTCTCATTTTTAAGACTAACAAGCTGGGAATTAAAAATAACTGGCTGGGAATTCTCAACCTTTTTTACATTACTTTCTCTTTGCACAACTAAATTATTTAGATGCCACTTCCACAGGTTGCCAACTTAGAACGTACCACTTTCTCCTCCTCTCTCCCAAACTGCACATCCATGGTTCTCATTGCCTCTGTAGACAGTGTCAGCTAAAAATGTTAAAGTTCTCTCGTTTTTTCTTCATAAAGCGAAGGTCTCTGCCACCCCGCCGCCCCACCACCACCTTTACATCAGAACACAAAAGCCCATTGTGAGCCACCATTTCAACAAGGCGACACCTGAATTTAGCTGAAAGCTGTTTAAGGCTTTAGGCAAGGACACCTGGACTGTGGGAAATGCCGAGATCTTCGGGCTTCATCTTGAAATTACCCTCTGTAAAGCCCAGAAAACCCATATTCAGTAAGTACAGGTGAGTGTTCACACGTGCTTACTACGAGGGACACTTCCTACACTCATCTCAGCAGCTGCGTGATCTGAACCAGTATTTCCTCCTCAAGCCTCACCCTCCTCAGTTCTAAACTGAGTATACTAGAACCTTCGGTAACCACTAAGCCCTAAAGTTAACAGGGTAATTGCTCAAAAAGCCTTAAGCTATCACACCCCACCAGCAGACGCCCCAGATACCATTTTATCCCCTGCGTCTCTCCAGCACTCTACCTTCCCTCTATCCTCACCTAAGAAACGTGTTAAAAAATGCTTTGTTTACCCAAGTCACTTCCTGACCACCCAAATACACTGGCCATTACTTAACCAGTTAACTCCCCTAACATCAAAAGCCCTGTGATCACGGTAGCATTGTCCTTCCGCCTTTTTTTCACTACAGGGAAAATGAGGCTACAAAAGTTAAGAAAGAAAGGCCAAAAGTCGCATGCAGCGTCACTCAAGAGACAAAGGACGCACACCTACGTTTTGCTCTAAATACTCAAGGTCTTCTTATTAAATTTTGTGCCTTCAGAAAGCCTTTAAATTTGGGGGAAAACATGCAACGTGCATACTCAAAAGCTCAAAAAAGGGAAGAGAAAGAAAGTCAGTCAGTGTTGTAAATGGTAACAGAAAAGGTTGCTCCATCCAACTCGAAGAAAGCAGTGAAAAAGCAAGATACGGATGAGACGCTCCCAATTCGGGAAGCGAACATTCAAGTCTACAACACTCACGGGTTTAGAAGCCACCAGAAAAAAAGACCGGCAGTCCCCCCTCTACCCCTTTCCAACCCCCAAGTTAGAAGAACCCGGAGAAAAGGTTCTCATTTCCCGTCCTATTTCCCAGCCCTCCGTTCTGCTCGGCTCTCAGCCTTTCGAGCCCTCCCCGATTCCAGGAGTTATAATTCCCGCGCCCAGACCTCAACCCCCCACCCTTCCCGTCCCCCGTCGCCTTCCGCGGGCTCCGTTTCCTACGCAGTCGGCTAAGAATTCGGCGTGCGCGGCGCGGTTGTTTCCCCGCCCGAGCTCCCGCGAGGGAAGCCGGGCCCGGGGGGACTTACGGCCTCCCAGATCAGGAGAGGGTCCCGGGCCCGGCCCGCCTCGCCTCGCCTCGCCTCGCCTCGCCTCGCGCAGCCGCTCCTGCCTCCGGGCCCCATGGCGGGTCCGCGGCCGCAGGGGCTGTTCCTCCTGCGGCGGGCGGCGCCAAGGGAACCCCGGCGAGGGCGGCCAAGCACGCGTGGGGCGCGGGGTGGCGCCGAGGGCCCCG
>JAVSCE010006803.1:0-62457 GCA_032199065.1 Smutsia gigantea | reverse complement strand
ATAATTTTTATTCATTCTTCATGGAAGGAAATGTACTTGGCATCATTAATTTTGGAACAAAACCTGACGTTAAGCTTTGGAAAAAGCTAAAGAAGCCTAATGTACTGCTGGCTCCGGCAGGTCATACCTCTCCAATCTTGACAGGTGTTCCTATCAGGGTAGGAATGCAGGGAAGGGGACAGCGGTCCCGACATTCCGGATGAGAGACCACACGACAGTCTCGACACTTCAGAGACAGCTTGCCAAATTTTATCCGCTTTCCACATGGAACACAAGATTCAGGTTTAATAACCTGAGGATGACACAGAGTGGACTGAATTAGAAAAGCATTGTCAACATCAACTAACACGGATTAAGTACGTGGTATGTGCCAAACAACCTTCTAATCCCTTTACGAATATTTACTTGTGTAATTCTCAAAATAATCCTACAAATAGGATTCTTTTTGTTTTCTTCATTTTAAGACAAGGAAACAGCAGCAAAAAGAGGCTGAGTAACTTGGGTATGGTCATCTACCTGGAGGGGAGCAGGGCACAGTAAGGGAAGAACTTGCTGACAAGGAGTCAGAACACCATGTTAACTCTGCCACTTCTTTTCATTGGCTCAAACAAGCCAGCTGACTCCTCTGAGCCTCAGTTTGCTTGGGGTTTTATGAAGAAATCAAATGTGACAAAGTTAAAATGTGCTATATTCAAGCATTAAATGTAAATATGTATGACTAGAAAGCACAAACAACTGTTTCTGAAAACTACTTTCTTTTAATTCACTCTTATAGAATGGAAAGATAAACAACTGTTAACAAGTAGTTACTGCTGGAGAGTGGGATTGGAAAGATGAAGGAAATTCAACATTTAATTTTATAACATACAAGGTATTAAATGTGTTCCTGGTATATATCAGTTTCACACTTAAAAAATTATATGCACCCCAAAGAAGGAGCAATCGCAGGTTTACATACCGTCTTAGAGACAAAGTCATGCAGGCGCATCCCTCCATTACTCTGTGGAGTGCTGGGATTGTCTGTCTCAGTTCTTGGCTCCAGCTGCTTGCTGCTCAAGGTGGAATCACTGTTCCAGGGTTGTAAAGCACCTAGAAAATAACCAACTTTCAGCTTTGTGTCTTAAGTATTTTGCTCCTCCTCGATTAACCCCAATTTTAGTATTATTGATAGATAAACAGTAATGTGTAACCATTATCAGGAGTGAATATAATGGCTGTGCAAAAAAAACATTTCAAGAATTACAAGTATGTATACAGCAGGGCACTGGCCAGGCTAGCCATCCACAGGTAAAGCATGACAAGTGCTCCAGCCCACGTAAGCAGCAGGAAGAAAACTACCCAATACATCCAATCCCAGCCTCAGCAAGGGTCTAAGAAACCAGTTCTCCCCAGATTTTACCCATTATTTAACATAAGCAATTTAACGACAAACGCAGTGGACCTGTCTTCCTCTGGCTTCTCGTCCAGTATGGCACTGTCTCAATGGTGGACACAGCTTCGATAGGCCCGCCATCGTTGGGAACAGTTACTGTAGTTTTTGCAACTATGGATTCATTCCCCTGAAACACATGTAACCATGAGGGAAGGGCAAGCATTTGAATCTAATTTCCCTTCCGCTACAGGGTGTTTTGAAGTGGCTGAAAAAGTCCTTGGTCTGTCAGGATTGAAGGCCCCAGCTCAAAACATTCTTAAGTTGAAATCTCACAATTCAGAACAGAAATATAGGTCATGGGGGCATATATACAAGCAACTAAGAGTCAAACATAAAGCTGACAGTTGTTTACTTAATCAGAGTAATTTCATTCAAATGGATGCTAAAGATCCTATTACAAAGAAAAACTCTCACCAAACACCTCTACCAAAGTAAAAAGGTTATCATTATGCAAGGTTGACTCAGGGTTTTTCATGTTTGGTGCCCCTAATTTCTGATGTGTTCAAGACACAATGCTCTTGGCCTGACCATTCTTACCTGGTCTACTGTGGAGCCAATGGAACGAGTCTTCTTTACAGGTCCAGGGGGACCGTCAACAAACTGTCGGCTACTAGAGCGCTAGAGATGGGGCAGAGACCAATAATTTTAGTGCCAAATAGAAGATCTGAAGCACAGAAGATAAAATGATTCCACTAGACAACTTGGATACAAGTCCTAGGTACAAGAGCTAAAGTAAATAACAAACAACTTCCTCTCTCTCATTGCTTGTTTCCTATAAAGTTAAAGTTATACCAACACAAAATGCCCTCAGTGCCCTAGAAGAAATGAGCAAACTTTGAAAAAATTTAGATGACAGCACCAGAAAAAGTAGAGCTGTAATCCCATCTCAGGACATGAAGTCTTTGGAAACATATTAAGTACCCTAAACAAGTACATACAATAGATCTATGTATATCCCATTTTACACACATTTCATCTGAAAATTGTATTAAAGTCCTGCATAGAAATTCTTATGACAACTGAAAATAAACTTAAGTACATCCCTTCCACTCAATGAACTGAGAGCAGCCCAGACACTGAAATAGGACAGGATTCTGTCCGGAGTTACTACTTCAAAGAACATCAGTATCACCCCCAGCACAGATTAAGATGTAGTATGTGGTTAACAAAGGCTAGAGTGACAAGTCAGGACTGCAGCATCATGGCAAAATTTCTGGAGAAAATTTTTGATACTTTGTAAAAAAGATGAAACAAACCATACATACCCTCTTTTCTCTCTTCTTCAGTTTGAAAGTTCTTACCAAAGAAGAATCCCAATCCTGTTGACAATGACACTGTATTAATTTATTTTTGTGGTTAGGCCTTCCCTAAACACTGTGCAAATAAATTGACAGAGAACTTTAAAGGCTTCGTGAGCCAGACTACCTAACTTACATGCAGGAAGTGGGGGAAGGGAGGGTCTTAAATGTTGTAGCTATAGAGCTATAGTAAGTTGACATGCTTTCTTTCCAAAATTGAAGCTATTATAATAGAATCAGGAATCAATACCACAGAGGCAAGAAAAGGTTAAAGAATCAACTGCTGTCGTGATTATCTCCAGTGCCTGGTTCTTTATTTTTTATTATTTTTGTAATTAGTTTTAGATCTTACAGAATGTTAGGCACCACACTGATCATGTTCGATGTGATTCTTGCTCTTAAGGGATTGCTATTGTCTCCTCAGATGTTCTGTACAATACAGCCGCTTTAAAAATTCTAGTTTAGGTATATGTCTCTCAATCAGCCCTCTTCCTTGGGCCCTAAAAAAAGACATTCACCACTGAAGAATTATTTGTCTTATACTGTGGTCTAGTTTTACTTCACTTGCATTCATTTTTTTGCAGCCACCTGTGACTTCCTTACTCCTGATAATCCCTGAAAACACAAAATCCAGAAAGAGTTGTATAGAGCAATAGTAGCTTAGTTAAAAAAATTTAGCCTCTCTAATTCATGGTCAGGTAATGTAGCTACTGGTTGTTTGACTCAGCTTTAGTTACAACAGACACCGTATCACAGGCCTAGCTCCCAAATCAGCTAAATAATATGTTCTAGTTTTATTATATATCCCAGACCTATTCTATATCATTCCTTATTTCAAAAATGTGATTACCTAATATTCACATCTATAAAATGGCAATTATCTCCCTAAACACTTAGTCTGGACAGAAAACTCCTAGCCTATATAATGGGTAGTTGTCACTTATTTTGCTATCATCAGAAAACCAACCACCAATAATCTCCTGATTTCATTGTTTGCTAGCTTTCAGCCAGTAAAACAGAAAAGATACACAAATCAATAAACTACCAATCTCCTGAACATCAAAGACTGAGATATCAGGAGATGTCCTTTTATGCAGAAACACAAGAGAAGGGTGCTTCCCTGCAAAAGCAGGGTAATGAAGAACTTAGACACGTGAACCATTGTTGATCAAAGCATTCACAGTGCCTAGAAACTTTCATCAGTTTTCTAGCTGGAGATCCAGGACATTGATTTCCTTCTAATTGTGAAGTATGACTAAGTTCTACTAAGAACCAAACTAATTCAGAAATAAGGCATGAGTCTATTCTCCCCCAGGGGCAGCAAATAAACCTTGCCTGGATAGAGCCTGGCTAAATTTTTTATTGCTAGCTGAGGCTTTAATAAGTCAAGATATAACCAATTAGTACAGGCAGCTCACACATCCATTCAATAAATTTAACATGAGGGCAAATCCTGAATTCTACACTCTCATTTCCAGAAACTAAACAAATACATAAGCCAGTCTGTTACAGTATGTGTGGGTTTATATTTTAAAAACATCAATTAATAAAATAATACTAAAGGAATTCCAGAAGACAGAATGGGAGAGATTTCTGAGGGAACATGTATAGGAAAAATAGGTACTTATCAGAGATCAAATGTTTATTACCAGAGATTCATCAGTCTTGTCAAAGCTGATATCTGATAAAATGGAACCAGATTCATCAATGGTTGACAGTCTATATGAGTGAAACAACACAGCGTTAGACACAGAAGACTGTGGAAAGTAAAATCCGTCAACACCCAGAACAATTCACATTGGTCAGGTAACATCAGCAATTTCCCAGCAACCATTCCCTACGGAGACAACTGCAAGTTCAAACCCCAGCTATGCTGGGTTACTTTTTATGGTTTTTATGGAAGCACACGTTTAAGCATGTGTGTACGTGCATGCATGTGCACGCACATGTACATGTGTAGCACAGCTGTTTTGCAGCAAAAGCCTTAAACCAGCAGTTGGAAGTTACAGTCAGGGGTATGGGTGCTCTTTTCTGCTGACTTTGTACTACAGGCTACTAAAAATTCACAAGGCAGTAGAGGGAAGTTTAATTTGATCCCAATTGTGGTTGCTTTCTACAGAGAGAGTATTACCCAGCATTAGGTTTTTAAGAAATTAAGCCCATACATCTTCTTAGTTATAAAGATTCCCCATAAAACAACCAGGCAACAAAATAAATAGCTGTAAGAGTGCTGACCTTCCTCTACGTATTGTATTGGAGGTGTTCAATTCAAAGCCAGGTTGAGACTATTTTAAACAGTGATGCTGTGGAACCAACATTATTGTCTGGCCTTGGCTCACAGAAGGCTTTTCTAAACCAGAGGAGCCACAAGAGCTCTCTAGAGAGTAAACACTGAGAGCACTGCTGAGCTGCCACTTTCACTCTTAGGTTTCTCAGCAGCATGCAGGATTAGTTACTGATGTGCAATTAGGCACCAACATCAGAATTTTACCCATGGTGAAACAACATTCTAAAGAAAGATAAAAAAACAACACAAGACAAAAGAAAAAGGGAGGCCCTTTGCCTTTATTTCCCAACCGCCCTTCCTTCAAAGTTGCTTTCTGCTTTATTCAGCACCCATTCCAGCAGCAGTATATTTAATAAGAGTTCAGATAACAAGAACTTCTGACAGCTGTGTTGCCTGTGGTCCGATAACAACAGATGCAGTTCCCCCACCTTTTGTTCCCAGCATTGCTGCTGGGTGGTTGGCCTCTGTTGAGAAAAGCCAGAGCTGATTTTTGCTCCTCACTTAGTTGAATGCTGCCAGATGTGTCACACATGAGCATCTCTCGGATCAGCTGAATCTGTCTTTCCTACAGACCAAAGCAGAGTAAAACATCCTAACTAACCAGGAGAGAAAGCTTCACCTCAAATTTATGGGATGGGCAGACCAGAATGCATTAAAATACAGCATTATGCAAATGAGCCTTCAGGAAGGCTGCTACACCAACAGCATATTAATTCACATCAAGCCCAGATTGTGTCTCTGATTTCTGACTGGTAAAATGAATTCCTTCTAGAATAGTGGGCTTTCTGCTACAAGACTGCTTACAAACTGTTAAGCCAAGAGGAGAATATTGCAAAATGAGAATCCCAAAATAGACTCCACATAGCAAAAACACTTTAGTGTCATTTTATTGGAACAATTATTGGCTTCTATGGATCAAAGCAGCCCCCACCTTTCTAAATGGTGGAGCAAAATGCATTAAAATGGATACAAAGCTGTGACACACTGGAACCAGACAATTTGAGCTTACTGAGGCATCTAACACTGTACCAAGATGGATTAGTGCCTCCTAGTAAAGGCTTTCCTTTGTACCATGACACACCCTGGTACATCAAAATGATAGGTTCTTTGTCACATTGCTCAACTGGTTCAATACATCTAGCCCCTTTACCCTGAATTAGGAGCAGTGATGAAGGAAATGCTTAAACAGTTGTCTTGCCTGTATCAATGACAAAGTACTAGCTATTGATATAAAGATGAGGATATTCTTGGTAGCATGGCAGATCAGACCATATCTTGTGACAGATCAAGTATGGTTGGATTTGCCTGGCTTTCCTGGTAATTTTAATTCTCTAAATTCTCATTTGAAATCTACTGATACTTTCAAGTCTAAAGGAGAAAATTTTTAAATAACAGGATTCCTACGCTGCAATTTCAGCCCCAATCATAGACAATGGACAGGTTGCTTTTAGTTCTTTAGTGTGGAAGAAACTGGGTATATCTGGCAAGGGCAGACATTATCAGATGAAGCTTCCGCCTGCCCCACTGGCATGATTCTAGCATAGAAAACAATACACACCAGCTTTTCGCAGTCAGCCTCAGCTCGCTGTCTCCGTTTGATCTCTACATCCACTTGATTGCGGGCATGCTTCAGCTTAACATCCAGAGCACTACGCTCAGTCTCTGCTTTCATCAAGAGATCCTTGTATTTCCCCAACTCGTGGTCTGTTCTCTGCCACTTTTTTCGGAAATCCTCAAAGTCCTTTGCTAACTGGATGAATTCTAAGGAAAGGGTGGAACTTTAATAAATGCAAGCACCAAACAGAGTATAAACGCACAAATAAATGCATCCTCCAGTTAGTTTTACTCCAAGTACATAATTAAGGGACCAGCTAAACTATGAACAAATCCACCTGAAAATAACCAGGAGCAGATACTGGATATATGTTCATCACCCTAGATGAGCTTTGTGGGGAGCAATTCCTTTTCCAATAAGCCACTTATTTTGGCTTAGCCAGTGACATATGCTGTGGAATACAGTAACTCATTAGTCACCTGGCTCCAGATGTAATACCAACACTGAAAGCTCCTGAACAGACGGCAATCAAAGGGGAATACCTGTGGGGCAGCTGTCACGCACGAGGACAGTTACAGCTATAAAACAAAAACAACCTCCTTTACAGTCATGCATTGCTGCATCAGAGAGACGTCAAACAGCAAACTCAAATGTAACTGCTCCAGTAGATGCAGATTAATATTATAGATGTCTAGGCCTGCAATTCCATTCAGCTATGTAACTATACAAATATTGATTTGAAAGTAAAGAGCCAATTTGCTTTTGCTGTTTAACACTGCCCTGAAGGGTATGTAAACATTCCAGTCGGAAAGACACAGGAAGAGAAAATCGTACTAGTTTGGGGGGAGACACTGATAACAGAATGTGGACTCTTCAAATGTCTGCAAAGAGAGCATCATTTCCAAGGCATGATAACCCTGGTAGCATTCATTCTTATCACTTGCTATTGGCAAAGACCGTTCTTCTATAATGCATTGCTATTTTCTAGGTAACCTCAATCTATCTCTAAGCATCACGCTCCCAACAGTATCATGGACGAAGTTTCAAGGTGTACATCTGCTGCTGGTCAAATTAACCCAGTTTACAGTGGAAAAGTAGGCCAAATTCAGAGAAAGCCAGGAAAATCCGTAAGATCACTTTTCCTATCTGAATTGAACCTAAGAGCCTAGAAACAACATAGTGCCCTTTCCAAGCAGTTTTAGTAATTTGATTAAATTTCAAATTTACAGATTAGGATACCAATTCGGTATACAGAAACCATGTCTTACACATAAGGAAACCAGTTTTTAGCAAACAACAGATTTCAGCCAATCAGGATATTATGACCTAGTTATCTTAGACAATGAAAATATCAAGGATCCAAAAAAACAGAAGGTATTATTGCAATGCAAATGGTTTTAAATAATAAGCTGCTTTAGTTAGCAGTTTGGAAGACATTAAGTTTTTTTCTCCTTAATTTAAAGAAAAAGAAAATAATGTGCCCTTCTGCAAATTTAAGTATTATGGATTCACAATGAAAAAACTGAAAAACAAAAGCTGGTTATTAGCCATGTTTACTCTGGCAATTCAAATAGTACACTTATAACGTGTATACTTTTCTGATGTATGTAATACTTCAGTTTCAAAAAATAAGGAATAAGAAACACACTTTTCAACTACACAGTCTAAAAACTTTCTAGCTCCTCACTGCGGTCGATTAAATGTTTCTAAATATAGTGCTGTATACACACTCCAATTACTGAATTGGAAAACAATTTGAGAATGAAAAGATTTCCATCTGACCTAATTTTGCTGGTTTGTTTGTTCTTAGGACATTCCTTAAGAAGTCTTATTAAATTTGGGCTTTAATGCTTTTTCATTGTTAATTGGCATATATTATAGATCTAACTGTTTGGACATGGAATTCAAAGCAAATAAAGTATCAGTTCATTTCAAGGAAGGAGTTCCTATTTTAATAGCACAAATTATTAAATGACTAGTTCAGCTTAGTTTGTGGTAGACCAAACCCAGAACATTTCTATACCTAAGATATTACTGTTATGCACAATTCTGTTATGAAGTAAGTTTGCTAGGATGGGTCAAAAAGTCACTTTAGACTACAGACAGGAAAAACGTTGATATTGGAGATCAATAAACATGGCATTTTTTGGTCAGTTTGTGAATCACAATTTGACATGGTACTAGTCCCTGTCATCAAGTACATATTAAAAAATTTTATTAAAATCAGAGTATCCCCTTTAAAAAATTATGTGTATATTAACTTACAAAATACATCAAGATGAAGAAAGAAGGGAAATGTCCTTAAAACAAATTGATAATCTTTGATTCATTAAAAAAAATAAGAGGGTTTGGTCCATAGTGCAGCAAACAGATTAAAGCAGTTCCAGAAATCATGTTTTCTCAGTTCACTCCTCCTGCGGCCTTTGCACAGGCTCTTCCCTTTGTCTTCCCCACTATCCTCTAAGTTTCTTAAGGGCAAGAACCCTGTGTCTCTTTTGCTCTTTTATCTCCAGTGCTTTGTACTCTGCCCCGCACATAATAGGCCCTTAAATATTCACTGACAAATGAAGAATTGCTGTTCAGATCATATTAAACTCCAGGTATCTAAGCCCAGCTTTCAAGTCTAATCAAACTTACCTCCCACCACTATGCAAGCCCTCTTTCTGGCTAAACCAGTTCATCCCTACTCCCAGAAGACACCCAGAAAAGGCTCCTGCCTTTTTGCTTGTGATCAAGCTATGTACTCCAATGGCATGCCCTACCTACTCTTCTTTATGTTTCCATTTTCTGGTCTCAGCTGCTCTATGGATCCTTTCCTAACCTGTCTGCTCCACATTAAATTTGTCTATACTTCTGCTAAGTACATATTTTGACATTTGTAATATCTTTTGGTTTCATGAGAAAGAATCCTGTCTCAAATTTAAATACCATAATCTTGAAGCCAGCCACCATATTAGACACACTGTGGTATCACCTACTGTACATAGCAGAGCACAAGCCTATTATGGTGTTGGTGTACAAGTCACCTGAAATATTAAGTTACATTTATTCCTAATTTATACAACCAACATCAAAAAAGTTCAGGCAGTTCATGATAAATAAAAACCATGTAGATGGGAAAACAAAGATAAAATACCTAAGCTATTAAAGTCATTTTATTTGAATATTGACCTTCACTCTGATCTTTCAGTACTCGGACTTAGCTTAAAAATAAGCTATACAAAAAAGAGAAAAAGGAATGACGTTATGATGATAAAAGGCAAGAGTAAGGAGTCAGGATACTCAGGCATGGGAGGAATTCCCAAGACCAAAGAAGAGGACAGACACTGGGGTGGTTGCAGAAAGGAGATTCTAGAGTCTAGAAAATACTGAGCCACTTTAGTTCCTCAAAACCAAACGTTCCAAGATAAGAGACTTGAAGAGGGAGGCAAAACACACCTCTATTTTACAACAGAAACCAATGGGAAGATAGAAATTTGCTTATAAAATCAGGGTACCTGTAAAAATAAATCTCTTGGGGGTTTTTTTGGCATGATCTTGTTTTATCCCCAAATCCTCACAGCACTCCCACAAAGAAGACACTTAGAGTCCTATTATACAGATGGAGAAACGGACACAGAAGTAACAGCTAGAAACCAGCACTAGTTACTGAGACTCCCAAACCTCAGATTCCTCTCCCTGCCCCACAGCCTATCAGGTGCCTCCTTCCCGAGATCTTATCATCACTCTCTCTTCTACCCATTTCCCGGTATTTTCATCTTCACAACCACCATTCCAGTTAGGGCTTCTAGTGCCTCCTCCCTGAGCTATGGCAACCATGTCCCACTCAGTCTCCCAGCCTCCACCTCTGCCAGGGTAACCTTCTAAATGCACATCTCTGCACATGTCACTCCCCCTTACTCCTGTTCCTCTCAAGCCCCCACCCTCTTGCCTCTACTCAGGTTGTTCCTTCACCCTAAATGCCCTCTTTCAGCAATGACTGTTGGGATCCTACCTTACATCTAAGGCTCAACTCAAACTCTACTTTTCTCCATGAAACCATTTAATCATCTCTTTCCCTGTGCTCTGAATGTGCAACAAACTGTGATAGATTCTCACTAGATATTTGCTGAATGAAACCTGAATTTTAAGATCACTTATTCAATACTCTTTCCCACTAGACTCCAAAGTAATCCATCTTCTGAGATGATATGACCTCAAAGAGAAGCCTAATTAGTATGCCATTATGGTTACTGAGCTGGTCCCAGATGACAGGGTCATGCAATGGCTACTAGAGAGAAAGAACAGAATATTGTTTTGAAAGGCCTGCAAGTGGCTATTAAATACATCAAATTAAAGAAAATAGTGAATGGCATAAGCAAGACACCATACCAAGTACTGTGGAGATGTTCTTAAAGTTTAAGACATAGTTCCTAATTACTTTTATGCCAATGAGGCTGACCTAAGAGCAACACTTACTAAATTAGGTATTAATGAAAATCTGATATAGGAAAGGATGGCAACACAAAGAAAAGCTGGTAAAGAATAAATCCCGGAGATGGCTTATATCAGTGCTATCAGCCCCACCTTCCTTTCTCACGAATTTACTTCCTACACAACTATTTTATCACCACCTCCTTTCTTTCCCCAGTTCTCTACCCAATCTCAGTCCTTCATTACTAAGCATCAAATACATGAAATAGGTAAAAAGAGATGAACAGTCCCTCCTTCAAAAATAAATTATACATTTTTCTCCTCTTCAACTGAAAATGTTACAGAACACAAGGAAAGCACAGTATAAAAATGTAGACAACCACTAAAGAAAAAAGCAACATCCTTGGAAATTCAGTAGATTTTGCCCAGTTCATGATACAAAAATGAAACTGGCAACTGATGCCAACTATTCAAGGGAAAGAGAACCTTGATAGTGAAAAAGTCTGTGTAAAAACCATTTAAGAGCAACTACAAAAATAAGCGACCATTTAGAATGAGTGCCCATTAAGCCTTGACTGTGGATAAGTGTCCACCTTAAGTAACCCAAATGAAAAACAACTTTTAAGATAAGATCACACTCCAGCTTTAAAGAAAATGCAAATCTGAAGTCATTTTTTTTCTCTTCACACAGGCCAGCTCAAAATGACTTACGGAGTTCATTTCCTTCACTGAGAATCTCCACCCGGCGTACAAGCTGCTCAAACAGATTCCGCAAATTCAGCATCGTAGTATCCATCTTTCTGCCAAGAAATCAAATATACATTAGGGGTCCTGCCTTCTCTCTCAGATAAGATTCAGTAGCAATTCAATATAGCCATCAGCAACTAACATCTGGACTCTTCCATTTGTAGCTACCATTATAAGAATCTCAAGCCAACAATTGATGTTTTGTGTAATCTTTATTATAAAAACAGAGTTGGAATGTTTAACACTCATTTGAAAATTAGAAAAGCATTTCATAATTCTGAATATAACCCCCCCCCCCCCTTTCTGCCTACTCCTTTTCCTCCACTCTACAGTCACTCTGGAGCTGAGAGGAAAGTAATTAGGGACAACCATGTCAGTTGATTACTCGGTGACCAACTACAAAATGTGGTTGTTAGTCAAGTCTATTGATCAATATAACGGTTTTGCCACTTTAATCCTTCTGGACTTTGAAGACTTTCAACATAACTTAAAATGTTTCTTTTTAATTTCATTTTTTAGTTAGTACTCCTGTTGGCAACTGCCTTTTAAAACGCAGGACACGGTCAGCACATTTCCTACCAACGGCATAGATGACATCATACAAGTGATTAAGTGGGGAAATCGCCAGCTCAGCAGCACAAGAATTATTTCTGTAATGCAGGGCTCTCTGCTGGACTGCATGCAGGGACTATGCCTAATAAATTTATACTAAGTAGGCAAAGGATTATGTTGTACCACATTCTGGCATCAAGGAGACAATATACCACCTTCACAGTTAGAAGGGCAAAGGAAAAATCATTTGCTATTGTGTCCTACATAGTGAATTTCAGGCTTCCTATTTCCCCCCAAAGACCTGCTGATATTACATTAAAAATGAAGTCCTTACAGGCAGTTCTGTTCTGAACAGACTTTAACTGGCAACACGCTAAGGAAATAAGATCTTCATCTAACAGTCAAGAAAGGAAGACATCAACTGTATGTTATGAAAATTATCAAGGAAATGAAATTTAAAAATAAAATTTCATTTGAAAATTGAAATGTCCTCAGAAATACCATTAAAGAGAATTCTTATGTTTCTCCTAATCGCCCCTTCAACATTCTAGTCCAGGTCCTTATTTCATGCATCTAAATAAAATTTTAAGAACTCTTTTATGAAAGTTTAGTGATTTTACAATGTTTAGGAGATTGTGCCATAAGCTATGAGGGCAAGAAAGAAAAGAAAAAAAAAACCCACAAAGGACAAAGGAATATATAAACATAAAGATATTTTCTATTAAATGGTACAGAATTATTCATTTGTGCTTGTATAATGATTGCTCTAACAGCGAAAAAGCTTTCAATTCTAAGAATGGATGAAATATATACCTGAATCAGGGCCAGAAACCAAGATTTTGAAATGGCAATGTATCTGCTCCAAGCTACATAATCATAGCAAACTGCTAAGCAACCAGACTAACAAATTTATTACAAAGATCTTTCTCTAAACTAAGAACAAAACTAAAAGAATAGCACTAAAACTGGCAGGAAGAGATCTGGAAGTCATGATTTTGCCCATGGATTTAACAATATGACAAAATAGGCAAATATATTCAAATGCTACAGGGCAGGGGCAGGGAACTCAGTAGCTTATTCAAATGATAATTTCCTTTGGCTCAGTAAAAATGGAAGATACTGATCAGTTTTAATATGGGGTACTGACGTCTATCATATCAGCACTCATCTGTATATCTGACTATATATATATATATATATATAAGACAGCTCAGTACATAGGAAAACTTTAGATTAAATTTTTTTTGGCATAGTCAAAGAATGCCAAAAAGATTTCATAACGCAACTACAGTATTAAAAACTGGTGGTTTTAAAAACATTTTTTTCAGAGGGATTTTATGTCTTAAATGACAATACAACAACCTGATCCTTGTCCCCTTAAAAAAAATCCTCACATCTTCTCAAATTCCTCTAGTCCATTATTCTTCTTTCCCATGTTCTCTGTGCATACCACCCTATGGAGTAAGGGTTGCAGGGGTGGGCAGTGGGGTTGGGGTGGTATTCTCTTGAAAATACAACCTCATTCCTGAAAAGGCTAAGGACACAGAGAACCTACCTGGGGACATCTCACCATAGTAACTGTTATCTCATACAACTACCTCAATCTACACTGTTCTCCTAACATGATGCGTGGTACCTAGGAGACAGCTATTTAACTCAACTCCCAGTACTCTATTTTAAAGAGGTGACCCTTACCTGTCAGATCATCATAGTCTCCAGATTCAGAGTTTTACAAATAGTTTGATTATGGATTTTTCTCTATACTTCCCTCTCAACACCAGCCATTCCCTAAAGTTCAGTCCTCCAACCTCTCAAAGAACTTATCCCACTTTAGTCATTACATCTCTACAGACAACTCACCCACTTATCTCTCCAGTCCTTGTCTCCTCCAAACTCCAATCCTGCAGCCCTTCAATTTGCTTGGGATGCCTGGGTGTTGGCCTTGATTTTGAGACATTGTTCTATCCTCCCCCCTCATATATATCAACTACCCTACCCACTGACCTACCTCTACCCCTACCCTACTGACTCCCAATTTTGATTTTCCTTATTTTTATCATACTCTCATTCAGCTCCAAACCTCAGAATCACCTTAAGTTACTACCTTGCATACAAGTATAATCACAAACCTGTGGACTCTTCTCTCATGCGTATCATACCCTTCCCCTCATCACTTGCAGGTCGTCATCACTAACTGACCTTTCCCCTACTGCTTTGCTCAGCTGGCACTCAGACGCATACATTTTGCACTCCAATTTATCTTTATCATGTTTCTCCCCTATGTCCCAGGTCGACTGTAAATTTGAGAGAAGCCTTACATTTAGCACTACTGTATTACACACACAATTTAAAAATAAGTATCTGATAAATGTCAAAGAACACACACACACACACACACACACCTACCTACCCACCCATGATTTTATTGTCAACACAATGTCCATTCTACTTGATCGATGTATAATAATGATGAAAAAAAAAAACAGTCTAAAAAAGGGGGTGTGGGAGGACAGAAGCCCTGGATAAAGTTTTAGTTTTTCTATTCAGCAGTAGTACAACCTTAGTTAAGTCATGTAAATTCTGACTCATCTATAAACTAGAATAACAACTTGCCCTATGTACCTCACAATACCATCAATTAAAGTAGGTAAAAGTTTCATCATGTATAAATTAACCATACTATTAAATTATAGGGTATTATTATAGTGGGTATGAAAATTTTGTGTTTGTTTTGGTCTGAGAGCTGTTATTTACACCCTAGAGCAGAGATTATTACCAAATCATGGCTGGAACCCAGACCAAAAACAATGGAGGAGACAGCAAAATTTGACCAGGTCTAGGCTCTTAAACAAGTGGTTCTAAGTGAGGCTTATAGCATCTCAGAAGAGTTACTTTTTCTCCTAAAATCCAAGAACAGTACTAGCAAAATATAATTCTTTTCTCTTTATATGATAGGGGACCATGGATTTTTATTAACATTCGATAGAAGTGACTCAGGAATTATTTATAGTATGACAAAAGTATCTTTCTGCATCAGTACTAACTCTGATCTCAGCCAAATTATAACTCAAAAAGCTAAAATTTACTCATCCTATTCAATGTCCACTGAGAATGGTCTTAATTTTTCTGCTGGGTCACATTTCTCCCCCTTTATTATTCAGCTCCACAGCTAGCAGATACACTAATGTAACAGGAAACAGAAACAAAGTCATATTGCAGTACACTGCTCTGCAGCTGTAAAACAGCTGTCACTTTTCACTACAGAGGCGGATGCCTTTTGGGAAAGCTGAAATGATCCCTGTGTGCAGCAAGAAAATCAGTTTGTGGAGCACTTTAAACGAAAAGGTGCTAGAGAATCTCAGCTGTTATTGATGAGAAAGCCCCAGAGGTGGAGAAGTCACTATGTTACAGATTCCCAATCTGTGAGTATCCCTAAGGGAGCAATTTCACATCACCAGGAAAGAGTCTCAGCTTGATGTGATTGCTTTGAGTCCCCAATTTAATTTCAATCACCCAGCCAAGAGACAGAGATCGTCCTTCAAAATAACAGACTATTACAGATCTTAACTGCAGAGTATCCTGGGGAAGTCTCTATCCTCTTCTTTCTCCCCCTACAAACATCAAGTGACCTATATATACATCAGGTTTTAGATGCATCAAGGGTGTTAAATATTATAAGACAAAGCGATGAAAAGTTGTCTGAGTTTTCAGGAGGAGTTTTAATGAAAAACAATCTCACAAACATTACTAAATCTGGAGAGTCCCAAGAAATTAACAATATAAGTTTTCTGCTGCCAAGGAAAATCATTCCCCAAGACAGTCTCAGTGTTACAAGATTCTTTCATATGAAAGCATTTTAGAGCAATTCTTTTTCCCAAATGTCCAGCTTCTGCTTCACCATATCAAAAGGCTCTATGAAACCGGCAGGCAGAAGGAGTATCTTGAAACCAAATGTTCTAATGAGCAAATCAACTGCAGAAAGAGTAAACAGACTGTCTTCAGTCCAACATGAATGAAGATTTAAATAAGAAACGGAATGAGTTGATTATTTTTCTGAAAATTACTACCATTTCAATATACTAAGTTGTCCTCTATTTTTCCCCCTTCAGTGAATTCTTCCCATTCTGAAGTGTTCCATTCTTCAAAGTCTAGTAACTAAAGTCTTACCAAATCACTAAAGCACTCTCTATTCATTTCAGTCCAAAATTATCTCTATTGTCCACAATACTCATTTGGCGGGTATAAAATACTGTCCCATATTGCTAATTTTCTGTGTTAAAAAAAAAAAAGGCAAAACACTGAAGTTTTTTAATAGTGAAACTAAAACCTTACTACCCTAAACAATTACATGTGCTTCCTTACCTAATCTTTGCCTATTATGCACTCACATTTCACAGAACTGCAATCACAGATTATGTATAATTTTGTATTTTTCTTTTTTCTATCATGTTTCCACTAAGTTACAAAAAGTTGACTAGCAACTATTTGTTTAACCATTTTCTTCTTTGGACATTTAGGTACTTTCCAGTTTTTCAGTTATATCCACCTGGAATCTCTTGCATATTCCCTCACCTCCTTCAGGTATTTATTCTCAGTGAGGTCTTTCCTAACCATCCTATTTTAAATTGCAGCCTTTCTCCCACGTTTCACTGCCTTACTTTGCTCCTAAGTACTTAGCTCCAGCTAACATAGGTACATGTACTATTGTCTAACTCCCCAATAGTTAGTTTCAATAAAGCAGAGATTTTGTCCGTTTTGTTCACTGCTGAGCCCCCTGGTGCCCATAACAGTGACTGACACGTGGCAAATGATTAATAAATATTAATCGAATGAATGAACATCACTGTGGATAGTGTTTTTCTTCTGGTGGCCCTGTTTCTTAGATAAGATTTCCAAGGCTGGGATTACCATACCAGAGGGTAAAAATCTCTCATGGCTCTTGATAAATACTGCCAAAATATTTTCTAAACAGGCTGTACGAGTGTACAATGCTCTCAACGCATAAAGGTCTACTAGATTCACCGCAGTTATCTTCTTATAAGTTCTATCACCCCAAATAAACTGCAAGCTCCTTTAGATCTAAGTAAGATTGTCTCGTACGTACATTTTGCACTTTAATTAACACCTGTTGAGCAATCAAGCTACAGAAAAAGCGCCTTCTCTAAACACTCAGCAACTCAAAAAGCTCACCCCACACATTAAAGAGGATAGTGACATTTCTTTAAAAAAGGTGGGAGGCCTTATCTCTTACCCACCTCTCGTTCCTATACACACCCTCCGCCTACGAATGAAATGCTGTGAAGAGGAATGTACGTGAAAGTTATCTACTGAGGCTAAGAATTAGGATGGGAAGGGCAAGATGTCACTGCCTGGGCCAGCCTAGCTAGACGCACACAGCCCACAAGGCAGAGGCTCCACTTCAAGCCGCCGGCCTTCCAAACACTAGGGCTCTTCCCTTCGAAAAAACCTCGTTCCTCTAAAAATGATGGGGGCTATTACCCCACCCGCTCCTAAACTATTCAGGTGAGACCCACTTCTTTGGGGTGCATCCTGCCCTATTCAGGCCACCACCTCAAAAAGACGCTGCCGGCTTTCCACAAAACACAGCGCCGAGAAAGCCCCCCAACCCAGCCACCTCCCCTCAGGCCGCTCCAGGCCCCGGCCCTGGCCCGGGGAGAGCCGAGCGGAGGGGCTGCCGGTGTCGGCCTTCCCCCCGACCCCCGCGGTGGCCTCGGCTCCCCACCTCGCGCACTCCCCCTCCTACCGCAAACCCAGCGCCAAGCGCACTTCTTCTCGCAGCCCCGAGCGCCCGCTGCGCCGGGTCGGCCTGGCCCCACCTGGGCAGGCTCCACTTCCCTCCGCGCCTCACCCAACGGCAGAGCAGCACCGCGCCTCCAGCTCGCGTTTGAAATCCTTCACCAACCAATCACAGAGAAACTTATTCCTCCCGCGCTGTCCCTCTACGCTGCACTGCACGCACCAGGGTCACGAGGGCGGGGGCAGGACTAAGCATGCGCAAGCTGTTAGAGACGCCGGAGCCAGCCATTTTCACTAAGGTCAATAGTTGGGTGTTTTGTTTTGTTTTTTTGCCGCAGCCCTTTCATGAAGCTGTTCAAGATACCATGTTGACTAAGGGCAAGTGATTCTTCTTGAGTGCAAATTATTCTTGCCTCACTGGGAAATGAGCCTTTTGGAAACTACCAACTGACCAGTGTCAGATCTTGCTGTTGAATAGGAAGGATTCCGAAAGAAGTTAGAAGAGCAATCATTTGCAGCTATATGTAGTGAGCTATATGATGCCTTCATTCATTGATGCATTCATCCAGGTTTTCATGTGATGCACATTTAATTAAGTGTGCCAAATTCCTAACACGGGCTCTACTAGGAATTGGAAAAATAAAGATGATATGATCCAAGAGCTACAAATGGAGGAGACAGTTTGGAAAAACAAAAATGAACACAAAATGAAAGTACTATAATTCCATTTAATAAAAGTTCATTTAGAACTTGGCATTGTGCTAGCATGGGACTTCCATATTTTTTCATCCAGACCCACAGTGGAAATACATTTTACAACCAAGTATCACAGAACCCTGTTATTCATACTACATGTAATGTACTCAACTTTTCTATTCTCTCCTCCCCGTCATATTGGTTGTCCCTATGTCGTTGAATTTATTACTCAATAATGAGTGCTACCTGCAATTTAAAAACAATACTAACGCATACAAGAAGCAATGTGGTTTCATAGAAAGATCACAGGCTTTATAACCAGAAAACTTCACTCCACCTAAGCAAATACCAATGGAGCAATTTTGAGTTGCAGCCATACTACTGAACCAGGTGCATTATCACTTTTTAACTCTTCTGTACTTCACTTCCTCCAGCTATAAAACAGAATAGCACCATCTTTATCTCACAGGTTTATTTTTCCAGATCAAATGAGTGTGTGGTATACTATTATACTTTAATACTATTACACTTTGTAAACTGCAATATAGTTTGTTCTTAATGTTACTAGGAAAGAGATGAAGAAAAGAAATAACTGTACAGATATTATCCCATTTAATCCTCCCCGCAAGCCTCAAGTTCAGGAGCACTCATTGATTGCATTAGCCTGTGCCTCCTTAGACACCTATAATACAATTAAATAAGTTTGAGGACAGAATATGAGTAAAGTGCTTTAGAAGCACAGATGAGGAAGCAATTAATCCTATCTGGGGTGTGGGAGTGTTAGAAAAGCCTACAGAGACTTGATATCTGAGCTGGGACTTAAAAAGTGAATAGGAATTTACCAGATAGAAGGGGGTGGCAAATTCCTGGCAATGGATCATGTGACCTCTCAGGAATGAGTCACGTGTATATTTAATAACTATACAAGCAAATTACTTATGGAGGTTTAGGGCCGTGAAGGAATATTTACCTCAACATGCAGGTGAAATTGGGTTTAAGGGGGTGTGATGCCTCTTGGGCAGCTTTGGCCTAAGCTGGGGAAGAAAAACCTAGCAAAATACCAGTCTAGGAAGGGACTGGACTTTATTCTGTAATAGACATAATGACAAGACAATGGGGCTTGGACTATGATTAGGTTTGCATTTTACATAGGTCATATGCTCAGATTGCATGGAGGATTGTCTGGAGAGGGAAAAATCTGAAGGTAGAAAAGCTCTCGTATCATTAGGGAGAAAGGACTCAAGCTGAATTAGGCCAGTGGCAGTGAGGATGGGAAGGACGGGACGGGTGGGAAAGATATTCATGAAATGAAAGAGACTTACTAAATGATTGGACCTAGGGGTGAGGGAGAGTCGGGGATTGTAAGATGACTCAGCTTTCTCCTTCTCCTTGCCGCCATTACCCACTCACTGAGTACAACTCTTAGGGATCTTTCATATATCCCCACTTCTCTCCTTCCCACCATCAACACCCTGGTCCCATTCAGTAATCTAAGCAGCCAATGAAACTGTTTAGCCCTTGCTTGCATTCTTTACACCCTGAGTGATCTTTTTAAAAGACAATTCTAATCATGCCTCTCTCTTATTTAAAACCATCAAGGACTTCAACTTCCTCCTTAATAAAGACCAAAATCCTTAACAAGGCTTCCCTAACCTGGCCTTGCAGGTCCCTCCAGCTGCACTTCCTGACCTTCTGGCATTTGCACTTAATCTTCCTCACCCCCACTGCCTTTTCCCTTGGCTAAATTCTACTCACCTTCTAAGCAGCTTAAATGTGTTCTGCCTTGCTCAGGAAGGTCTAGGAGGCTTGGAGCCATGCCTTTGCTGTAAGCTCCCCTAGCACCCTGTTCCTCCCCTTTCACACATGCCTCATTCATTTCATCTTTCTGGTTCTTCCAGTTACCAGTTATATGGCCTTCCACAAGTCATGTATGCGTTTGCTCACTCATCTCTAAGTGGAAACCATAGTAATACCTATTTCACAGAGTTTGAGAGGAATAAATGAGACATGCATGTGAAACACTTAGCACAGTTCCGGGCATACAGTAAGTGCTCAATAAATATTCTTTCTCTTCCCTACTAGAGGATAAACTTGCAGAGAACAAGAGACGGTACTCCTCCCATTTACTATATCCTCTTGTTTTTGCAGCTCCAGTAAACAGCCATTTGAGGGAGCAGAGGTGAGTTCAGTGGGATAGAAGTAGCATTCCAGGCCACCACCCAATCTCTGTCCCAAGGCACCACCACACCCTTCCCATACCACACAACCCTCTTCCTTGTTGCCTGAGACCAGTGAGAAGAAAGCATAGGAAAGAGGAGAGTGTGTGTGTAAGTGTGGCCCTTAACCCTCTTTCTTCCCAAACTATAGTTCTCTGAGTAGGGAGCATTCTGGGCCAGCACTTGTAACGGGAAAAGTAGGAGAGCTCGTTCCAGAAAGCGCGGGTTCGATTCCTGGCTCTGCCACTTAGAGATCTTGGCCTGGTTATTTAATCTCCCGCGTCTGATGAGACCCACTCGCCCAGTGGTTCTGAGGTCCCCACGAGGTAATGGCTGTCAAAGGGCGTCTGTCTGCTGGAACGCACCCTTGGAGGACCCCTGGGTGCCGGGGCGCGCCGCCCTCGCAGCTCCGGGGAGCGCGGCGCCCCGCCGCTCCGCATCCGCCCGCGCCCAGCGCCGCTAATGGGATTTATGCTAATGGAAGGACGCGGGTGACCGCCAGAGCGCGCCCGCGCTGCACCTCGTGCGCCGGGCCGCCTGTCCCGAAGTCGCGACCCAGGAACTGTCAGCGGCAGTCCCTCAGCGGGGGGCGGGGGGGGCGGGGGACGACTCGGTCGCTGACTGAGGTCCCTCTGTCACCGCCCAGAGACCGTCTTCATCCTCTCCCACTCTGTTTCTGCTCACTCCCTGCCTCCATTTGAGAATTACTGTCCCCTCTGTCCATTAAACCAAGATGTTTTGAGCATTTCTACATTCCTAGCAGCGTGCTAAGCACCGAGGTGAGATGGGGTACAAACAACACAGAGGGCGGAGGCGGAGATTGTGTTCCCGGAGTTCAAGGAGAGCCAGTCCCCTTCTGGCTGGGAATCAGGAGAGTCTACCTGAGGAAGAGGCCTGTGAGCTGAGCTTCGAAGGGCGGATAGGATACCAACGGGGAGGGGAGTGGAAAGTAAGGAGTCAAGAGTCAATCCTCTGGGGCTGTTGTGCAAGGATCTTGATTCCTGGGGGAGGAGTCAAACTGGAAGGAATTTTGAGATCAGTGAGAGACCTTGAATACCAAGCCAAGTAAGTTAAATTTCATTTTCAAAGCACTAGTGAGCTACTGAAGGTGCTTGAGCCAATGACAGGCTTGTACTTCTTGCTAGTTCTCTAAGAGAAGCAGCAAAGCATAGTGGTTAAGTGCATGGGCTCTGGAGTTATACTGGCCCTGGCTCAAGATCTAGGTCCTTCACTTAATGACCTCTGTGATGGGCAGCTTGGCTTCTCTGTGCCTCCATTTCCCTATCTACTAAATGGGAATGATAATTCTAGTGTAAAGGGCTATTGGGAAGATTATATGAGATAGTGCTTGAAAAACTCTTAGCACAGTACCTAGCACATCGTAAGTGCTCCATAAGTATTAGTATTTTGTGTCTCTGTCTTCCTGTTTCTTCCCCCTCTTTTTTATGATGACTCTTCACCCTCACATCAAAAAAGCAAATACAAGAACAAAATCTTCCCAAATCCACGTTTCTCCACTTCATGCCTAGGACTCGCCCTCTCACAATAAATAGTGTTGAATAAAACCAGACTCTAGTAGAACCAAGTCCCCTTCAGAAACATGCCTGTGCCTTTCCCAGATGCCCAAGCTCTGAGGAGCCTTGCTTGGGGGTAGGGGGTGTAATTATGGAGGTATTGAACTCATCTCCCCCAGATTCTACCTCTTAACTACAGACCACTGCTCATTCACCCCTGCCTCTTCCCGTCCCTGACAACACGCCTGACCTTCAGTACGTTCCTGCTCTGTATCAGTGGTTCTCAAAAGTCAGTGTGCATCAGAACCCCTGAGGCCTCCTGTTAAAGCACAGAGTGCTCGCCCAGCATCTATGTTTCTGATTCAGTAGTCTTCAGTGGGGCCCAAGAATTTGCATTTTGACACATTTTCAGGTGATGCCAATGCGGCTGATCTGGGGACCACCCTTTGAGAACCACTGCTCTATAACAGCTGTTTAATGGCCACATCCAAGAAGGCAAAATAGCTTCACCATCCCGTTCCAAGCCCAGCTGGTCATGAGAATCTAAAATATGGATCCAAGGCCAAGAATCATGAAGAGTGAGGTTCAGGGAGTTTCTAAAACCTCCCAGGTGATTCTGATGTGCAAAAAGGTTTGGGACGACCCACAGCCGTCTACTGCCTCCTCATTCCCCACACACTTCTGAACTGCCCTCCTCACTGGGCCCACCTCAGCTCCAAGCAAGGACCATTGCCTACCTGCATGTTACTCAGAGGACATAGCTACTCCGTGCTCAAGGGAGACAGGCTGAGAAGAGGCCGAGGATAGTAGCTAGCTCTTTAAAAAGACCAGAGATTTATAAATTATGAAAAGTACCACTTCTACTAATAGTTAGCCCTAAAAGTCAAGCCAAGAGCCCATTCTCAGAAGTCAGACATGGAGTCAAATCTGGGTCTCTCCCTCTCTATTCTGCTTCAGTTATCTCCAGTGTACAATGAGAATAATGGGACCTACTTCACAGGGTTGATTTGAGAATTAAAAAGGAGATTATGGGTGCACATTTCCCCTCCCCAATCACTTTGTTATTCATCCAGAACGTCCACACACATTTCATTAGATTTTCCCAACAGGCCTGTGGGGTAAAAAACGCATTGTTCCCACAGGGAAGGAAATGTTCGACTGCTAGCTCCCTCCCATTTCACAGATGAGAAAGCTGAGTCTCAGAGACGTTAAATGGCTTGCCTAGACACTGTCCAGTTTGGGTAAATAGGGGCAAGGGCTGGAGGAGAGCTGGCTGCCCCTCTCCACTCACCCCTTTGTTCTTTTACTGTCTCCTTCCCTGCAGTTCCTTTTGCAGCCCCCTTAGGCATTTTTTACCTGAATCTGAAAGGTACGAAGACAGGGTGGTGCTCTCTGCACCTCTTGGAGATGATCCTGTTCTCCTGCCCACCCCTAACCCTCTGCCTGCAACTTCCTCCCTAGTTAGGCCCCTGTAGAAACGATACCAACAGTTTCTGTGGCAAATATCTACCCTGAATTCAAATTCTGATGCAACCCAGAATTTCACTAGCTGTGAGAATGTAAACAGATCTCTTCCCCTTCTAGGCTTGTCTCCTCATCTGTGAGGTGAGGACTGGTCTAAATCGGTGGTGTCCTGAAGCGCTCACAGGAGAGCCAGCCCCCATCTCCGTAAAGACTGTGAGTAACCCATGTGGGTGTAACTGATTGACTATATGTGCAACTATGTGATTGCTGGGAGATGAATAAATACAAATGAGTTTTAATGATGCAATTGAGAACTCTGTTATGTATCTTCTCAATTAATAGATATAAAAAAAATACAACTACTCTTAAGGAAAACCTGGACTGGATCACTGACAGAAGAACCAAGCGGCACTCTGAGGTCTTGGAGAGCGGAGATTTATTTTTTACACTGGTGGGCTCAGAGGAGAGTGATACCCAAAGGTTTGAGCCCCGAGTACAGCAGGGCCATGCCTTTTATACATTTACTACAAAGCTGGGGGGAGTCAGCCCTCAGGAACCATTGCAGTGGGAGCTATTAGGTCACTATAGGTGTATTCACGATGCTAGATATATTTTGATCCATTTCTGTAAAGATTACCCGGATACCATATTATAAACTTATGGGCTTTCAAGACTATGATCAACAAGCTGTTCCATACCACTGAGTCCCGGTGGGGCGGGAATACACTGCTACATTGTTTCAATCCCAAGCACCCAAGCACCTTGTGATTCCTCTACATTCCTGAAGCCTTAACAGAAACCCTGTTTCTTTGGCTTCCCACCACACCAAGAGGGGGAGGGATTTGAGAACTTTTTGAGTGTTTCCTCATCCCTACTAGCATGTTGGGATGGTGGAAATTTTTTTGGAATTAAAAAAAGTTGGAAACCTCTGGTCTAAATATCCTCTGAAGGCCCTTTCAGCTGCCATCTTATACAACTACAAGGGAGAGGGGCCTTAGGCCACCAGGGGGTGCTGCGCCTAGTGGGATGTGGAAACTGAGGCTCATGGGGGAGAAGGCAGCTCCAGACTGGGAGAGGGTGGAGCCCTGTTTCCAGTCCAGGGTCTATAAAAGCACCACTGAGACCTGTTACCATAAGGCTCTGTAAGGGGGATGTATCTCCAGAACTCGGGGAGGTAAAGGACCCAGAGGGGACAGTGATCTGTCCCAGTTCACTCAGCACTGTTCACACCTATGGAAGTGAGTGCTAATTCCTACCTGGTTGGGCCGTGAGCTCCAGTTCCTGGGGAGCTCAAGGGGAAGGGATTGGGGGAAGAAGAGACACCAAACAAGACACAAGTGGCCACCCCAAGGGAGTGTCCTCTGCAAGAGCTTCAGAGCACAGGGACCAGGTAGAGACCTGTGGAGGCAGGGAAGCCTCTCTGAAGGTGGAGTAGGGGACAATCAGAGAGGAGCAGGAAGGTCAGTTCAGGCAGGGGGTTCTGTCTAAAAAGGGAATAATATTGAGAAGCCCTTTACTAAGGTGCAGGCCTGCCTTGCCTGGCAATGGGAGAGGACAGGAGAGGCCAGCACCCCCTCCACTCTCTCAGCCCCTCACCCACCATACCCCAACCCTGCTAAACTCTTACCCAGCTCAGCCTCTCCAGGTAGCGGCCAGAGAACCTCGAAGAGAGAAGCCGGGTCTCACACATACCCCACAGGCTAGGGCCCTGTCACATTTGAACTGTCAGGATCCAGAAAACTTTCCAGCCTAACTTGAAGGTGGAGCCACACAGGTGCTCTGGGATCATGATGGGACGCTAGGACTCTACCCTACCCTGGAAAACACACACACACACATACACACACACAGGACTCAGGCTTGATTTTGGCAAAAAAAAAATGAAGGATGCAGGGCCTCCAGCCCCATCTGCCTGAGCACTGTACCCTCCCCCACGGCTGCCTCCCCCCCGGCTGAAGATGGGCCAGCCCTTCTCATCCCTGGCCATCCCTGGTCAACAGTCGCCTGCTGCTCCCTTCTCATGGACCCTGGCTCTGAGCAGTGGCTTTCTTCCTACGATCACCCTGCCCTACCTAGCCCCACTCCCCCTTTGCCTGGACTCTGGGAATCCCCAGGCTGAGTCTCTCTAAGCCCTATTCCTCCTGCCCCCCCCACACCCTTCCATGACTCTGAGGGCTCATCCAAGCAGGAAAGACCAGGAGGGGCAGTCAGAGGAGCAGGAGGCATTCCTACTGGGAGGCTTCTCTGGGCAGCAGAGTGGACAGCAGGCAGGACAGGTGGGACAGGAGGCCATTCTGGAGAGGGTGTGCACACCCTGCCTTTCCCCATCTCAGCAGAACCATCTCCGAGCTTTGAATTTTGGCTCCAGCTAACGGATGCACACACAGATACACACACAGCAGGCCCATCAGCTCTGCAGAAGTCTGTTTCCCTGGGGTGCCGGGTCTGCTTCTTCATTGCCCACAAAGCCTCTCCCGTCTGCTTTCATAGGGGAACCCTCAGTCATGGCTGCCCCAGAGACCTCCAAATTTTCAAGAGTTCAGCCTTCTAGAGACAAAGCCATCTCGAATCTGGGATCACTGCAGCTGCTTCATTTCCAGCCCAGTCCCTGCTCCTCTCTCCGCCCTCAGTGTGCCCCTCCCACCTCTGAGATGCCTTCTAGGCTGGGAGGGAGGTCAGAGTGGAACCCATCCTGGCAAAATGAGAGAAGATTAGAGCAATACATTTGCTGTCAATGGCAATAAGGCTGCCTGAACAGGGTAGGAGGAATATTTGATTTTGGGCTCTCCAGGGGTCTTGATGGAGGAACACTGGCAGCCTGCAGCCCGAGACCTGACAGAGTGGGGAGGGCTGGTCCCAGCGCCCTCCAAATGGGGACCCTGGTGTCCCAGCCCTCTCATCTCCAGATGGACTACATCCTCCACAGTCACCCGCAGGGTTCCAGTGCCCTCGTCTCTCCCCTCCCATCATTTTTCCCTTTCCACTGCCAAACTTGTTTCCCTTAAGCAGTTTTCTACCCTGTGCAGGGCGATGGAGCAGAAAGAACACTGCTCTAGGGGCTGGAATGGAGACCTGGGTTCTAACCCCCTTACTGCATCCAAGCAGGGACTTCACGCAAGTCACTGAATGGCTCTGAGCCGTGGGGCAGGGCAGAGTTGTGAGGGCAACATGGCATTGCTCCATATGAGCTCCATGAGCTGAGGTCAGCTCAGCCATTCACCGCTTCAGTGGTCTTGGGCAACATCACTTAACCTCTCTGAGCTCCCATTTATTCATCTATAAAGTGGAGGTGAATCAAATAATAAGGCCTATCTATGTCCTAGGGCGGTGGTAAATATCAGCAAAGCTGTGGATATGAAAGCTGTAAACAACTGTAAGGACAGCATTGTCTTGTTACATGGGTGGGATTTGGGGTGTGTCCCTGGCTGAAGGATGGGCCTGAGCTTCATCCAGAAGCTCCAGAGGGTTCCCTCTGGCCTTAGAATCCTGGCTCAGGCCCCAGCCTCCCCCGGAGGGTGGAGGATGTAGCCTCCGGGAAAGGTGGATGAGGTGATGTCTTGGTCAAACAGGCCTCAACCAAGGAGTCAACTCTCCTGGACCCATCCTGAAAGACATTCTTGGGTGGGGGTTTGGGGTGTGGCGAGGTGTTTAAGAAGCAGCTGGCCAATAGAGTCTCTTTGTCCTCCTACCCGCCTACCTCCTCCTACCCTCATGTCCACATATGAACAGTGTCCCTGTGCATTGTGGCAGGTCTGCTTGGATGCAAGTGAGACAACTTCTGCCCAGCCTCAGGTGAATGGACAAGGTGCTAGGCAGGAGAGGGTGCAGTGAACCCAGGGGAATTAGCATTTACTTCCAGGCTGCCTGGAAACACATGCAGTGTTCTTCATATGACGTCTGGTCTATACACAGCCTGAGAGGTAGGTATAATTGACACAGGGTTGAATGACTTGCTTATTGCAATCAGCTGGAAGGAGCTGCGACTCAGGTCAGCTAGATCCATCACTCCACACTGCCTCCCACTGGGGCAGAAGGCTCAGAGTTTCAGTGCAGGCCTGGCTCCATGTGGCTGAGCAAGGAAACTGCGCCTCTCTTTAAGAGTATGGCACTACTTAACCAACTTGGCACAGAGAATGCATTGCAAAGAGTAGGGCGCCGCGAAAATGCGGTATACCTCCATGTGCTTCCTTCCTGGCTCCAACTGCAGTTCCCACCACTCCCCAGCATGATCCTCCCCTGTGGCCCCATCTCCTCACTTCATTTTCCACCTGATGCAGCAAGCTGATTCATGTCTTCCCCTCTCTCTCTGTCTTCTGTCTATCCAGATCTCAACCATCCTTTAAGGCCTAAATTAGGGGCCCCCTCCTCCAAGAAGCCTTCCCTACCACCCACAGTGACAATAAGCATAGGCTTCTTTGACTTACTGTTCACTTTTTATGAATGTGTCTTGATTTCCCAGGAGAGGCCCCAGCTGTCTGAGGGCACAGCCATTGTCTCCTATCACTTTGTAATCTTGGGGATTGCAGACAGTCTCGTACATATTGGGTGTTAGAAACACTTTTATAGCTGGAGATGATGGTTGTGGCGATGGTGCTCATGATGGGACCCATTTTTTAGTTTAAAGTGGAGGTGGGGACGGTGGTGGCAGTGGTGATGGTTACAGTGGCAGATGGTTGCTGTTGGTAGTGATGGCGGTGATACTGACGATGTGAGTTTGAAGATCGTGGTGGTGATGGGAGCTGTATCAATTACCTATTGCTGTACAACGAATTACTCCTAAAACTTAAAGGCTTAAAACAACATACATTTATTATCACATGCTTTCTATGGGTCAGAATTCTGACTATGACTTAACTGGGTGCTTCTGGCTCAAAGTCTCACAAGACTGAGACCAAGGTGTCAGCAGGAGCTGCAATCTCATCTGTAGTCTCCACTGGGGGAGGATCTGCTTCCAAGCTCACTCACTCGATCGTTGGCAGGATCCAGTTCCTCTTGGGCTCTTGGACCTTGATGGATATTGACCTGAGGCCTCCCTCAGTTCCTTGCCATGTGGGTCTCTCCTTAGGGTAGCTGGTGACATGACAGCTGGCTTTTCTCAGTGCCGGTGAGAAGGTGCCCAGGATGGAAGCCACGGTGTTTCTGTAGCTTAATCATGAAGTAACATCCCGTCACCTCTGCTGTTGCTACTCACTAGAAGTGAGTCATTAAATACAGTCCACACTTGGGATAGGATTACCCAGTGGCATGAATACTAGGAGGCAGGGTCACTGAGTCACCTTAGAGGCTGCCTACCATGATGGCGGTGGTGGTGGTGATGACGAAGGGAAGATGGAGAGTGCTGTTGGATTAGGGATACTAGGGTATCTGAGAGGGAAAGTGTCAGTGTCCATATTAGAGTTGTAAAGTGCTTCCTCTAAACTAGATCTGGGCAGAGGAATCCAGCTGTCTAGAGCCAAATATACAAGACCCACCCTCCTCCACTACACTCCAGCCCTCCTGAGGCCCAGGTCCACATCCATTCCCCTAGAGTCCTCCCTCCCCATCATTTCTTTGTCAGTCACCCCACCCCAGGCTGGTACTCTCCTTTAGGCAATTAATGAGCTAAGTAATTGCCAAATGGAGAACAATAACCACCAGCAATCAAAGGGAGGAAGAGAACAGAGTGGTCAGAAGCCCAGGGGAGACAGAGATGCTGCCAATTTGGGGGCTGGGTGGTGGTCCTTGCAAGTTGTATAAAGCCATCATCCACTCTGGCCTATGCCCAGTCCTCAGGTCCTTGGTCTCCAGCCCCACAATCCCACAGGACACAGCCCACCACCACCACTGCTTTATCTTCCCCCTCTCAATTCTTTACATAGGCTTTGGTCCAGAGCTTCACTGAGCCCAGGGGAGCCTATCATCTCAGGTCCCCCTGCCTCCATCTCCTGCCTCTAATCTCTCCCCACTTCTGACTACTTGCTATTTCTTTAAATCCCCCCAGTATCACCCCTCTTCTCTGAAAAACACAGAAGGGGACTCATCTTTTCTGATGAGGGCCTCATACCTTCAAGGACCACCACCAATCCTAATCCTATCCCAATACTAAAGCCTACTTATCCTGAAAGTCCTTTTAGGCAGCCAGGTGATATTGGGTGTCATGAACCAAATCCTCGTGCAGGTTGAGTGACAGGGGTAAAATACATTAGACTGGGAGTCAGGAGACCAGGATTCTAATCCCAGATTTGTCACTCACTAATCAAGCCACTTCTGCTCCTTGGTCTCAATGTCCTCATCTGTTTAATGGTGGTAGTTGAAGGTGGAGAGTGGCTTAGATGACCTCAAAAGACCCTGCTAGCCCTAAACTCCTCTGCTTCTGATTCCCTTGAGAAAGGTGGAGGTTGAGTGGAGGGTTATAGCCCCTGGAAGGCTTTATCCAATGTGAACTAGAAGCCACATGGCTGAGAGAATTGTTTCAGTTTGCAAAGGATAGTCAAACCTGGTCACAATGGGGAGCCTTTGTTCTGTGCGTTGTAGGAACCCAGGGCCTCCCCAGCCTTCCTTTCCCGCACCTCCACCTCCAGGTGCATGACCTTAGAACTGCCAGCCCCTCATCAGCACATCCAGGTGGTCACCATCTGCCAATTTTGTCTCTGAGATATCACTAACTTCTTGTCTCCTTTCTTCCTCCCAACACACCCATCCTGCCCCACCCTAGTTCAGACCTTGGCCTCTTCTCTCCTGTACCTTCGTAAAACACACCCTCACTGGCCTCATGCCTCCCACCTCCTTGGTCTACTTGAGGCCTCTCCCTTCTGGTTCGTCCCTCTGACCTGTCCTTAGTCCCCTTTGCCTTTCAGCCTCCTTTCCTGCCTCCCCTCCTTGTGTTCACCCCTGAGATGTGGGTGAATGTCCTACGGCTTTGTCCTTGGATATCTCATAATGGCAACATAATAACAAAAGCAAAAATAACTAGGATTTAGTGGTGCTTAGACAGTACAAAGGGCCTTCACATGGATTTTCCTTAGATTCCATGAGGTAAACAAACTATTCTCTCCCATTTAATAGAAGTCAATTTTACATTCATGGAGTCTCTGAAAACTGTCCTTTCCTTTTTTATTTCTATCACCATTGCCCTATTTCAAGCCCTTAATGCCTCATCTTAGACCTTGCTTCAGCACCCTAGCTGACAATTATGTAGGTCTTGGTGGCTGGTGAGAAGGGAAGGATGTAGTTCCAGTTAACCAACTGACCAAGGGCTTTAGATTTAACTGAACCAGACGAGGCCCCACTCAGAACACAGTGGGCTGGACTGTACAGATAAGGCACTCAGAACCAAAATCATTTTGGGGAAAAGATTAGGGTCACACATAAAAATTCAGAATCTATGATTGGTCCAAGCACAAAGAGGAGAGTTCCTGATGAAATAGGCATAATGCAGTCCAGGAGACTCTCCCTGGAAGCCCCACCCGCCAGGACCTTTGTGCCTGGCCCCAAATTATCTCCCCTCAAGCCCATCTACAGCCTCAGTCGGCTGGTGCAGGTAAACCCGGACTCTAGTTAGAGTCAGGAAAATCCTACCCCAGGAAGGAAAAAGAATAAGGATAAGGAAAACAATATTAGAAATACTGAACAAAGAAATTCAAATTCATGATATTGTTTGTATAATGGGCTTTTTGTGCAATCATTGTAATATTGTGTTTTCTGCTTTTAAAGATGTTTATGGCTTTGAAGAAAACCTGATTTATGAAGAGTTTAATTGATTTCATTTGCAATCAATGTTTAAGTATTTGAGGAAATATAATTTGCTGAAGTCATAAGTTTCTGATTTATTGGTTCTATAAGTGGTATGAGAATATTTAAGGAAGTGTTAATAATTGAATAAAGATTAATGAATTGGATATCAAAGTAGAAAAGAAGTGAGTACTCCTTTCTGTGCCCCAAAGTGCCTGACACATTAAAGAGCTTGTCACTCTAAACTTCCCATCTGTGATTTCTGCTGCCTTCAATTAACTCCCATTCTATTGCCAATACCTCTGTGACCCCATTTCCTTATCTATGAAATGGGGTGGTATTACTGAACTACAAAGAGGGTGGTTGTGAGGATTTCAGGAGAGACTTCCTTTCATGTTCTCCCCAGCACACAAATGCTTGATAACGTTGGCCATCTTTATCTTCCCCCAGTACCACTTTGATCATGCCACCTCCTGCCCAAAACCCTTCAATTGCTTCCCAGTGACCCCAGACAAATGCAAGCTCCCCCACACAGTGTCAGGAGCCTTCCCGTCCTTGTCTCTGCCTGCTTCCAGCCGTGGCCCTCACTCCCCCGCCACCCCTCAGACAGCCGACGTCGCTATCACGTCGCCTCATCGTGGTCCTCTATCATTTCTCCCATACCGTTCCTCCTCTTGAAATGCCCTGTCTCCCTCCCATGCCACGAGGGCCTATTTAAGCCCCTACCCATCCTTCAAAACCCATCTCAAGTGCTGTATCGTCCAGGACACTTTCTGGGTCATCAACTTGTCCCTCCTTGGAGCACTTTATTAGCAGCCCTTTCCTGGTAAGCATCACATTCTGTCATGTATCAGAGGCAATTACTTATGTATCTGGTCATCCCAGTTGGGCCATAAGCTCCTTGAAGACAAGACTCACTTCTAATAGATTTTAGAGAATGCATGGCTGCCCTGCCCAAGTCCTGGGGCATAATTAGTGCTCAGGTGACAGGTGGTAGGTTTTTCTGTCTCTGGATATCTGTGTCATCTAAGCAGAAGCAGCAGGGACCAGACCGACTCAGACCAGCATCTCCACCCTCATGGTCTAGGCAGACCACAGCGGCACAGGAAACCGAGGGAGCCAGCAGCCTCCCTGTGCCAGGGCCCGTGGGGCAGATGGGAAGATGGCAGAGCCAGATCCCAGGAACATGTGGAGCTGTGTCTGCTCAACTCATCAGCATTCCCCCAGACACTCAGCCCCTCAGTCAGTCAATGTTTGTTATCTCAGATGCTTCTGTGCCAAGCCCTGTGTGAGGTGGGGCAGACACCACTGCTGGTGTCACATCCTTGAGAGGTGCACCCATGTGCCCGGAGCTCCTGTGTGTACACATACATGTGCCCACATGTGTCCCACACAGCTGAAGTCCCCTCTCTGACAAGCCAAGCCGTCTGTGAGCCCAGGCTGAGAGGGCCGCCTTTTACCCTGTTTCCAAACAACTTCCCTTTCTGGGCCAGCACCGCTGCTTCTCCCGTCTGTTTGCCCCTCACCGCCTCCTCCCTCTGTTGGGGCTGCCGCTGATGATGAAATCTGGCTTGCAACACCCTCTTCCACCCCTTCCTGCAGGCCTGAGAGAGGATTAAGCCGCTGGAGTCTGAAATCGGAAAGATCCCAGCTTCTGCTCCCCAGCACCTCCCCACGCCTCCTCCCCCTCCCCGCCCATGCAAAACCAGAAAATTAATCTCCCCTTCTGCCTGTGATATGGCGGGCTGCGTTACAAGCTGGGCGTCGAGATAAAACAGGGAGCCGTGGGACAGCGGCCCAGCGCAGGGGCCTCGGGTGGGGCCGGCCTGGGAGATAAGGGCCTCCCAGCTCCATGAATTATTCACCCGCACTGCCTCCTCCAGCTCAGAGGCCGCCCTGGGCGCTGAGATTGCGCCTTCCTAAGAGGCCTGGGTAAAGTGGGAGGAGGGTCCCTGGGGAAGGCTGGGGCTATGGAGAGGTCCTCCTATGGGAGGGAGAGAGGAGGATGTGCTTAGCTGGGGAACAGCTCAAAGACACAAGCACCCTGCAGTGCCACCTGATGCAGAGGGAGGAAGGTGTCCCCAGTCCTATGGGACCCCCAGACTCCACCATGGCCCCCAAGGATGCTCCTCATGTCTGCAACTCACTAAACACTATTGAAAGGCTGCAGTTGCCAGGCTCAGGCCAGGTCCTGGCCTCCGGAGAGCTGGAGATGAAATCCTTGCCCTTGAGGTGCCCAGATTCCAGAGCACCTGCTGAGCATGGGTGGAGCACCGCCCACTCCCCCAGGGTCTGCCTTGTCCACAACCTTGCTGCCCAACCCACCTTGGGGAGGGGGTAGGAGGGGAAGACCGAGGACATACCTGCTCCCAGGGCAGCCAGAGTCCACAAAACAGAGACCAAGACAGCTGGTGCAGGAGGAAATTGAGGGCAGTGGTAAGGGATTAACCAGGGAAGTTTCTCTGAAGAGGAAAAGCCCCAGACACTCTGCAGGTCTTTTGTTTGCCCTTTGTTCCCTGTTCTTCTCAAAGATCCAGAATTTTAAAGCAGAGAGGGACCTTAGCAGTCTCTTCCCTATCTCAGAGTCTCTATTTCAACATCTCTCCTTACCCTTTCTTTATCATCTCAATCCCTCTCCTCCTCCTTCCTCCCCTGCATTTGCCCTTTTATTTCTGCCTTGTGCCAATTTCTCCACCTCTCATTTGCTCTCTGCCTTTCTGTGTCTCTCAATCCCTGTTTTCTCTTTAATCATCCCTTCCTTCTGAAGGCATGACTCCCCAAATGACATGATGACATACAAATCCGGACATGTGATGGAAGAAAGGTGGCCATCTGCTGGTCCCCCAGGGAGGAAGGGAGGAAAGGGGTCCAGCATGCTTCTGGATGAGCAGATGAACTGCCAAGGCCCCCAATAAGATAGCAGTGTGGGAAGAGAGCCCCCAGAGACACACTGGCACAGGAAAGAGACTGAGATACGCAGAGAGCCAGGAGTGAGAGGTGCTTGCAGAGGGTGAGGACCAGCAGAGATCCCATCAGGATTGCATTGGAGGGCACTCAGCCTGGCAGGCAACCTTGGACCTGCTGGCTTCTGTAGCAGATATGGACCCCACACTCGTGAGCTGGTAAACAAGGCACATTTTTTGAGACCCATATTCAAGTTGAAGAGGGAGGGCCAAGGAGGGAAGAGGGAGAAGGGGTGGAGAGTGAAGAGGGGCCAGCAATGAAAGGAAGATGGGGGCAGTAGGAAAGGGTGAGCCCCTGAAAGATGGAGAAGGCAGTGACTTGGGTGGGAAAGAGGGAAAAAGCTAAGTGTGGGTGGAGAGAGATTAGAGAGAGGAATGGGGAAGAAGTGGGGAGTACAGTGAGGTGGTGGGGAGACAAGGGCAGCAGAGAAGTGAGGGAGGAGGGTAAGAAGAGCACCTGTACCAGAAAAGAGAAAGCAGGAGGAGAAGATGAGGATCCCAGGGCCCATGTGGAACCCAGAAGGGTGGAGGGAGGGGTGTGTTGATGCGCCTCTCAGCCTCAGGTCCGCAGCCCCTTCCTGCCCGTGTGCTAATTAACTCCTTAATTGCCTCTGCATTTGCTGAGCTGGCAAATGAAGTGGATGCAGACAGATGGGGGCGAGTGTGATTTCACGCATGGGGGAACGGGGAAGAGCTGCCTGGGTGTCCCAGGGGGCCTTGCCTCCCTTGGCCCTCCCCCCACCCGTTCTGAGAAGCTGAAGGGTGCTTGTGCGCCGGAGCAGAGGGGACCATCTGCAGGGAAAGTGTCCGTGGAGAATTTGCCCCATCAGCCTTTCAGGGGTGAAAATAATACTGCCACTATTGAAGGAACACTTACTGTTTATCCGGCACACACTGCTTCTTCACTGTGGATGTTAGCCAGATATTATGGTTTGTGGAGAAAGTGAGGCTCAGGCAGGTTAAGTAATTTGCCCAGGATCACACAGCACTGATGTGACAGAGGTGGGATTTGAATCCAGGCCAGCATGTTGCCAAAGTCCTGGCTGGGTCCCGGCCACATACCTTGTGCCAGTGCCTCATCCTCAATCTCACTCTTGGCCTTTACACTAGAAACAACTGTCAACATGTTCGTCTCTCTTTTGACACTGGGAGATTTTGAAGGCAGGGACTATGCCATGCCTCGCCCTCTCACCAGGGCCAATTCTGGGGCTTGACACAGGAAAAGCCTCAATGGAAGTTTGCTGAAATTGACAGGACAGGGATGGGGATGCCTCTGCAGGGATCTATCTCACCTCAAATGAAGAGGAGACAATAGCCTGAGGGATTTAGGTTGTGCATAAAAAAGGACTTGCAAGGCTGGGGCCAGTTATACAAGGAATAATACTGAAGACCTGATTCAGACCCATGCATTCTGAAGACCAAGATTTCTCAAGACTGGCTGCTGTATTTTAGAGGTCTTGAATAGTTGGGAAACCTGGGCCCCACCCCCCAGATATTCTGATTCAATTGGTCTGAGGTGGGGCCACAGCATCAACATTCTGAAAAACTCCCCAGGTGATTCAAACGTGCATCCTAGGTTGAGAACCACTGAGATTCTTCCCTGACCTGGCTGCACTGGTGGTTTTACCATTGGATCCAACCACTGATGCTAATAACAACTTATTAAGGATATACTAAGTACAAACTAATGTGCTAAGCACTTTCTATGCATTAGCTCATGTAATCCTCAGAAATTCCTCTGATATAAATATTATCTCCATCTTACAGATGAGGAAACAGCTCAGAGAAGTCTAGACACCTGCCCATGCTAAAGAATACAGGGACCAGCTCTGGAAGCTGAGATTACCTGATTCACATCTCCTCTCTTCCCCCAGACTCCTCCTGAGGCTGCTCATTGGCCTCAATCAGTCCCTGCATGCCTCCACCTCACCTCATCACCACCTTCCTTCCACCCCCGCTGCTCCCTCAGTAACATCCCAGGTGACTGAAGCAATTTGCAGCCATTTGAAGAAGCTCCATGTGTCAGTCTGCGAGGGTGGGGAGTTTAGGGGAATTACAGATGCTCCGAGATGGTCCTCGCCTCTGCCTGAGGACACTTGGAATTCAAGAATCAGACTCTGCCCAGTGCTTCCTCTGGTTCTTTTTGGGGGCCCTCCCAGGCAGAATTCCTATTCCGAAATGCCCCCTTGGGTTGATTCTAAGTATCTGGGAGAGTGCTGCCACCCAGTGGCTGCCCAGGGACATGGCAGCCCTCCAGCACCTGGTGCTGCTGGACAGCTCCCCAGCCTAAGACCAGAACTCAGGATCCCCCCTTCCTGTTGGCTGCTTCACTCCTAGGCCCCTAGTAAACGGATCTCACTGTCTCTCCTCCACATACTCCTCCTGAGCCCGTACCCTTCCTAGGGATCTCCAGTTCCCTCCCTGGCTTTCCACGTGTCCCCTGCCCCCAACCGCTTACAACTTCTCATCCAACTTCTTTCCACTATGTTAGTCCCTTCTCATTACAGGTTCTTTCTTCTAACCTAGAGCCCCGGGAAAACACTTCTCCCCTTCTTTCTTCCAGAGCTGCGCCAGCCTGCAAGTGGAGTGAAGGAGAAGCTAGAGATAGAATTCTGGTCCCACACCCACCTCCTTGTCATCTGACACCATCAGACCTCAGCAGTCTCGGTGCTAAGAGCCCCTAATGAGCACCAGCAAATTAACGACTTCCTTTGATTGCTCCTTCTCTGTTAATTGGATAGGGAGGCCCCCCCCCAAGGCCTCTCAGAGAGGAGGAGGAAGAGAGAGGAGAGAGGTGAGAGCTACAGGAGCAGCCCCCAGGCCTGGGCTCAATGCCCCAGAATTCTGATCTCTCCCTGGGAGGCCCCCCCTTCCAGCCCTTCCTCTTCCTGTCCAGCCCCACCCCCTGAACCTCCACCTTCCCAACCCCATCTCCCTTCCCTTTCCCTGTTTTTTGACTTCTGTCCAAATCTCCTTGACCTCTGACTATTTATCCTTCCTTCTCTCTGCTCTTTTTGTTGAAAAGCTGTTTGGCAGTAAGGGACTGCAAATATGCACCACTGCCCCCCCTCCAAAGGCAAGCCCAAGGCTACAAGGATGGGGTTTGGGTGGCCAAGGTTGTGTGTTTGTTTACATATGTGCATATGTGTAGGTATAGGCGAGGAGCAGGAATAAGAACAGGTGCATACATGTAAGCTCCTGAGTGCCTGCCCTGTCTGTGGTCCAGGCCTGTGGGTCGTGTGGGTATCTAGGGGAGTGTTTGTGGCTGTGAATGGCCTGGTGCTACTCTTGTCTGCATGTATGTCTGTGTCTCCACACGGGCCAGTGCTTGAATCAGTCAAGTGTGACTCGGAGCTTGCGTGTGTGGTGTGTGTGTGTGCACACGTGTGTGTGCCACCAGAGGAAGCAGCAGCAAGAAGCAGGACATCGATCCGAAGGAGACAGCTCGGGGAGGGGGACGCTGGGGGCAGACACCCTCCCTCCCGCGCGCGCGCGCGCGCGCGCGAACACACACACACACACACACACACATACACACACACACACACACCACACAGTCACACACACAAGCCATAGGGCCTCGCAGGCAGGGAGGCAGGGAGACGGCTCCGACACCGGAGGGAGGCAGCGCCGCCGAGAGCGGCCCGGAGGAGGGGGCGAGGCAGCGGGGGAACCCTCGGTCTGGCTCTCGGGTCCGGGGACCCCACGCGCACACCGGCCCTGAGACACCCTCGCAGACACTCGTAGGCGCGCACGCGCACCCTCTCCCCTCCCCCGCCGCCTCCCGGCCGGACGATGGATCCCTGCAGATCCCGGGGCTGAGCACCGCGCACCGCGCACCGCGCCGAGCCCGGGCGGACCCAGCCGAGGCAAACGAGTGAGCGCGCGCGGGCGGGCGGACAGAGCCGAGCCGAGCCGGGCCAGGCGGGCCGCTCCCTGCAGGGCTCTGCGCGGCGTGCCGCGGCGGCCGCCGGCTCCCGCTCCGGGCCATGAGCCCTTCCGCGGCTCGGCGCTGAGCCCGCGTCCGGCCCCGCGCCCCAGGACCCGCCGCCGGTTGCCGGGTGCCCGAAGCCCCCTCAGGTGGGTCTCCGATCCCTCGCCTTTGGCTGCAGGACTCCCCAGTGCCCCGAAGCCGGGACTTTGCTCCCCTCTAGCTTTCCCCAGCTGCTGGGGCGGCTCGGTGGCTGGGGAGGGGGCGGGGGCCGAGTTGGGGATCTGGCTGCGTCGGGAAGCTGGACTGAGGTGGGGGGAGGTTGCGTCCGGGGTGGGGACAGCTCGCAGTCGTAGGTAACCCCCCCCAGCCCCCGCCATGCCTCCTTCTCGGGCTGCCCTCCACCCCCAACCCCAACATACACACATCCAGCCTGCGCCGTTAAGAGAACTGGAGATGCCCGCAGGTGAGGACTCAGACTGGGCCCCTCCCCAAGCCCCTGGGCGCTTTCTGGCCCAGGTTTATCTCACCTGGGGGAAAGCCCAGTCCTGGGGACACCCTTGACCCGGAGCTCCCGACCTCCGGTTCTGCCCATCTTGGGGAGTTTTCCTCTCCAGGATGGGGTGGACATTCCTGTCCCAGAGTGACCCCACATCTGGAGGGAATTCCTGTGCCTGCCGGTGGGAACATTGGGACTTCCCTCTCACCCTGGGATGACTACATCTGGGGTCTCTCCTGGCCTGGGAAGCTTCCCTAGGAGAGCATTTTCCTGGCCTGAGCTGACTCCTGAGCCCCTGCATTTGGAGAAACCCTCTTCTGGGAGTGTGTCCCTCTGCCAGCCACCTCTGGGCTTGCACACCAGGGAAATCTCCTGCCCCAGAGGCAGCGACCTCTGGAGACGGGGATTCCGGCATGGACACATTTGGAGGAACCCCATGTGCACTCTCATCCCGGGACAATGACAGACTCCTCCTCCCCCAGGATCCCCTTGGCCAGGATGGAACTGAAGGCTGAGGAGGAGGAGGTGGGTGGCGTCCAGCCTGTGAGCATCCAGGCCTTTGCCAGCAGCTCCACGCTGCATGGCCTGGCCCACATCTTCTCCTATGAGCGGCTGTCTCTGAAGCGGGCACTCTGGGCCCTATGCTTCCTGGGCTCCCTGGCTGTGCTGCTGTGTGTGTGCACCGAGCGGGTGCAGTATTACTTCCACTACCACCACGTCACGAAGCTCGACGAGGTGGCGGCCTCCCAGCTCACCTTCCCTGCCGTCACTCTGTGCAACCTCAACGAGTTCCGCTTCAGCCAGGTCTCCAAGAACGACCTGTACCACGCCGGGGAGCTGCTGGCCCTGCTCAACAACAGGTGGGCGGCTCCCCCGGCCCCTAGCCAGGCTCCTGGAGTTGCATGCATCCTGAACACCCCATTAGGGTGCTTGTCTCTCTAACCCACCATAAAGCCCACACTACCCTGCTGCCAGCACCCCAGACTGGACACTTAAAGCAAAGGAATTGGGATACTGCTGAGCACCCAATTAAGGGCACCCCATCTCTGATGCCAGCATAGCCCAAAACAGCTCTATCCTTACCCAGCTTGAGCTACGAGACATCATCACCCTCAGTGGAGTGACCTTTGCCCGCCCTCCTGTCACTTTGTCTTCATCTCCTCACTTGGGGAATGGGGGCAGAGAAGATAGTAGAGAAACCCTAGCTCCTGCCTTGATCTCTGCCCCGCCATGTGCTGAGATGCCCAGCCCCTGGGTAGCCACTGCAGATCACTGTCTTCTCAGACCCCATAGGGCAGGTCCTCTGGACATACCCAGTTCTCCCACTGTGCCTATGCCCAGGCCCGATTCCCAGGGCCAGATGCTGCCCTCTCACCCCTTCCCCTGATTGTAAAGTTGGATATGGGACACTGGAGGCCAACAGAGGCAGGAACTGAAAGTCATGCTGATCCATGCGCTGCTCACCCCTGGGCTCCAGGTATGAGATACCAGACACTCAGATGGCAGATGAGAAGCAGCTGGAGATTCTGCAGGACAAGGCCAACTTCCGCAGCTTCAAGCCCAAGCCCTTCAACATGCGTGAGTTCTACGACCGCGCTGGGCATGACATTCGAGACATGTTGCTCTCCTGCCACTTCCGGGGGGAGGTCTGCAGCGCCGAAGACTTCAAGGTGGTGAGTCTTTAGTGTGGGGCATGAGTTAGCGTGGCCCCCAGAGGAGGAGACTAGCCTTTCATAGTGCTTGCTACTCTGGGAGATGACGCTGGGTGTCCCTGGGGTCCGCTTCTGGCAGGAGGGGACTTTATTCAGCACAGGGGCACATTTGCTGTGTGTGTAGACCTAAGCCTCAGCTTTATGTCCGTGATGGCAGGGAGAAGAGCCCACAGTGCACAATGACACAGAGCCCGGTATGGCCTGGACCCCGTTAGTGTGCATTTCTGGCCGCAGGTGTCAGAGCTGGTGGGGAGGGGAGAGGGGGTAACCTGCAGCCTGTTACTTGAAATTAGGTCTGAGGATCATCATCTGGGAACTTGAAATTCAGGACTTTGCCATCCCACTTCCCAGACCTACGGAATCAGAATTTGCATTTTAACAAGATCCCTAGATGTTTTGAATTAAAGTTTGTGAAGCACTGTTAAACATGGGAAGAAAGCTTTCTTAAATAGCAGCCCAGGTAATTTTCTCTGTGCCACTATCCCCCAGCCTGCCCCCAGCACACACATGCACACTATCTGGTTGGGTTTCCCCTTTGCCAGGGGGAGCCATGAGCCAAGGGCTGATGAAAGAGAGATGATCTGGGGTACGCAGTCACAGCCCAACTGGATGCTCTCTTTGCTTCTTAAACTGGAGATGCCCCACAGACACACCACTCTCCACAGATGGGACTGCCTCAAAGCCAGCACCCCAGGGAGGGTTAGGGGAACTGACTGGCAGGTCATGTGCCAGGAGACCCTGGGTGTACAGCTTCCTGAGGGGTTAGAATCAAACAGAGGCTGGACAGAGGCCAAAGGGCCTGGAGCCATGGATGAAAAATAATTCCAGATGAGAGCACAATGCTTGCAACTCTTCAGAATGCTTTCTAGACTCTCCTTCAAGCCCCTGGGTAAATAGCCATATTATCTCTATTTTACAATGCACAAACCAAGACACGGAGGTAGAATGGGTTGCCCAAGCTCATATAGCTAGTTAGTGACAGATTCAGGATTAGAACTCATGTTTCCTTAAGTCCCAATGTAGTGTGCTCTTTTTGTTAGTATTGCTGACACTGAAGTTATTGTGTCCACTTCAAATTTTGGCCATTTGCTCTTTGAAAACCCAGTCTCCCCTAGACATCCTTGGTCTCCATGCCTGTCCCCAATTCTCCACTGTCAGATCCTCCCTTTTCTCCCTGCTTATTTTCTCCCCTACTTGCTTGCTTCCTTCTAGCATTATGGGAGCATGGACTGTGTGGGGTTTTTTTTGTTTTTTGTTTTTTGTATGTAGAAAGGCTGGAGCTATGGTTATGCTTATTTTTTTCCTGAGTTACACAAGACTTCTCAATCTCTTTAAGCCTTGCTCTGCAGACCAGTTTCATGGGCCTTTCTTTTTTTTTAAATTAATTAATTAATTTTATTAAGGTATTATTCACTCTTATGAAGGTTTCACATGAAAAAACAATGTTACTACATTCACCCCCATACCCCATTGCAATTGCTGCCCATCAGTGTAGTAAGATGCCTCAGAGTCACTATTTGCCTTCTCTGAGCTACACTGTCTTCCCCCTGATCCCCCCCACACCATGTTTGCCAATCATAATACCCCTCAATCCCCTTCTCCCTCCCCTCCCCACCCGCCCTCCCCACCCCTCCCCTTTGGTAACCGCTAGTCCCTTCTTGGAGTCTGTGAGTCTGCTGCTGTTTGGTTCCTTCAGTTTTGCTACGTTGTTATACTCCACAAATGAGGAAAATCATTTGGTACTTGCCTTTCTCTGCCTGGCTTATTTCACTGAGCATAATATCCTCCAGCTCCATTCATGTTGTTGCAAATTGTAGAATTTGTTCTTTTCTTATGGCTGAGTAGTATTCCATTGTGCATATGTATCACATCTTCTTTATCCATTCATCTACTGATGGACACTTAGGTTGCTTCCATATTTTAGCTATTGTAAATAGTGCTGCAGTAAACAGAGGGGTGCATATGTCTTTTTGAATCTGAGAAATTATATTCTTTGGGTAAATTCCTAGGAGTGGAATTCCCGGGTCAAATGGTATTTCTATTTTTAGTTTTTTGAGAAACCTCCAAATTGCTTTCCACAATGGTTGAATTAACTTACATTTCATGGGCCTTTCTTTGGTCCTGCTAGGCACAGATTCCATGATCACACTCCTTGCTGAGCCAAGCTGATGGGAACTTAATATGATGCAAGAACCTCTTCCTTCCCTCTTTTCCTTTCTCAGAACAGGAGAGTCCTGGATTCGCCAGAGCCCAAGACTAAAGGGTTCCCAGGCTTGCCAACTATGTTCCCAACAGTAGTAGCACCATAGGTGAAGGTGGAAGTGAAAGTCAGAACCCTCCTGCTCTGCCACATACATAACACACAAGCAGAAGGGCCACCAAGAAAGAGAAAAATCCATTCGTTTGGATGTTTTTTTAGTGTTGGGTGAGAGAGGATATTGCTTGGCAACCTGAGAAGGTACAAGGTATAAAGTGGGGGCATAGTCCACAGAAAGTGTTCAGTTGAGGTTCCATTTGTCCCTGTGACCAGAGAAGTTCCAAGTGGTGATGCTAAGGCATGTTCGGTTCATGGAAATGGAGATGCTGAAATTTGACTGGTCCGTGTTATCTGAAGGGACAATTCTAAGCAATAAGACGGATATATGACTGGTTCACAAAGTCCTGGAGCAATCCAGGCTCTTTCTCTTGGTTGGGGTAGAGATACACGAGCTAGGAGCCTGCTGGCCCCAAACTGCCACATCTTGGTTCTAGGATGTCAGGGAAGACCAGATTTTTTCTGTTTCTGAGCCCTGACCCTGTATCTAGCTGGACCTAAACCTCTCAGTCCCTCCTTCTACCCTCTCCTGTTGACCTCACTACCAGCCCCTTTCCATGTCAGGAACTCCACCACTTCTGCCACAAGGATGTTCCTGCACTGCTGTGAGGTTGGTTGAGTCCGCATCTGACACACACGTGGTGGAGGAGGACCTGGCATTAGTCTGCACGGCGGCTCCTTGCCTGATGCCCCATCTTCTCTTTCCTTTCCTTGGTCTCATGGTTAACATCTGCCTCTCCATCCTTGCCATTCTCTGCTAGGCCGCAGGGCGTGTATCTAGCCCCTGGACAGACGTGGCACTGGCAGAACATGTCTGTCTGTTGGGTCAGACTTAGGAGAGACTATTTTGAGAGCACCACCTTGATAGCATAGGTTCTTAACCGTGGGGCAGGGTGTCGGGAAGGGTCCAAGCCCTGGGTTAAAGTGTTTAAGTATAGTGTGCTTGGCACATGTAAACTCTTCTGCGGGTTTCCAAGGGCAGCCTCACCCAGCCATAAATATCCTGTTCCTGGAGCACAGGTCAGAGGGCATAGGAAGGGCATACTCTGGTCCCTCGAAGACCCCAGCTCCCTGGTGGGGGTCTGCAGTGACAAGTATTCCCCAGTGCAACTTCAGGGGATGGACTGGTGGTCACAAAGTGTCTGACCCAGTTTGTCCCCGAGCTGTGACTGAGTCAGCTTGGGACAGTGAGGTGAGCACGCGGAACCTGGGCTAAGTCTGAGAGAAACTGATTTGAAACTCACTGGGCCAGAAGAGGCAGAGGGCAACGGGAGGAGTACCCCCCACAGCAGCCTGGCTGGGTGGAGGCCTCACAGCTCTCTTCTGAGGCACCAAAAGATCGACCAAAGATCCCCCCACAAGGGCCCCTCTTCCCTGGCCACCTCTGTTCCATCGTGGTGGGGTGCTTGGTTGCCAGGGCAACAGTGTCTGAGGCTCCCCTCTCCTGCCCCACCTCAAGGCCAGCCAGGCCAAGGCAGGGGTTCCATGGAGGGGGGCCAGGGGCGCAGCTGCGTGCCGGTGTCTGGGTGGGGGCTGGGGAGCAAGCCGGGTGGCAGCTGGTGCCAGCCTCCAGCTGCACCTTATCTGTCCCTGGCAGTGGGAGCTCCTATGTGGCTGGAATGCTGAACAGCACCGAGGGGAAGGGCGGCAGATGATCGCCCAGTCTGCCCGATGCCACCTCCTCCTCCAGCGGAGACCCAGAGCTTTTGCCTGGGGGACAGAGAACTAGGAATTTATTTCTGGACCCTGGAAGAGAAGGAAGGGGAGGACAGTGAATGGAAATGGGCCCACCCCCATGACAGGCAGTGCCCTCTAAGTGCCAGCCCCAGGCTGCTGCCAGAGAGTGGTGGTGAACGGCAGACCCCATCCCTGCCTGCAGGGAGCCCAGAGTTCAGTAGAGTACCCTAGGAGGCTTGGAACTGAGAGGAGGGGATTCTACAGGAAGCCACATGGCTTTGGAGCAAGGGGTAATGTGCGAGGGATGAGAGGACCCTCATGAATGGGAATAGTAGTCTCTCTTGATTGGCGGTGAAATTAGGGGACATGGAGTAGGGAGCAGGACCCCCCACCCAGAGGGTTGGTGGAGTAAGGGAGGTGGGCACACAAATTGCCCCAAGGTTCTGGAGGGGACAGGAATCTTCTGGAGCACTTCTGGAGGTGAGATGCTGATATAAAAGGTGGATGTAAGTGAGTGATCCTGGGGCTAGAAGTGGGAGGGAGAGGTCATCTTACTACAAGGAGAGCCAGGCGACGGCAGGTCCCATGGAGATCCAGGACTAGCACCGGAGCTTCCTTATCCCCAGGGCTGGCTCTGTCCTTTCACTGACACCCCTCATACCCTAGTTTGCCTCACTGCCCACCCACCCCATGGCAGCTCAGCCAGGAGTCCCTGGGGAGGGCCCAACCTTACTACCTGGGTTTGTTCCCTCCAGCTAGGCAGGGAGCAGAGGAGCTACTGAAGGGAAATGCGGCCCTGGGCTGCTTGCTGTGCAGAGAGAGAAAGGTGGGCCATGGGCGACCCCACCCAGAGCCAGAGGCCCAGTGGAAGGTGCTGGCTTGGGGGCACGCACAGGTTGCAGAGCATGTGAGAGTTTGGAATGAAGAGGTTAATTTTGGAGGAGCCACTCTCCTGCCCTCCCTGTTCTTAAATATCTCCTCTGGCCTCATCCCTCCCATCTGTCCCTCCCTCCTCCCCAAGTGCCTGAAGTTGGAGGGGGGAAACTGGAGTAGGGCCAGTTGCTGGACTCCACAGGACCCTGGGGTGGGGTCTCCCTCTCCCTCATGCACGGATTCATACAGACATCCTTTGGGTAACTCATTCTCCTCTCTCCCCTCTCCCTTCTCCCTCCCCTATCCCTTGCTATTTCTGACTCCACCCTTCTCCCAGACTGCTGTCAGCTAGGAGGCTACTCTAAGTTAATTGATCTTCCAGCTGCTGGCTAAAGTAATAGGGAATTGATGTAGTAACTAAGTGCCCCTGGGAGCAGAGCTTGAAGTGCAGGGGTGGAGAGGGCCTGTAAGCCTTGGGCCTTTCTCTGACACAGCCTCTGAAGAACCAAAGGCATGGCCGCTGCAGCACCTGGTGTGGGCCCAGGCAGCTGAGAGGGGAGGCCTGCTGAGGGGTTGGGTGCTTCTGCTGTGGGTGGCTCTGCTGTGGAGTCTCTGAATAGCCAAGCATGCTTCAGCTTCTTGGAAGGCAGTCCCAGTTCCGGTGGGGACAGTAAGGGAGACTAAATATTAGGACTCAGGCCCTGGGGTTGGAGCGCGTCAAGTGCCACTTATCCACCCCTGTGACAGGCAGCCCCTTCTAAATGCCAGCCCCAGGCTGGTGCCAGAGAGTGGTGGTAAACAGGCAGATCCTGTCCCTGCCCGCAGGGGTTCAGAGCAGTACCCTAGGAGGCTTGGAGCTGAGAGGAGGGGGAACTACAGGGAGGCACAGGCTTTGGAGCAAGGAGTAATGTGCCAGGGATGAGAGGACCCTCCACATGCAGGTGGAGTCTTCGGATCTCCCCCAGCCCAGCTCAGCTATTCAGAAACTCCAGTTTTATAGCATGTGAGGGGTCTCCCCCACCCCCAGTTGATGAGTAAACCAGTTCTCTAAGACAAGGGTCATGGCTGCCTTGGGCCAGGCCCCTGGGCACAAGCCTCCCCTCACGGATGTTGGAGGTGGCCGCTCCAGGAGACTCTTAACATCTGGCTGAGAACCTTCCACTCACAACCCCATGTGGGGATTCTGGGAGGCAAAACTGGGAAGGAGACGGCAAGAATGAGAAGAGGTGCCTGGTGCCTGCCTGGACAGGCCGAGGGTGAGGCTGGGTGTTGGACCCTGGCTTCTCTTTAGACATAGTTTCTCTGGCCCCATTCTAGGCCCAATTTCCTGTGAGGAAAGGGGGTGCCAAGGAGATTGTTAAATTATCCTTTGCCAAGGGGCAGCTCCTCTTCAGCCTCTGGGATCTCTGGCTAAGTCCATGCTGGCCCATGTGTAGCCTGGGTGTGCAGCATGAACATATGGGTCAGATATCTTCCCAGTGTAAAACGAGCATGAAACTGCGTGTATTCACCTTGTGGGGAGGTTCCCTTAAGAAACTGTAAGGACAGAGACTACCACCCCAGGCCCTCCAAGGCCACTCCCAAGGGAGAGGGAGGGCAAGTTGTGATTTTTCTGAGCTCCAGTGAGTTCTTAGAAAGCAAACCCTTTCCCACCCCTCTCACCTGCGCCCCCTTGATGTGGCTGACAGTCCTAGGGGCCTGCCAGGTTGGGCTGAGTGGCTTTGGGTTGTGTGTATCGAATTGGTGTGTGGCATCATCGTGCCGGGCTGGGAGCATCCCTAGGGAAGAGACTGCTGCAATGGCCTTGACCATGGGCAGCAGCCAACCCGGACTTCCTCATGACACTCACTGCCTGTGTGCCCCACGTGTGCAAGCACACGTGCACACACACACACGTGTACATCTGAAAGTGGGAGAATGTGGACAAAGACTAGGGTGTGGAGTGGACATGGGTGGATGTGCATGGAGGCACACATAGCTCTCCGTGTGGCTGTGGGAGAGAGCTTGTGTGCGGGCAAACCTCTGGATGCATGCAGAGCACATGCTAGCAAAATTAATCATCTCTATCAGTCGCACTTTGCAATTTACATATTCCCTTTACTTTAACTCATGTGATCCTCATAATTCTGGCAGGCAGGAAGATGTTAATATCTTCATTTGAAAGGTAAGGAAACTGAGGCTCACAGATGTTAGGTGATTTGCCTGAGGTCATGCAGCCGCAGCGGGACCCCCTGACTTCGGGTATTCTAAGTCCAGGCTCCTTGTGTGTGACTGTAGGAGCAGGAGTGTGTGTGGCGGAGGATGCTGCTCCGGGCTGACAGCTGCCCATGCTCTGTAGAAAAGCAGTGTGGAGAAGAAGGAAGGGAAAGAAAGGGTGCAAAGGAGAAGGAATCCCAGCCTCAGGTTGAGCACACTGAGGCGTTTGGCTCCTCTGCCTTCTCACGGCACCATCTGGCCAAGCCCCAAGCTGAGACGGACCCCTGACTGGCTTTCCTCAGGGTGGCTCTGGGGCAGCCAGGCTCTACCAGATGAAGTCACACAATGGGCCAACTTGGAATCACATTACGTTCATGAACAACATCCTTGAATAGGCCTGCAGTGCTGCCTGGCAACACCACTCTGTTGTCCTGGTCAACTTGCTGTACCCATTGATTAGTGCAAACTTCTCTACTCTTCTCATTTACCTTTCCCAGCCTCCTCTCATCCTCAGCAGATGACCTTGCTTCCCTCTTCATAGAGAAGATAGAAGCTTCAGACAAGATCTACCCTTCCTCTAGCACCAAGCCCCAGAGGGAAACGTCCATCCTATCTAGGCTGAAGTCTCAACCTATTCTTTCCATCCGATCTCCTTCTACCTTTATAGGAATTTTACTTTAAAGAGTCCACACAAGCCATGCAACCTGTATAGTTGGCTCTCTTTCCTTTACAGTCAGTCTCTCCCTCTCCAGTGGAACCTTCTCACTGGCATTGAAATATGCCTAAGATTCTCCCATCTTAAAATATATAGGTTATAATAACAGCTAACATTTATTGAGCACTTACTATGTATCAGGCTTCAGGTTAAGATTAAAACCAAAGAAAAAAAACAAATGTCAACTCCACAGCCCCCTCCGGCTCCCACAATATGTCTCTACTTCCTTTCACAGACAAACTTCTTAGAAGAGATATATATATTCCACTGTCTTCATGTTCTCACCTCTAACCCACTCGCAAATCCACTCTAGGCTGCCTTCTTCCCCCATCCCCAGCACTACACCAGAAAGGTTCTGCCTAAGGCCACCAATGATCTCCATGCGTCCAAATCCCACAAGCATTTTTTATCCTTAAATTTCTCAAAAATATTCAAAACGGTTGACCACCACCTTTCTTTTGAACTAGTCTCTTTCCTGACAACCGTACTCTCTGGATTTTTCTCCTTTATGTAGCCACTCCTTTGTCTTTTTGCCAGTTAATTTTCTCCTACTTGACCATTAAATGTTGGGCCTAATCAAGGCTAAATCCCAAGCTTTCCTCTTCTATTTAATCGTGAAGTTGCAATTTAATGGTACAACTTGATGAATTTTTCATCAGTGTATTTTTATGTTGGTGTACCTTACAATGTAATATTTTACAGATTACATCAGTATTTACATATGCATTTACATTGGAATGAAAGTGTAAAACATTTCCAGCACTCCAGAAAGTTCCCTCAGGCCCTTTTTTAAGTCAGTACTACCCCATAAGATTTTACCATTATTCTGACTTACATCAATATAGATAAATTTTACTTGTTCTTGAATTTCCTAGAGTGTACGTATCCTCAATATAGTCTACACACTTTTGTGTCTGTCTTCTTTTACTCATGATTATGTCTGTGAGATTCAGATTCAGTCTCACTGTGTGTAGCAGTAGTTAGTTCTTCAATGCTGGGTAATATCTCAGGATATAAATATACCATATTTTATCCATTCTCTTGCTAGACATTTAGGTTCTTGCTAGTTTGGGGCTATTGCAAATAAAATTATATGAACATTCTCGTTCATGTCTTTCAGTTGACATGTGCACTCATTTCTCTTGGGTCTTTTAACAAAGAGCTATGGTTAAGTCATAGGTTAGGATTCTGTGTAGCTTTAGTGGATACTGCCAAATCTGGCCTTTCATCTTTCTTTCTTTCTTTTTTTTTTTTTACTTTATATTCTATTCTTAGGCAGTCTTATCTTCACTTGTGACTTCAGTCACCATTTACACACCAACAACCGCCAGTGTATGTCTCAGCCCAGCTCTCTGCTCTTAGCATCAGCCCCAATGGCCAATTTCCCACTTAACATCTCCATTGGATATCCCCAGGGTTCAAAAAAACCAGTATGTAACAAGCCAAATTCATCATCTTACCTCCTGAGCTAGTCCTTTATTTGTGTTCCTGAACCAGTGAGCCCCCACCCCATTCACACACTCTATGCAAACCAGGAATCATCCCTGATGCCCCATCTCCTTCACTTCCTTTAACAGGACCTGCCAGTACTGCCTCTTGAACACCTGCACTGCATGATCCTGCACCAGGCCACCCCACCACCCCATGTCTCACCTAGAACTATTGCAACAGCTTCCTAAGAGGGCTTCCAGCAGCCACTTGGAATCTTCCAGAATGGCCTCTTCAAAACACTGCTATGATCACTTAAAATCCTCCACTTAGGAGTCTCCCGTTGTCCTTGGACAAGAGCCCTTACTGTGGCCTTCAAGGCCCTGAGGAGTCTGGGTCCTGCCTGCTTCTCCAGCCTGTCCTTACCGTGCTCTCCAGCTACATCATCATTCTCTTAGCTCTCTTCCTACGGGACCTTTGCACTGACTCTATTCTTTGAATTACACTCCCTCTGCAGTACAGACCTTTCCTTAAATACTCCTCCTTATTCTTTAGATGGTGATTCAAACAGCACTTCCAAAGCCAAACCCTCCTTGATTTCCCAGTCTGGGCCAGATCTCTCTGTCATTCACCCCCATAAAACCATACTCTTTTTTTCAAAGCACTAATCATACTTTGTAATTAAATATTAATTTTTGCGATGTTTAAAAATTGCTGTCTGTCTCCCCCGTTAGACAGTAAGCTCCATGAAGCCAGGATCCTGGACCTTCATCTGTTCTCCGTGTGTCCCCAGCACATAGACACTCAGTAAATATTTGATGAGTAAATGAACGAATGAAGAAGAAGGGAAGGATTTGGAGAAGATGAGCTAATCTAGTCTGAAGCCTACTGCTTGCTCTCCATGAGACGTGAACAGGTCATGTGCCTCAGTTTCCTCATTGGTCAAATAAGGGTGGTTACTCAAACCTGCATATTTTGCTGGGCTATATAAGGATCCCATGGGATAGCGACTGAGAAACATGAAGCATTCCACAGCTGTGAGGCATGGTTAGAGTTCAGAAAGAGGCGGAGAGAAGGTCAGAAACCCCTGAATTGACACATTCAGCTTCAGAGAGGTACTGGGTAGGGAGTGACATGGGGAAAGGGAGCATCCTGGGACAGAGAGTTCAGAATTGTGTTGTTCTGCATGTGCGCCTGGTTGGGCACTTCTGCGGCTGTCTGTGTATGCTTAGGGGTCTGTGTGTGCCGCTCGACACTGAGAGAGGAAGTGCAGTTGGGGTCAGCGTGTGTGTGTGTGTGTGTGTGTGTGTGTGTGTGCGCGCGCGCGCGCGCGTACCTGCCCTTCTCCCTGGTGAGGCCCCACACTGGAAGGGACCCCTGCCTTAGTTTCCGCCTTCGGGAAGCCCAATCTACTTCCTCTTCCAGGAAGTCTGAAGGAGGGGAACAGTGCCCTCTAGTGGGTGTGGAGGGCATGGGCAGCTGCAGCCGCCCCTACCGAAGCCTCACTCTAGGCTGGCCCCACCCCTACCCCAAGTCTGGAACCCCTCAGAAACACCTCCTGAGGACATGCAAAGCCCTCAGGGCTGCAGTCTGGTAGGCCGGAAAAAAATGAACATGGGACAGGAAACAGAAAAGGAACCCATGAATTCACACAGGAGATGCCTGAGGACAAGAGCTGAAGGTGGGGTCTCTCTCTCTCTCCCAATCTCTGCAGTGACTTCTTTCTGGTTGTCCTGAGTGTTCCTGGTCTTTCTTGATTCCTGTTTTTCCACATGGTCCCCGAGTTCTACTTTTTATTCTCACAGCCCCTTCCTCAAGGAGCCACTGGCCACTACTCATGCTGAGGGGCCTTGAGCAGAACTGGACCCTTTAGGCTGTTCCCTGGGTGGACACTAACTATGCCTTGTGCAGTCAGGGAACACTTCTTGGAGGAGGCAACGTGTGAGTAGGGCTTTGAAAGATGAGTAGAAACTCTCCAGATGGCATGGAGCTGTGGGTGAACCTCGTGTGTCTGTGGAGTGGGATAAGGGCATGGTGTCTGGACACTGAATTGGGGTGGAGAGGTGGGGAGGTGAGGCCGGGAGGTGAACTGCAGAGGCCTTGTAGATTTTCCTAAAGGGAGTAGGATTTTACCAAGAGGCCTTGGGGAGTGATAGAAGGTCTTTAATCAGAATGGTCAGAATTTTACATAAGGTGGGGAGAAACTGCAGGAGGAGACAGAGATGAGGAGTTAGGGTGAGCAGTTGGAAAGCGGTTCTTTAGGCAAAAGAGGAGGGCAGTGGCGTAAGGATGGACTGGGGCCAGATCTCAAAGGCAGCTCTTCTCCTGGGGCCTCTGTGTTCCTGGCAGCAAAGCTGAGGCCAAAGGTCTCATGTCAGTCAGTTCTGCTGGAATCTGGCACTCTGCCTCCCAACCCCAACACTCTGCAGGGTCTCTGCAAGCAGGGTAAAAGGAAGATGGGGGGAGCTGGGAGGGAGGGAGAAAAGAGGGGGGTAGGGCTTGGGGTTGTGTGGTGCTTAAGGAATGGGAAGGCCCTCGTAGACTTTTCTGACTCTAGTGCCCCTCCTCTGGCCCTGCAGAGGAAGGGTTAACATGCCTCAGCTCCCTCCCTCCCTTCCCCGTCTCCCTTCAGGTCACCTTCTAGGCCCTAGAGACTTGGCTGGTGGCTCAAGTTCCTCAACCTGTGGCCCTGACTAATCAGAGCACAGAGGGCCAGGGGCCTGGGGGCAGGGAATGACAAGCTGGGCATCTGTGAGGCTGAGGGCTTGGGGGGCACCCCAAGTTGGTTCCCAGTACTTTCCACCTGACCCAGGACTCTGTCTCTGTTCTGATCTCAGCTCTTCCACCCACAAAAAGAGAATTCCTCGAATCCCTCTCCTGACTGTTGGGGGGTGGGCAAGCTGGGCAGGAGAGTGGTCACCTGCCAGGAAGCTTTTCAGCAGCAAGAAACCCGGCCCCTCCCCCGAGTGCCAGGAACTTGCCTTAAATGAGTCTGTGGTTAGTGAGAGACCTCTGCTAATGGAACCTGGGCCACCCCCCAAGCCACAGAAGGGAGTGGAGGAAGGGAAAGTGACCCCATCACGGCTCAGCATGGGGGAGGGTGCTGACTTAAGTAGGATCCGGGTCAGGGGAGTTAGCAGAGGGTAAATGGGGCCACAGACTGGCTGGAGGGAAACTGGAGGTCCAGGGAGTGACTGCAGGGTTCAGAGTAAATTGGAGTCAGGATAGTGATTGGGAGGGAACGAAAGATCGAGGGACTAATTAGAGAGACCGGGGATCTAGGGGTCTATTGGCAGAATTTGGGAGTCCATGAAATGATTGGGGGTGGTGGGATTTATGTGCTGGGGAAATTGCAGAGGAATTTGAAGTCTGAGAGAGTGCTGAGAGGGTGTGGGGGCTCAGATATCTCAGAGGAATGACTGGCCCAGCTAAGAATGAGGGAGAGGACCCAGAAGCGGTCTGGGAAGGCTGACGACGTGCTGAGGCCAGCGGATGCCAGGGAGCTTGAGTGTGTGTGTCCTGGGGGAGGGTCAGGCACTGCTGCGGGCTGAAGTGTCAGCAGGGGGCTCTGCTAGGTCCCATCTCACCTGGAGCCCCTGGGATTTTCCAGGGTTTCCACTCTGTCTTCAGTCCTCTCTGCCCTGCTGGAGCTGGTGGCAGGAAAGGGGCTCTGGCCCCCCTCCTCTCCATCAGCCTCCCTTTCCCACTGCCATCAATTATTCATCAGTGCAGACACCCGCCCTCCTGGCAGGGAGGCTGGTCCTTCACTCCTCGCCCCGCCCCACCTCAGCCACACTGGCTCAGAGGACGGACAGCCAGCCAGGTGGCTGAGACCTGGCAGAAGGGCTGGGTAGCTGGCCCTGCTGGCCCCTGCCTGGGATCACGCCTCCTTCCCCCTTCTGCCAATCCACCTGGTGCCAGGAAGCCCCTGGAGAAGATGCCCATCCAGATCTTCTGTTCTGTGTCATTTTCCTCTGGGGAGGAGGCCCCAGGGCCCTTGGGAGATGTTTGGGGTCCCCACCACCAGCAGCCACAGGACAACTCAGAATCAGAAGAAGAAGAGAAGGAAAAGGAGGCAGTGAAGAAGGAGTCCAGAGAGGGGGACTCACCCCTGGATCTGGTGGCCTTCGTCAACAGCTGCACCCTCCATGGCGCCAGTCATGTCTTTGTGGAGGGGGGCCCAGGGCCAAGGCAGGCCTTGTGGGCAGTGGCCTTTGTCCTGGCACTGGGTGCCTTCCTTTGCCAGGTAGGGAACCGCGTTGCCTATTACCTCAGCTACCCACACACGACTCTGCTAGACGAGGTGGCCACCATGGAGCTGGCCTTCCCGGCAGTGACCCTCTGCAACACCAACGCCGTGCGGCTGTCCCAGCTCAGCTATCCTGACTTGCTCTACCTGGCCCCCATGCTGGGGCTGGATGAAAGTGATGATCCCGGGGTGCCCCTCGCCCCACCAGGGCCTGAGGCCTTCTCCGGGGAGCCCTTTAACCTGCACCGCTTCTACAATCGCTCCTGCCACCGGCTGGAGGACATGCTGCTTTATTGCTCCTACTGCGGGGGGCCCTGTGGCCCTCACAACTTCTCGGTGGTGAGTGGGGGCCCATGCCTGGCACACCCCAAGAGTGTCTGCCATGGCTCACCTGACCGTCCCTCCCCCACTTCCTCTGTGGGGACCAAGCTTCAGAGAGGCCTGGCCAGATCTCATCCAGGAGCCTGAGGGTCGGAGCCGGGCCGCTATTCCAATCAATTGCTGCCCTGAGGCCCCTGGTGTCTCCCTGAATATCCTCCAGCATCTCCAGGCCTTCCCCAGGTCTCCCGGTGATCCAGCAGGGCTCAAGACCTTACTGCATCTCTGGGGTCAGTCTTTGATCTAATGGTGGGTACCTAGGCCTGGCCTTAACAATTTTGACTATCACCCCTGGACTGGAACTGGGGCAGGTGCCACCTGGTGTCTGGAGGTGCAGGAGAAGCTGTGGCTGGGAGACAGAGGGGTGGGGACAGCCCCTGCCTCCCTGCCCCCCGACCCCATGCCCCTTGTCAGCAGCTCCCACAGTGGGAATCTCATTGCATCCTCACTTTGTCTTCCTGTGCTTCTCCTACAATGTGTGTGTGTCTGTCTGAGGGAAAATAACAAGCCTCCTCTAAATCTTCTCTACCTTCCCTCCACCCCTACCCCTGGCCGAGCTCTAAGTGCCCAGGGTCCCTCTTCCCTGGGGAATTCCTCACTGGGAGAGTTGGCTTCCTGCTTGCCCTCCCACTCCAGCCTAGAGCCTTCCCTGCTGAGGGACCTAGGGCTCCCTACCCTCTTCCCAGTTCAGCTTTCAGGCCTGTCTGTCCTGACTCCCCTCCTGCCACCTCCAATTGCCAGATACCAGGCCTTCCCTTCCCACAAACCAATCCCTCAGTCCCCCACCTCCTCCACAGGGCGGGAGCAGGTGGGTGTCATCAGTGCATCATGGTCAACTCCAGACAGACATGGATCTGGAGGTTTTGCCACTGGGCCTCAGACAAGCCAGGAGATAAAAGAACGGGCAAGAAGGAAGGGGTCAACCTGGCTTCCTCTGGACCCAAGCGTAGTGCAGACATTTTTCATACAGAACCACCAGGTGGCAGCAGCTGCCCACCGATCCGGAGCCGAGCCCTCTGAGCCGGTGTGAGGCTGGAGCTCCCAGTGGGTCTGGGACACCCAGAGTCCCTCACATCCCCAGATGGAGGGTAGGCATGGATGTGTGTCCAGCCTGCAGCCTGTGGTTGAATGCCACAAAACCTGGAAGTGGGGCTGGAGGATTAAGAGTCAGAGTTTCCTCTCTACCTCACCCACTAAACGGGGGCGAGCACATGTTTTCTTTCCTGGAAGGGGAGGAGGACTGTTCTAGGAGGGGGAAGGGGGCAAGGACTCAGTTTCCTACCAACCTCTACTTCCCTGGGTGCTCAGGCTGGCCCGACACTGCCCATCTTTCCTGGGCTGTGCCTGTGCTCGCTTTCTGACTCACTTGGTGGACCTCATCACCATCCAGCCGTGGTAAAACCACACTCCACCACCCAGGGAAGCTGCGGGGAAGGGACCGCAAAGGACTGGTCCGCTCGTCTCTGTGGCTGTGTGACCAGAGCTGTGATGAGGGCTGCTCTGGGGCTTGGCGTGGGGAGACTGCCCAGGGCGGAGGGCGCCCTGAGGCCCTCACAGTTCTGCACGAGCACTGCCAACAGGCCGAGGCCCGACGCTCGGCACCAGATCTGGGTAAGAGGTGCTTTTGCTTGGGCAACGCGGCCCTGGGCACAGCAACCGAAACTGCTTTCAGGTTCTGGCGTAATGGGACGATGATGAACCTGAGGGGCTAATGGCTGGAGGAAATGACAAAGCTTAGCTTGGTTTGGGGGAAGGTCTTGGGGAGGGCAGGATTTCAGATGCCTGAGGTGAAATTCGGAAGAAGAGAACCTGCGACTCAGAAGGCCCCGGGAGCGTGGGCCTGAGGAGAGGTCCCAAGGGGGGGCCAGGATGACAGCTCCTGGCCTGTCAGAGGCCCAGTGGCAGTGATGGGTCTCTGGTGACAGGTGTGTGTATGTCAAGGTCCCAGCAGGAAAGAGATTGCCACTCAGTTTAATGGAAAAGTCTTTAACAAAGGGACTGTTTACAGAGCTCTGGACAGAGTCAAAGTGACCAGTGAGGGGTCTGGAGGTGCCTCCCGACAGTGGGAAGTCACACACAGGCTGGGGCGCCTCAAGGGGGCAGGAGTGCTACGGAGGAAGCCTTCCCGGCAGCGTCCGTGGCCACAGGGCCCCTAACCCACTGCCAGGGCACTCAGAGGGGTGGGGGGTGGGGAGAGTACCCTGATCTCCCCTCCTTCTGCCCTCTGATCCCTTACTGCTTCTTCCCGTTGGCCAGACGCAACCCGAAGCCCATCTAGGTGGCCAAGGGGCACAGGCAGCTTAGTGCTCCAGAGCAGAGAGGAGTGGAGAATGGGTGGGAAGGAGGATATAGAACGGGCCGCAGAGGAACAGTCATTCCTGCAGGGTGTCTAGCTCCTGGCAGCTGGGGGGTCTGGGGACAGCCCTTGGTGTGTGGGGTGCTGGCAGGACTCTCAGGCTCTCCACTCTGTCCCCACCAGGTCTTCACACGGTACGGAAAGTGTTACACGTTCAACTCGGGCCGAGATGGGCGTCCGCGGCTGAAGACCATGAAGGGCGGGACAGGCAATGGGCTGGAGATCATGCTGGACATCCAGCAGGACGAGTATCTGCCTGTATGGGGGGAGACCGGTACGCCACCTCTCTCAGAGCCCCCTCCCCACGGCCTTGGGCCTCAGCCTTTGCCAGGGGTCTCCCAAGCTCTACTGTGGGACCTGAGGCAGGGCTTGGGCTCTCCTACCTTCCTCCCAGCATCACCAGCTCCATCTCTGATTCAACCCGCCTGCCACACTCACGTTTCTTGGGCTCCCTCTTCCTGGCTCAGTTACTCTCCAAGGTGACCAGCCATCCCTTTCCATCAGTGGCTGCCACGCACTCTATAAATAACTCCTTCTCTTCTTGGGCTGGTGCCTGGTCTCGGGGGCCTTGGGGCTGAGAGACATGGGGAGATAGGAGAAAAGGAGGGGAAGAAATGGAGAGAGTGTGACAGTGAGAAAGAATTTGAAACACCAAGATGTATAGCTGGAAACAGGTAAGAAGAGTGCAGGATTCAGGAGCCATAAAGGCAGCATGGGGCTGGGGAACCCAAGGAGACTGGGGATGGGCTAGGGCACCATAGACTCGCCTGCTCCCATCTGTGTGGATAAGCATATGCTGCGCTTATTCCCAGGAGAGGCAGGATGCCAGCTCTGAAGGAGGTCAGGGAGTCAGAAGTCCTCTCAACCACCATCCCCTCCCCATTCCCATAGATGAGACATCCTTTGAAGCCGGCATCAAAGTGCAGATCCACAGTCAGGATGAACCTCCCTTCATCGACCAGCTGGGCTTTGGTGTGGCCCCAGGGTTCCAGACCTTTGTGGCCTGCCAGGAGCAGCGGGTGAGAGGGCCACCGAAGGCCGGTCTGGGGTGGGGTATTGAAGGGTCAAGATAGAGTGGTGGGCAATCAATAACAGGAAGGACAGGTGAGCTAAGGCCTGGGTTGCAATCTGACCAGTTGGAAGCATGAGTGACCTAATGAATGGGAATGCTCTGTAAACTCAGAGACCCGCAGAGGCTGTGGAGGGAGAGGGGGCTGGACTCCTGGGGTCTATGTATTGCCAGAGAAGTCCTGTCAGGGTGACTTGGGGAGAAGTCCCCACACCCCCAGCTCCCCTGCTCTCCCAGCAGCTCATCTACCTGCCCCCACCGTGGGGTACCTGCAAAGCTGTTACCATGGACTTGGATTTCTTCGACTCCTACAGCATTACCGCCTGCCGCATTGACTGTGAGACACGCTACCTGGTGGAGAATTGTAACTGTCGCATGGTGCATATGCCAGGTCAGGTCCCAGAGCTCCAAACACAGTCCTGGGGCCCCTCCGCCTGCTCTGCCCCTCACCAGCTCCCCATGCATATCAACCTTCTGCCACCATGGAAGCAAGACCTGCTGGCTTCTCCCCACCTCTGTGCAGCCCCATTCCCCATATGGCTCTGGTTCTCTGACTCCAATTCCAGGCTCAATCTCATCCATAGGGGTAGGTAGGAAGTGTCCAGGAGGGATGGACTGTGGGGTGGTCACCTCTGGGACAGACTGGGGGTTGTCTAGCCCTGCTCATCCTCTACCAGCTTCCAGCTTCTAGGCCTTTGGTACCATCACCGTAACAGGACCCCTTTAATCTCCATTCCAAACCACTGTGTTTTCTCCTCTGTAGGGGATGCCCCATACTGCACTCCAGAGCAGTACAAGGAGTGTGCGGATCCTGCTCTGGGTGAGCGCCCCTGTCCTGGGGGCAGTCTGTGGGGAGGGAAGGAGGTGCTGCCAGCCCCTACATAGGGGTTTCAGACCAAGTTCCCAAAAGCTTCAAATAACTCCTGGATCAGGCTTCACCTGAAGCCTCCTGTGTCTGACTTGAGCAAGGCTGGGAAGAGCATCTCTGGAGGCCCCTATGGAAAATGAACCGGGGTCACCTGGGAGGGGCCCTCACCCTCTCTCATCAGCGCATCAGCTGGTTGACCCCCAAGGGCCGTGAGGAGATGACATATAGGATTGAGAAATATCCGTGGGGATGCTGCGTGAGGATCAGCACAGGGTGGGCAAAGATGTGGGGTGAAAGGTCAGAGAAAGAGAAGGGGCCCAGGGTCCCTTTGGACAGGGCCAGTATGTGCGTGTTGGGAAGGTGCTGGCAGAAGGGCACCACTCAGCTGGTGCCTCTCACCTGGCTGGGTGCAGACTTCCTGGTGGAGAAGGACCAGGAGTACTGTGTGTGTGAAATGCCCTGCAACCTGACCCGCTACGGCAAGGAGCTGTCCATGGTCAAGATCCCCAGCAAAGCATCAGCCAAGTACCTGGCCAAGAAGTTCAACAAATCTGAGCAGTACATAGGGTAAGGGCTCTGACTGTGAAAGGTGCGAGCGGGCTTTGGGGGAGGGGGGGCGGGCAGCAGACAGGAGGAAGTTGAGAGAACATGGGGAAGGCAGCCAAAGAGTCCGGGGTGGGCACAGAGGGAAGAGCAAGCTGGAACGGGCATGGGAATTCCCTCTTTCTTTCCGCGTTGTTTCATCCTCTGTCTTCGTCCTCTCTGTTTGACTGGGATCACCTCCCATTTGCCAGGGTGCAGTGTCTTTTCATACACGCCATCACACTTAAGCCTCAGAACAGTCCTAAAAGGCAGATATTCCCATCAGCATCTCATTTTATGGATATGAAGACTGAGACTCAGAAAGGATAACTCGCAAAGGTCACCTAGCTAGTAAGGGACGGAGATGTGACTTGAACCTAGGTCTCCTCCCCCAACCCCTTTGCAGGGAGAACATCCTGGTGCTGGACATATTCTTTGAAGTCCTCAACTATGAGACCATTGAGCAGAAGAAGGCCTATGAGATTGCAGGGCTCCTGGGTGAGCTGCTGATGGCATCTGTCCTCTTCCCATGCCATGGGCATGGCGTGACACCCTACTACCCAGAGCAGGCTGCTCACCTCTCCTATGAGCTCTTCCTCCCCTGCCAGTCCCCCAGGGCCTTTCCCCAAACGCTGTTGTCTCTGTATGTTGGTGGGGAGGGGGATGAGCCTTTCATTAGGGCAAAGTGGTAGAGACAGGCCTTTGGGCATGAAAGCAGGACTATCTCATATGTCCTTGAAAATCTGCCCAGAGAATAAGAGTGTTGGGACATTTTGTAAGCAATTATTTTTTCCAAATAATTACCTATTCATTTCATTTTAGAAAAGTAAGAAATGCAGGAAAGCATAAAGAAGAAAATTTAAAAAAACCTTCCAGAATCATTTTGTGCTCCTTCTGTACCAAGGCTGTCCATTCTTTTGCAAATAGGACTTGCCTGCCCCTGTCCCAGGGAGCTCTGCCGCTCCCACGGTGTCCTGACCCCACTGACCTTGCTGTGCCCCCCTGCAGGTGACATTGGGGGCCAGATGGGGCTGTTCATCGGGGCCAGCATCCTCACGGTGCTGGAGCTCTTTGACTACGCCTACGAGGTGAGCTGAGCGGGGCGCGTCGCCGGGGCGGGGCTCCAGCTGGACCACCCACTTACCACCCCACCTCCGGCCCAGGTCATTAAGCACAAACTGTGCAGACGAGGGAAGTGCCAGAAGGAGGCCAAAAGGAGCAGCGCGGACAAAGGCGTGGCCCTCAGCCTGGATGACGTCAAAAGACATGTGAGGGAGCGAGAGAGGGGCACCCTCCGGCCCCGCCCCCTCCCCCACCACCCCAGGGCCACCCCTCTTGCCGCCTTTCCTTCTCTGCCTTCCCGACACCCCAGCGCCACTTGGGGCCCTTCCAGTAACCAGTGCCTGTCCCGTGCCATTCCCTCAGAACCCGTGTGAGAGCCTCCGGGGCCATCCTGCTGGGATGACGTACGCTGCCAACATCCTACCTCACCATCCGGCCCGAGGCACTTTCGAGGACTTTACCTGCTGAGCCCCGCAGGCCACTGTACCAAAGGCCTAGATGGGGAGGGCTAGGAGAGCAAGGGGCCCCTCAGCTGCCCCCCAACATCCATCCTGGGGCTCACTCCCCCCTCCCAAGGCAGCCCCCCACTCCTGGGCAGTCCCTTCCTCTTGTCTGTGGTGAGGAAGGAGTCTTACCATAGTCTTCTCCCTGCCTCTGTCCCTCTTTTTATTTTTAACAAAACTAATCTAAAAAAGAAATTAAAAAGAGAGAATGGGGCAAGTGACCTCAGGCTGCCCCTCTCTGCTCCATGCTGCCTCCCCCAGCTCCCGGCCTGAATTGTGTCTGTCTGGCTGTTTGTCATCTGAGTGTCCGCCTACATTTTGTTGTCACCAGTCATCAAAGCGCCCCTCAGTGGGGGGTGGAAGAGATCTTCAGGGCTTGGAATTTGGCCCCAAACCAGAGAATGTACCTTTAAGGGGAGCGTTAGTTGGTGGGGGGGCTTCCTCAGCCTTAAGAGACCCTCTCGGCCCAGTGATTCCCCCCAGCCCCAAGTTTCCAGGCAGGAACTAAGAACCTATCTCCCCCTACACACCATGTGCACAGTGTCTAGGGAGGTGGGGGTGGGGGATCCCCTGAAGAAGTGGAGATGGGGGCAAGATGTGGCCCTGGTGCTGTAGGCCACCTCCAGACACCTACAAGTTCACCCCCCACCCTAGAACTACTGGAGAGAAATCCCAAGAGGCAGCCCTCCTCTACCATCCCATAAAAGATCCAGCAGGTTGGCTTCCAGCTCAGGGAGAGGGGCACTGGTGCCTAACCTCACTGGTCCTTCTCCCAGGGTCCCCTGTAGAGGGCCACATCCATAAATTTTCTTATGGAAGTCTCCCAAGTCCTCTTGCCCCACTTCATTTGCTTCTCTCAACAACCTCATCCGTATTTTCTATTTGTATATGATACAGACTCTATATTGCTATATCTCTGTATATATTTTCCCCTAACTCTGTCCATCTCTACCCCATCCCCTCTTGTCTCTAAGAACCATCCTTGCACCTCAAGTTCCCCTTTCTGTGTTTCTGCCCTCTCCCCGATCTCTGAATGCCTTCGCCTGTATAAAGAATTGGACTCTCTCCCCTGGTGTCTGTACTGTGTACACACATCCCTCTGAGAAGCACAAGGAGACGACACGCGCATTGTAACCTTCGCACTGTCTCGGTGGCGACATAAAGGAAGCTGTGAATCACAAGCTCTGCCTCTTTCTGGCCTCGCCCTCTTTCTCCAACCTGGGCACCTTCTGCCCTCCCTGTAGCCTTAACATTCCGTTCCCTGCTCCAGCCTACCCCAGTGCTCATTGCCTGGTTCATTGTGGCCTCCTTAGGGAAGGAGTTGCTACCGAAAGAACCCCCACCCAGGGGATGGAGATCTGTTCTGCACACTGAGCCCAGGATGTCAGAGACAGAGGGAGCTATGGATTGGTGACTTTTGCCCTTGGAGAAGTGGGGTGTT
>JAVSCE010006800.1:0-95775 GCA_032199065.1 Smutsia gigantea | reverse complement strand
CCAGTCTCTTGTGCATCTGTGGCTCTCTTGCATCCAGCCCTAACTTAACCCAGAAGTCCCCTGCTCCTCTTTCTCCTCTGTGATGGAGTCATCAGGGCAGGGCTTTCTGCTCCACTTAGCAGATGGGAAAAGCGCGGCCAAGAGCGGTGCTGGGGCTTACCAGGCAGCAGCACGTCCACAACAACCACTTCACCCCCACCGTCTGGGCTGCCTGTGGCCCGGGCCCTTTCCCAGCCATCTTCTCATCAGGGCTGGAAGTATTCGCCTCGCTCTGCAAAGAAAGGAGTGGCTGCTCAGGGAGTTTGTGGTTGAGGGAGACTCCTTGAAGAGCTTTCCTTTCGGCCACTGCATTCAGACAAGGGTCAGTGTTGGTATTTGTTTCCTGGGGCTGCCGTAAGAAACACAGCGGCTTAAAACAACAGAAACTTTGTCTCTCACAGTCCTGGAGGCCAGAAGTCCCAAATCCAGGGGTGAGCAGGGCTGCACTCCCTCCAAAGTTCCGAAGTTCCCTAGGAGAATGTGTCCTTGTCTCTTCCGGCTTCTGGTGGGTGCAGAAGTTTCCCGGCTTGTGGCAGCAGGACTCCGACCTCTGCCTCTGTCATCACACGGCTTCTCCCCTGTGTCTCTCTGTGTCCTCTCTTATTTGTATAAGGACACCAGTCATTGGGTCAGACCAGCTCATCCTGATATCCTTGACTTAATTATACCTGCAAAGATCCTCTTCCTAAATTAAGTCACAGTCACAGGACCGGACATTAGGACACAGACTTATCTTTTTCAGGGACATTATCCAACCCACTACAGTGTCTCTTCTCTTATAGGAGGCCCCTGGTGGTCCCTCGAGGTCAGTCTCCTCCTTTCTTCTTCCCTCCACTTCACACCTCATCTCGGCTGCCTGGACAGAGCCTCCTCCTGCATCTTCTCCCTGGTCATGTTACGGAGGAGAAAGGAGAGCTCACAGCCACATGGTGGCCTCGCTAGGGGCAGTGGGCTGGGGACTCAGTTCCCTCTGACGTCCTCGTCCACCCCATCCCAGGGTGACCACGGCTGCTTCCCGGCACCTTTGTGCCCTTCCCTCTGCCACCTGTCCATCACGGGAACCAGCGGAAAAGAAGCCCCTTTTGGAGGATGTGCTCCCCCTACCCTGTGTCCCAGGCCCTTTGCTGATGCCCAGGTACTGACAGCCCTTGGCCAGGGAGCAACAGAGCTTTCTATTATGTGCAGGGGGCACAGACTCCTGGGCAAACCTCCTGGGCCCGGGGGCGGGAGCGGCCCAGTCGGCAGAGCGGACCCGAGGGAGGCAGAGCATGAAAGGCTGGCCCTCCATGTATGTGTGGACAAGAGGCTGAGAGGACAGGAGAGGGACCCACCTAGTTTGGGACTCACGTTGGCCAGGGTCAGGCCAAAGGGCCGCACACAGGGCTGAGACCCCTGCCTCCTCAGGGACAGAGTGCCTGCCCCCTGCCAGCTGGGCTCCTCAAGCCAGTAGCCCCCCAGAACCAGAGAGGCCAGAAGAACCTCCAGGCTCATCTGACCTAGGAGCAAAGAGGGGCAGAGATGCCATGGAAGCGGCCAGAAGACTTGTGTGCCCAGGGCTGCCTCTGTCACATAGGCCAGTTTCCTAGGCCCAGGCAGATCCTTAGAGCAGCCAAGGGCCTGCAGTCCTCTACCCAAGACCCTGGGCGGCCCCCTGCTTGCAGGGGGAGGAGCTGGGGGCTGGTCTTGAAACTACATCAGCAGAGAAGTGCAAGGTGTTCTTTGGGTGCGGGGTTCATTTGGGGTGACTGGTGGGACGGCGGCACATAGAGATTATGAAGGGGGTTTAGCCCACCCTCCCCTGCAAGCACATGGCTTCCTCACGGTAACCTCTGTTTTCTCCTATTAGCTTCAGCAGTCTGTGTCCCTGCATCCAAAAAAGCCCTACCAAGAAAATATAATACCCAATCCAGTGGTTCTCCATACTTGCTAGATGTCAGCATCAGCCCCCAGTTCAATCTGAGTATCTGGAGGTGAGCCCAGGTCTTTATTAAAGTTCCCCAGGTGATTCGGATGTGCAGCCAAAGTGGAGACCCTGAGGTAGCCCAACTCCCTCAGCTGCCTGATTCTTGGGGTGTCTAGAGGGCCAAGGCCATGCCTGTGTTCTCGTTATCCTGCCCATGGGGCCCTGGGCACCTGCCCTCACGCCTCAGCACACAGCTATGTGGTGCATCTTCCCCAGCAGCAGTCTCAGTTGCACTTCCTGCCTGAATTCTGGGCCATCTGCTGCACACGGCTCGCCCTTCCCTGGATTTCTCCTGCTACCAGCCCCCGAGCCTGGCAGCACCATGGGCGGTTGTGGGTGCTGCCCATGTTGGAAATGAGTCAAGCACTGGGGAGGAGTGGGAAGGAAGGGGCTCCTCTGGGCAGCCCCAGGCTGCAGCCCCTCCTCCAGGGCTCTGCCCTGTAAGGATTGCCCCCTGCAAATGTTGCCCCCAGTGAACACGAAGATGCCCTGACCCCAGCTCTCGCTGCCCCCAGGTACCAGCCATCTGCAAGGTCCAGGCAAGAAAGACCTGGACTCAACTGCCTTTGAAGAACCACACAAATATTCCTTGCCTTTAACCCAGCACTCCTACACCTGAGAATGTATCCTCAGGGAATAATCCTCAAAAAGTGGGAAAGCTCTTTGAACAAAGTTTAGGCCTTATATCTAAAATCAAGGGAAGTTGAAGCAACCTAAGTGTCCAGGCTAGTGTGCTGCAAAGCAACAGCACGCCCATTTTAAAAGCTAATTGTGAAGGCTTCCAACATGGGAAACGTTAACGATACAGTGCGGAGTGCAAGACTGCACTGGGCAGGAGTCCAGCTGTGAAAAAGCTGTATATATGTGCATATACATGGGCTGGAACGGAATTGAAAAGCACCAAACTAAAAAAGAAAAGCAAAATGCCCATTTATTAGGTTTGTGGGTGATTTTTTTTTTCTGATTTCTGGCATGGTTATAGTATTGTTTGTAAAATAAATATTTGTATGAGTATATAATAATAGTAAAATTAGTTTCTGTTCAGAGCAGCTCTGGAAGATGCCTATTCAAGCTCAGGCTGTAAATGAGCACAGGTCCTCAAGTGGGCTGCCTCTGGGGAGTATTCACATCTGAAAGAAGCTGAAGTTTCAGAGAAACTGGCGTTCAAGCCAGGGTGGCAGAGCTATTGTACAAGCCGGGCAAGGGCCTCTTCTCCTCGCACCACACCCTTCAGCCTTCTTAGCCCAATGGGCCCACTTTGTGGTGCAGCAGAGCTGGGGAAAGCTTACAGGTGACTCAGTCTCTTAGCCTCACCTGCTCTGCACATTATCTTATTCAATAGTAAGGTTATCTGTGGGATCGATGGGGTGCTCCAGCTAGGTAGGAAAGATGCCGGGGTGCATGGCTAATAAAAGGCAGAGCTGTGATCTGAACCTGGGTGGGGCTCAACCAAGGGCAAGCGCCTCTGCCTTCTGTTTTAGGCATCTTCTCCTGGACTGCTACCCAGAGCCTCTGCAGTGGCAGCCTGGAGGGGCAAGGACACTTCTGGAAATGGCTGGGAAAGGGTGCTCACCCAAAGAGGAGGGGGCCGGTGCTGGGCCTAAGGCTTTTTTAAAGTCTGGGTGTGACCTTTTTGAAGTTGTGTTCTCAGGAAAGGCTGGAGGAAGCCTCACTGTGTTCTTTGTCCCCACCCGGCTCAGGAGCTGTTAGAGGTGGGAGGCTCCTTGGCTGGTCTCCTGGGGTTCACACAAAACACTTAGTGGCTGGGAGCTTCACTTTGACGAGAGGATTTAAAGTCATCATCATATCCCATGTTTACCAAGCTCTGACTAAGGATGCCAGAGCCCTACAGACGTGGTATCCCCTTTAATGTTTACCATGCCCCCTGTTAACATTATCCCCACTTCATAGATTGGAAAGTTGAGGCCACGACTTGTACAAAGTCACAGAGCTGGGACTCAACTCAGGACTCGTCCAGAGTTTGTGCTCTCTCTCAATTGCTGTGCTATACTGCCTTACAGTACATTCCCAAATCCAAAATATATATATATATATGTACAGTTTTTCCTGGAACATGTCTGCTCTGAGGTTTACCACAACATATATCCTCTAGCTAACATTCAAAATGTGACTCCTGTTCACATTAGCCAGTCCATCTTGAGGCTTGCCCAAGATCAAGCCTTGGAGAAATAGTCCACTTAGGGAAATACGGAGTACTTGCAGGTAATTTCATACATTAGACTACAGGGACTTAGAGATCTATTAGCTATTCTAGGAACAGTGAGAGCCTTAAAAGGTCATGTGACTTGCCTGAGGTCACTCCGTGGATGAAAGGCTGAATTTGCATTAGATTGTCATCTGCCCTACTAGGGTTTGTTCCTCCTCAAAAACTGCGCAACAGTTTTGGGGTAGCTTCTGACTCGTATACTAGAAAGTCTCTTTGGGTACAGTCTGTGTCATACCTGGGCTCCATGGTTTATTTTGTCTACCTTTTAAAGATCCAAGTGCAATGTCTCTCTTCCATCACGCAGATCTGACAGCGCCAAGTGGATTGTCCTGGCCTCCGACGAAAGCGTCCGTGCTGGGAGTCTGCTAGAAGCAGTGGTGGCAATCTTCCTCACTATCACGTAACTTCTGAGCCACAGGTGGGTTGACATCACTCCTGAAATCCCTGCTAAATATTTTAGCATGAGGAGGGAGTTGCTAAAGAGAGGGAGAAGATAGTCAAGGGCTGTGTAAATATTTAATTTTGCCCCAAGCTGGTGTCCTTAATTACAGAACATTAATGTCTTTATCATAATATTCCTGAGTGTAACTGATGACAAACAGCCCTTTTTCAGGCTCACAGCAAACCCTGGGACAGAAGACTCCAGGCAGGACTTCCCTTCCTTCTATTACTCCAACGCTCTCCCCCCTCCATCTTCCCAGCCCACGCCCATGCAACCCTTCACCTCCCTGGCCTGTCTTCACCACCCAAGGCCAGGGGAGAGGTGGGACGAACTGCATCAGCCCTTTTTATCATTGGGGAAACTGAGGCTTAAAGAGTCAGGGAAGCTGGTAAGTGCCCAGCCCAGGTTCCCTCCCCAGATCTTGGGCATTTTTTGCCCCACCTTGGGATCCACAGGTAGGCCCCCAGGACCACTGGGGGCCCAAGGACTCCTCCCCTCTCTGAGTTCAGTTCCCTTGTAATAAATGGCTAAAGGGAGTCATTCAGCAAATGGCTCAGAGGGAAAGACCCACAGCCTCATTCATGCCCGGGACTCTCAGGCAGGAGGCCAAGGCGCCTGAGGGTAACTCCTGAGTCAGAGTCAGCACCCGCCCCGCCCCTGCCAGCCCCAGCGGGCGGGTGCCAGCTCCCCAGCCACCCGCTTCATCAGCAGGAGCAGCCCTGCCCTCATCCAGCACTCCAGGCCCAGGTACTTCATGCCTCATCTCCAGTTCTCAGGCCCACCTGGGCGGCGGGCGTTACCACCCCTTACTGCGGATGAAGGAGGTGCAGAGTGGTTAAGCGGCTTGTTCAGTCTCATGCACTCGGCAAATGGCTGAGGCAGGACTTCAACCAAAGTGCACATTGTCTTGGTCACCCCAGACACCAAATGTGCCAGCTGGCACCCAGGATCCCCTCACAGCCAGATCGCTGGTCTGCTTGCCCCAATGCCTGGTGAGTGCCCCCTGCTGGCTCCATCCTGGCTGGTAGATCCCCAAGTTTGAGCCTATCTGCCCAAGGCACACTGCACCTACCCACTTGAATTGAAAGACTCATGTGCCAGGGAGCTTTGCAGGGGCTCATCACCTCAGGGCCAGGGCAGAGGCGCACAGCTGGGCCAGTGCTCACGGGGTGGGGAGAGGGCGGCTTCACCTGGCCCCAGATTGCTTTCTCCATCCACTCTCGCACTCATTCTTTCTCAGACTCTTGCTGAGCTTCCACTCTGGGACAGATGCTGTGGTAGCCTGAGGAGTGGCCCCTCAGAGATGTCCACATCCTGACCCCAGATACCATCAACATATGACCTTACATGGTGGGAAGGATTCTGCAGATGTGATGAAGTTAAGGATCTTGAGATGGAAAGATTGTCCTGGATTATCAGAGTGGGCCCCTTGTAATCACAAAGGTTCTTATGAGAGGGAGGCAGGAGAGTCAGAGGTCAGAGGAGGACATGTGACGATGGAAATAGAGGTCAGAGCGATGCAGCTGTGAGCCAGGGAATGTGAGCAGCCCCTAGAAGCTGGAGAGGCAAGGAAGTAGGTTCTCACCTAGAGCCTCCATAAGGAACACATCCACCCTGACAGCTTGATTTTAGCCCAGTGAGACTAATTTTTGGACTTCTAATCTACAGGGCTGTATGATAATAAATCTGTGTTGTTTTCAGCCATTATGTTTGTGGTAATTTGTTGTAGCTGCAATAGGAAACTAATACAGATACCAAGATAAAAGAGGTACGGTCTCTACCTGGAGAGCACTTTATGAGGCCATGCAGAATCTTCTAGAGGGCTGGTGGAATCCGCACAAATGCTTCGCCCCAGCCACAGAGTTTTTCTGATTCAGTAGGTCTGGCTGGGGCTGGGAATCTGCATTCTCACAAGTTCCCAGGAAATGCTGAGGCCACTGGCTGGGGACCATGGTGTGAGAACAGCTGGGGAGAGCAGTGGTTCTCAAGTCTTAATGTGTTTCGACTGTCCCAGGGATATTGTTAACATTCAGCTTCTGAAGGTAATTTATTCATTCATTGGTTGCCATGTTTATGGCCTGAACTCTCTGGCAGAATGTCAGGCCGGTGGCAGTGGACACACAGTAACGTCTGCCGGGTTTGGAGCTTGCTAAACAGTGAGGCCAGACACAGTGATGTGGGTGTCCTGGGGGTCCTCGCTGAAGTCCCACAGCGGATGAAATCCTGTGGGACAGAATGACGATCTGGAAGGAAAAGGGGGTGGAGGAGGTCGCCAAGGGCCCCATCACAGAGGGGGCAGTAGGAGCAGCCACAAAGGAGGAGGGGCAGCAGAGGTCTCGGGAGAGCTAGGACACAGCCCCGGTGGAGGGATTTCCGCAGGATGGGAGTCGGAAGTGCCAGGAGCGGAGCCCAAAGGGTCTTCTGGGTAGGGCCGAGGGAGGGGACACTGGAAGCATGTAACTCCCATTTTGGGGAGCTGGGTGGCATCTCCTATATGAAACTAATCGGTTGGGGAGGGCTTAGGGGCTCAGATAGGCATCCATATTTTTCTCACGCAACTTAGACAATCATAAAAGCCTCATGTGTACATTGGCAAGTATTTTGGAGAATTCTGAGAAGTATGAAGAAGAAAACTGAAATCTCCTATAATTGCCATACCCAGAAATGAAGCCTATGTATATTTTTATGTATTTCAGTCTTTAATACACGTATGTAACACACAGAATTTTCCTTCAAATTCGAACAAAACTGTTTATATCTTTAAACCCTGTTTCTTTTACTGAATACTGGTTCCATAAGCATTTTTCGTATTTTGAAGAGCAAATATAATTTTTGAAGGGAGAATAATACCCTTTTGCACAAATGCATCATAATTTAACTACACCCTTATTTTGGGGTACTTTAATTGTGGTTTTAATTCACAGTATCCTAAGACTAACGATGCTTATCTTTCACGTTTATTTGCCATCTCTATTTCTTCTTCAGTGAAGTATCTGCTGAAGTCTTTTGCCTATTTTTAATTGGGTTATTTCTTTGCTTATTGTTGGGTCCTTTATATGTTCTGAATATAAGTCCTTTGACAGAGATATGATTTGTCAATATTTTCTCCCAATCTTTATTTTCATTTTCAGTGTCTTTTGCAGAGCAAAATTTTTAATTTTGATGAATTCCAATTTATTATCCACTTTTTCATCATGCTTTTAGTATTTAAGAACTCTTGGCCTAACCCAAAGTCACAAACATTTTCTCCTGTATCTACTAGAAATCTTACAGGTTTGCATTTTACCTTTGTGACTATGATTCATTTTAGAGCTAATTTTAGTGGAAAATATGGGGTATGTGAGGTCTTTTTTTTGTCTTGCAAATCGATGCCCAACTGTCCCACTCATGGCCTTGAACAAACCACATGAGTGTGCATGTGGGGCTTGATGCTCACCTAGCACCCACAGAAGGGACACAGGACTTCATCTTCGCACCACACCCCTTTCCCACAAGGAGACGGTGGGCGAGATGTGCCCAGGCTTGGGTCAGATCTCTGCTGCCTTTCCAGCCTGCCCCTGACTGTCTGGCACGAGCCACACCATCTCCCTGGGCCTCAGTTTCATCATCTGAAAAACAGCAATAATGATACTGACTTCATTGGGTTGTGAGGGAAATGGAGGAATCCCCAGGCCACGGGATTCTAAACATCCGCTTACAAACTAGGAGGAGATCGTCTGAGCAGGAGTTGCGGGTGGAGGGTCGGGGCTGGATTGAATGGGACAAGAACTCCTGATGCTATTGCCAGGAGCTGCGTCTCTGGACACCCTAGGAAGCAGCTCCGAGGTCTGCGCGGGGTTGCCTTGGTCTCTGCGTCTCTGCCGTGCTGGGGATTGAGGTTAGGCATTGGGAAGAACTTTCCACGGGCCAGAAGAGGGGGAAAGGCATAACTGAGTTAATGGTGCGGAGAGCAGCGTGAGTCTTTCCTGGCGCACTTATCCAGACTTCCCTCTCTCCTGGTGGCATCGCCGTGGGGCTGACCCAGCCGGTCCTCTGAAGTTCTGGTTCGGGTCTCCTCCGAGGAGCGGCGGCTCGCGCGGGAAGGGCCCCCGCTGCCCCGCAGGTGGCGCCCGCGGGCCGGCGCGGGAGGCGGCGCAGACTTGGTCCTGCTCTGTAGCTGTGGTCACTCGCGGCCCCGGGTCTGGTCCCCATTCTGTGCCCCGCAGAACCTCAAACTAGGGGTGGCAGAACCCCGGGCCCCAGGCCTGAAGTAGCTGCTGTGGGAATCAGTGTGAAGCCGGAGAACACCCTGGGTTTGGGGGCCACCAGCCTGCTGCCCACGCCTGTTCAGGGGCCCGGCCCTGAGGGCCTTTCCTAGGGTGGTACTCAGTGTGTGAGGAGTCTGAAGCCTGGCTCAAGGTCTGGTTCTGCTCTTCCCTGCCTGCAGGCACTGGGGCAAGCCCCAAGTTTCTCTGTTTTCCCACCGTAACAGTGAACAACCCCTCCTACTTCCTAGGGCCTTTGGAACCCTGCTGTTATTAAACGCTACATAAAGGTTAGCAATTATTGTTATTCAGCAAACGTCGTGTCAAAGAGTCAGAAAGGGTTCTATTGCCAACTAGATGTACACTGAATGCTAGAGTCACAAGTGGTTTTACTTTTATAAAATATTTAAGAGGATTTCATTCGTTTCCAAAAATTAAATCGAGAATTCCAGGTTTAAGTAATTCTGATTTTAAGTTTTGCTAATCATTGCCTATAACTGTATTTGGCCTTTAAAGTTTAATAGATGCTTTAAATATTTTAGAAAAAAATAGTCATTTTTCACATACATTTTCAAAAAAGTTAATTTTTATAATTGATTTCATTTACATGTCTACGATGGAAATATATTCAAATTGTATGCTCTGGATGTCATTCATTTTATTTATAATCCCTTGGATCATTGAGAATGAGTGCAAATAGAGATCATGAGACAGCAATCATGAAAGTGGAGCTCAGACAAAAAAGGTAAAAAGGAAAGAAATAGAAAATCTTAAAAGAGACAACCTGCTTAAAATTTTTACAACTGCCAGCACCTTACATGAGATATCAGCTTGTACATTCATATACTTACTAGAGATGGAAAAAGGAGCTTAGTAAGTGGTCAACCGCGGACAATAAAGATAAGTGCTTAAAATAATAAAATGATGTGCCCAATATTCAGTCAAACATAATCCTTTAATTTGGGGGCAAGGAGAGGCACTAATGGCATAATATATACAGAAACTAAATAAAGCCTAGGTTTAGTCAAAATAACTTCAAATTTTGATGCCAAAATAGCCAAACAGGTAGGATTTTTTTAATGTAACAAATAATTATCTGGGATGTAAACTTCAAAATGAGATTATTAAGTTGGAGGGTAAAAGTGAGAGAAGAAATTAAAACATCTTTAAAGCAAATATTACTCAGATCAATTAGATTGTATCAAAGACAAAAACCACATTAAATGACTAACATTTATTGTACGAGTTTTGAACTGCAAAAAAAGAAAAAAAAATTAAGGAGTATTGCATTGGTTCCATGCCTTTTACAGAAAGTAAACATTTTGGTCAATGTGATGAACTGAATAAGTAGATTTCAATTAGAGGCACTGAATTGTCAAGGATAAGCCTATGATGATACCACTAACAAGATCAGAAAGAAAGTGTATAAGCAGGAATTTTGGCCAAAAATGTAGCAGCTTTCTCAGTAGTGCATATTAGGAGATAGGAGATGTGGCTTCAACTGTGCAGATGCAAGGGTGTCCTTTGGACAACTCAGTGATTGTATATGGTATTTTCTGGTTCTGCCCAAAGACTGAACATCTTGATGAAACATCAAATTTGACTTTACAGCCTCTCACAGACTTGAAAATGCCAGCAAAGTGCCCTCAAAGGACTCAAGACAAGACACAATATGACTAGAATTGTCCAGTGAAACAGAAGATCCTCAAACAGAAAGGGAATTTATGGTCTTTGGCAGAAAATGAAAGTATTTTTAAAATCTGTTATCCATAATTATTTTGTATGAACTGTTGCTTGCCCTAAGTAATGTTAGCGAAAGGTTATTTAAAAAAATAAAAAGATCTAAATCGGCTGTGTCATTTTTTTAAATGACTGAAAAAATTTTTTAATGTTTAGGGAAAACTTTTTAATATAAGAACCTTCATATGAAATATGCAGTAAAAGCAATATTCCAATAAAATATAAGGAAATTAGAAAACAAATAAAATGCTCATATGACTATAAAGGAGAAGATTCACATTCAAATAGTCTGTTTTATAGGCTATTTTCTAGTCATTATAGATTAAGGCAGTGTCTCAATTGAAAAGAAAATTGAACAAATGAGCAAAATACTGGTACTTTGTGTTTTCTTTATAATACCCCAGTGTTGAAAATGTGAAAGAACTTAAGAAATGCTACAAAGATTCTTTATGCTACTTAAGGGCTGTAAACCAACATACTTTATTGGAAAAGTCTTGATATGAAAAAGTATCAGCTGAATTAAATGATGTGCTTAGGGATGGGTGTACTCTCCCACAATCTCCCTGTCTCATCACAAACCAAAAGCAAACATTTTGGGGACTAGCATGGCCAACAGCACCAAGCTACTGCTTCAAGAGATGTTAAAATCTGCAAGTGATAGAGACTTATATGGGAAAGTTAGCATACTGTGTAATGTTTCCTGTGGTAATGCTGAATTACCATATGCAAGCCCATTACACTATTTAAACATGATATGAGAAATGTATGGCTCACTTCTGAATCTAAGTACTGCTTTAAGGAATATATTAGTAATTCCAGTTGCTATTGTGTCAGAAAATAGAAGTTTCTCCAAATAGAATTTAAAGAAAAACTGCTTAAGAACTCGAGATTTTTGAATTTGACATTTCTGCTAATAGGACACTTTCTTACTCATTTAGTAACAACATAATTCAGTAGTGTTGTTGAAATGGTGAAATTAATGAATCACATATAACTTGCATGTGTTTTTACTTTACTATTTTTCCAAATATTGTTGAACATATTTTTAATTAAAAAAAAAATCAAGGTGGAGTCACATTTGTGAGACAGCTAAAACGGAGTCAAGTGGGCATTGTGGAGACGGGGCCAAAATCATCCTCACTCCAGCGTGAACTTGAACTTTAAACTGTGCTAAACCACAATGTCTCAAGGACCGACATGACCAAATTCTGCTCTGACGGTGACCTTATCGTCTTTCAAAATACCAGCTGCAAACTTTAAACTTGAAGTTCAAAGAACTCCCCTTATCATTACTTAAGCACCCTCACCTCTTGCCAGCACCAATCATAATTTTTGACAGTGTGTGTGATTTTTCCCTAACTGAGGTTTTTGCCTTTATGAGCTGCCTACACTTTGTCATCTGGTAGAACACAGCTCAAGTAGATCTTGAATCTGTATCTCCTGAGCTACAGTTCTAACAAACCCTGAATAAAACTTTGTTTAATCTGACCAGGATCTTTGTTTCATTTCTTAGTTGACAGCCCATCAACAGAAGGCTCAGACATACATGGTAATGAGTAAATCCAGTCATTTTTGATACTTTACTAACTTTCAGCCATTAACAACCAGTTTTCAGTCATAGGGAAAACACTGCTTTTCAATTTGTCATTATTAAGATATATTTGTTAATTGTGAGCCTGATTAATAATGTTTAAATATTTAGACACTGGGTAGGTGGACCCGTGCCCAAGGAATGTTAGTAGCCAGCGTGGAGCCCTGGCAGACTCAGGTGTTGGGTAGACGCCTCAGTTCCCTTCTTTTGAGACTGTGAGGTGTAATGGGGAAATCTCAGACTAAGTAACAAGAGGGCCCACCTTTCTTGCCTTATTTTTCCCACATCATCCATAAATCAAGGGTGACGCTGCCTGCCTCACCTCACTGTTTAGAAATCATGTGAAATAACATCTGACTTGGAGAGGACCACCAAATGGGGGAAAACTATTCCCCCCATGCCTGAGACCCCTGGGTTCAGGCCTGACCTCCTCCTAAAGAGCACTGGCGTGCCCCCACTGTTGACTCTGGGGCAGCCCTAGGCCATCATTTACACCACAGGCTCCCTCTTACCCCCAGGTGAGTGGTCAACCTGTGACATAAGAGAAGACAAGGAGGAGTAAGAACAGGGAAGGACATTTTGATCCTACCACTAATCGTCCACCCTCCCTCCCAGGATGCCCTGACCCCCGGGGCACGCTCAGCACCCTAGGTGATCTCTGCTCCGCCTCCCCTCCTGCACCACCCATCTCTCTGTCTCATGAATGTAGTCACAATTTTCTTGTGGTGTAAGCTCAGAAATCATTATAAACTCTAAAGTCTTTTATCCAATGTATAGAAAAACCGAGATGGCTAGATGGGATAGGTTGTTATCTACTAGACCTCATGAAAACGTCAAATGTTCTTGACAAAATGTAGAATGAAATGTGACCCCGGAAAACGGACTTGGTAGAAATAAAGGTCACAAAACAAAACTCGTCATGGCAGAAGCTATCATCAGCGAAATGTGATATTGACAAAAATTGGATCTGTGAACCCAATTTGTTATAAAATTTAAGCGAGAAAGAATTGCTCCTACAGAAAATAGTTTCAGTCCGCTCAAAGTGAAAAAGCAAAAAAACTGGAAATAGCTTAACTGAGCTTAGTAGAAAATTGATCAAAGAATTAAATGGACTTAATGGAGTCCATTCCGGAAAACCCTTTCCCAAGGAAAATTCATCAAAGTCAGCCTACTTCCTCGTTATGTGTTTGTATTCAAAATGTCTCCAGTGGATTCTCTATGTAATTTTCATTATGAAACACGGAGAGCTGGTCAGTGGTGCCGAGGGAGGGTCCTGGTGTAATGGGTCTGGGAGGGTGTGATAGGCAGCGCCTTTATGGGTGGGGCCCTCTCTCCTCCACCCGACTCCCCACTAAGAAACACTGGCTTAGGAAGTGGGTGCTGACAACCAGGTCAGACAGCTCAGGGAGCTCATGAGGGGTCCCCCAGAATGCCCATAGGGACTGAAGGGTGGAAGGGTGTCGGTCTGGCTAGAGGGACGATTCGTGGCTGAGGTGCTCTTGAACTTGGGCCTTGGAGTGAGCAGACCCCTAGGAGAACTGGCAACAGCAAAGAAGGAAAAAATAGAGAATTCTTTTCTACTAAGGCTGAGGAGCAACAGGCGTGGGCTCCAGGAGGAATGACTGAGGTTAGGTACTGGGTACCTCTCATGATCAGCTGGAGGGTGGAGGAAGGTATAACCACCGAGAAATCACAGGCCGATGCACGGGTCCCCTGTGAATTAAATCTAGTCTTCAGGTGCATTTTGTTTGGTCCATCTAGTAATAATTTAATTTTGAAAGAATTAGAATGTTTCATTTTAGGCACAGTCCCCATCAATCCTTATCACCTATTGACTCAATGACTCGTTTACAACTATTTTACCTGCCAGGTTTCTGAAGGCTTGTGAGTTTATATTTTTAAACATAAACAATACAGTGATTTTTCACTTGGAGTTAGCTCACAGACCCTCTCCAGATCTTTGGGTGACATTCAGGATATCTGGGGGTTCAATAATTGTGGACAGGAGCCATGAGGCCCTGAAATGTATAAAAATTCTCGGGGCATTTTCCTTGGCTTTCCTAGAGCTCTCGGAAGGGTCTCTTCCACTCTCCTGAAAGGGGTCCAGCTAGGTGGGGCCGGGGGGCAGTCTCTGCAAGGCCCTGGAGAAATTCCACGCAGTCAGCCAGGGAGAGACCAGGGCTGACTTCTGCTGACCTTGTCCCCTCAGTCTAGTTTAACCCAGTTAGCAGTTAAGAATATGAATGCACTGTGGGGTCTGCTTAGAGCGCAGGCAGGCGTGGCGGCTGTCACGGAAGGCTGGGCAAAGTGACTAACTGTGAACCAGAGAAAAAGCCTCCAGTGAACGATTTCTTCCGTCCATCAGAGCCAAAGAGAAAGAGACAAGGACTCAGCCTGGCGCCGGCAGTCAGCCAGGAAGGCACTGTCATGCGCAGGTGGGTGTCTGTCACCCTCCTCCCCTGGCTCAAGGGCTCCTCTGGGAGGCTGTGCCGCCTCCCAGCAAACCTCTCTCAAAGAAGGACCTGGTCACTCCATCACCACCACGGTGTAGGTGATGGAAATAGGTGCCTATTTAGTCTGCTTTTTAAATGGAATCTTAATTCATCCCGAGGCCTGAGTCTCTGATTTCAGGGGTAGCTTGCCGGGGTGAGGGAAGGGTCAGTCAGGGAGGCGTCTGGGAGGTGGGGCTTTGGGGAAGCGGCGGGAGTCTTCTCCTCAGACTCAAATCCCTTTTTTTCACCTGAGAAATGGAATTGTTCTTTGAAACCCAAGGACAGCTGGGGCATTTCTTCGGGGTGGCCCCAGTGTAGGCAGTGTGCTCCTTTATTGTAAAGAGCAGCTGAGTGTGATCTTCCGGACTTCTCTCTGTTTTCTGTTAATCCTACTTACCTACAGTTTTTGCCCAGAGGATCTGCTGGGCCCACCAGACCGGAGCAGAACTCTGGATTTCCTGTGGGAGGTGGCCAGGCTGCAGTGTGTGTGTGTGCGTGTGTGTGTGTTCGCACGCCTACACCTGGATCTGGGCTCACCTGACCCACCTTCCCAACGGAGGACCCAGAGAACTCCAAAATGAGAACCCTGGGAACTGGCTTATTTTCGGGGGGTGGGATGGAAAAGAGGAGGTCCTTGGCTGATGGGGGTTCGGCCTCCACCCTGGGTCACGCCCTACTCTGCTGACAGAGACACAGCCTTCCCTTCAGAGCTACTGGAAAAGGAGGAGAAGGGCCCAGAGCACTTTAGCAACCAGGCGAAGGACCCTGCATACAACTGCTAAGGGCCAACAAGCACACTGTTGGTGGCTGAACCAAGCCAGGGAGGCGATCACATGCTTCCCTTTCTTCTTTCTGCCCTCATCAAGCCTTGCCCTTGTCCATTCCTTGAGCTCTGCTCTCTGCTTCCCAACAGGAAGGAAAACTAGATACCAGCTAGTTCTCAGCCTTGGCTGCACATTAGTACCAGCTGGGGAGTCCAGGCCACACCAAGAGCAGATAAACTCAGAATCTCTGCAGGGAGGGCCCCAGGCCTCCATGTGGTGTGTAACTCCCCGGAGGTGCCGACATGCAGGCAAGTTGAGAATTGGTGCACTCAGAAGTCCTTCTTAAATGCTAATATGAACACCAGTTACCCGGGGACACTGGTGAAATGCTAACTCGGATTCAGTAGGTCTCGGGTGGAGCCAGAGAGTCTTCATATCGTTAGGCTCCTGGGCGATGCAATGCAGATGTTGGTGGGTGTGACAGCTCTGTCAGGGTGCTGGTAGGAGAGGGCTACCTCCAGGCCTGCTCTGTTCTTGGAAGCTTGCTTGCATGCATTCATCCACCCCCCACCCAGCATTTATCGAGCTCACTCTGTGCTAGGTGCTAGGACTACTACGGAGACCAAGGAGTCCAGCTCCTGCTCTCAAGGAGGCTGCATTCTGGGGGGGAAGAGGAGCAGTGCCCCCGCAAACCATCACTGGACAGCCCGTTTCTGCTGGTGAGAGAGGCTATACAGACACAGAAGGCAAGGTGCTGTGACGAGTGATGTCTGGAGTGATGTCTGAGCTGGGTGGTCAGAGAAGGCTTCACCAAGGACCTAATATTGGAGCTGATGACTGAAGAGGAGAAGCCAGGCCCGTGAAAAACTGGGAAACAGACTTCCAGGCAGGGCTGGCAGTGCAAAGGCCTGAGACAAGCTTGGCAGTTCAGGAAGCCTCAGCCCAGGGCACAGTGTGTGATGGGAGAAGCTAATAGCCACGGCCAGGCAGGGGCAGAGGCCGGGGCAGCTGGCTGTGGGGATCCCAGCCTGGCAAGGAGTTTGGATTCTGTTTTTCGACAACAGGAAGCAATTGGAGAGTGTTACACATCTCAGGCAGAGACCTGGTCCTTCTGTCACCCACACCTAGGAGTGGCCCTTGATTCCTCATTATCCCTCACCCTGCACAGCCAGTCCATCAGCCACACAGACTTAATGCAACCCCATCTCACCACCTGACGCCAGTCCTGGCCGCCCCCACCCCTCAGTGGGACTCCTGCAATGACCTCCGTATTGGGCTCCTCACGTCCATTCCTGCCCTGCAATCCCACATCCACATAGCCAGCAGACTCAATGAGGCGTCTGGGCATAGTTTCTTAACCTGCCTCCCACAGCTGGGGAGTGAAGGTCAGTCTACCTCCAACACAATGCAGTGCTTCTCATGGTTGCATGAAGCAGAAAGGCTGGGAGCCACTCAGGTGGTGCAAGACTGCTTGGGTTTTCCCTAGGAACATAATACAAGTATTTTTCTGAAAAGCGTATGAAGTAATTGACACCTTAAGATGTAGTATTGTCCCCTTAAACTATTTTCTTTAAATAACCCAGCTTTAAACAAGACAACTGGGCAAAAATTGTTTTAACCTATTTCAGACTTTGGATGGTTTCTTGGTCACTTTCTCCTGTACTGTCAGTGAGTGTTTAGACATGAGGACACAGGAGAGCTGGTAACCAAAGAGAAACAGAAGCCAACAGAGAAGTGCCCCCACCCTCTCCTTTCACACCGAGCCTAGGGCCAAAGAAGACGAGGCCTTGCCCAGCTCCACACCAGGCAGCCTGACTCTGGGGTTCCTTTCTAGACTCCCATATAAGATACAGACATAGCACACAATCAAGAGGCTTAAACTGCAAGTGTCAATTCAGCTCTGCCACCAGCAGACCGACCCTGGAAAGTGACCACACATTGGTCCTCTGCTCCATTAAAAGCAGAGGCCCACTCCATTGGCCACTTAGGACCACTCTGAGGATAACCTAAAATAATGAAGGGACTCTAAAAAGTTTAAGGTAGGAAGCTTTAAATATATTAATTCAGAGGATTCAAGATGGCAGTGTGAGAGGTGAGACAGAGAACTCCTTCGAAAACCAGAGATAGTGTGAAAATATAGTTAATACAACTAACCCTAAAACAGCAACAGGAAATAAGGCTGCAACAGACTGCATATAAACCTCAAGAACAGAGCAGACCTCATGAAACAGGGTAATGTATGAAAGCCTTGATCCAGCAGGACCCAGACCCTTCGCCCACCCCAGCTCACTGGTGGGAGGAAGAGACAGAGCAGGGGAGGGGGTAGAAGCCTGGGACTGCTGAACACCTAGCCCTGGAGATTTGCTTTACGAGCAGAAACCTACATAGTGTGGTGCTCTGGAGGATGGGGAGCTGGGACAGGCAGAGTGCTTGAGAGACAGATTCCGGCCGTTTGTGGAGGATAGGATACACATCTGGCTGCTCTGGGACAAGGGAAAGGCAGGTGGTCTGACAGGCTTCCTAGCAGCGAGAGGGCTGCTGAAGGGGCGGGGTTTGCACAGAGCTTGCTGCATGGGAGAAAGGATAGGGGGACAAGGTTATATGGGTGCACTCTGCCCAGCAGATTAGGAACTATGGGGAGCTTCAGGTGCTCCATCCCCCTGGCTGCCTACTCAGCACCAAGCCCAGCACTGTGACACGCAGCCTGCCGAGCCTTCCTCCTGGCCTGACAGCACTGGCTCGCAAACCAGCAGTCACTGCTCTGGCATCAGGGCAGCCAGAGGGAGGCCCTACCTACAACAGCTAGAGACGCCAAGCACAGAGGCTTACACCTGTATACTCAGCCCACTGGCTCTGATACGGAAAAGAGGCAGGGCAGACGGGAATCAGGAAACAGACCTTTTGTTGCCCCAGGCACCAACTCTGCTCCCCTATGACCCCCAACCTCACTCTACGGGCTGAGCAGTTCCAGAGACTGGGGCTTCTGGGCAATAGAGGGCACCACACAGAAATATGAAACATCAAAAGGACATGGTTCAAACCCAAATCTCTCAAACCCCAGAAAAAGGGGCAAATGAAACTGAACCCACTAATCTTCCTGAGAGTATAAAATACAAATCATAAACATGTTTATGGAGGTACAGAAAAATATTCAAGAACTCAAGAACGAATTTAAGACAGAGATTCAATCATCAAGAAATTCCATATCTGAAATGAAACATACAATGGAGGGATTGAAAAGCAGATTAGATGTAGTAGAAGAGACAGTGAATGGAATAGAAATTAGAAAAGAGGAATACAAAGAAGCTGAGGCACAGAAAGAAAAAAGAATCTCTAAGAATGAAAGAATATTGACAGAACTGTGTGACCAATTCAAACGGAACAATATCTGCATAATAGGCATACCAGAAGAAGAGAGAGAAAAAAGGGATAGAAACTGTCATTGAGGAGGTAATTGCTGAAAACTTCCCCAATCTGGGGAAGGAAATAGTCTCTCAGGCCACGGAGATGCACAGATCTCCCAACACAAGGGACCCAAGGAAGAAAACATCAAGACATATAATAATTAAAATGGCAAAGATCAAGGATAAAGACAGACTTTTAAAGGCAGGTAGAGAGAGAAAAAAGGTCACATACAAAGGAAAACCTGTCAGGCTATCAACAGATTTCTCAACAGAAACCTTACAGGCCAGAAGGGAGTGGCATGATATATTTAATGCAATGAGGCCGACGGACCCTAAACCAAGAATACTCTACCCGGCAAGGTTATCATTTAAATTTGAAGGAGAGATTAAACAATTTTCAGATAAGCAAAAGCTCCAACAAACCACCTTTACAGTGCATATTGGATGGACATCGATGGAAGTATTCCTAATGCTAAATAAACAGATGTCACCCAAGGGATAGACAAAGAATACAGAATATGATTCATAACGTACAAAGAATAGAGGAGGAAGAAAATGGAGGAAAAAAATCTTTAGGTTGTGTGTGTAATAGCACACGTAGTGAGTTAAAATACACAGATAGTAAGGGAATTACCCTTGAACCTTTGGTAACAATGAATCTAAAGCATGCAATGGCAATAAGTACATACCTATCGAAAATCACCTTATATGTAAATTGTATGAATGCACCAATCAAAAGACGTAGAGTCACTGAATGGATAAAACAAGACCCATCTATATGCTACCTACAAGAGACTCACTTCAAACCCAAAGACATACACAGACTGAAAGTAAAGGGATGGAAAAAGATATTTCATGCAACTAATAGTGAGAAAAAAGCAGGAGTTGCAGGACTTGTATCAGACAAGATAGACTTCAAAACAAAAAAAGTCACAAGAGACAAAGAAGGACATTACATAATGATAAAAGGGTCAGTCCAACAAGAGGATATAACTATTATAAATATCTATGCACCCAACACAAGATCACCTACATATGTGAAACAAATACTAACAGAATTAAAGGAGGAAATAGAATGCAATGCATTCATTTTAGGAGACATCAACACATCACTCACTCCAAAGGACAGATCAACCAGACAGAAAATAAATAAGAGACAGAGGCACTGAACAACGTATTAGAACAGATGGACTTAACAGACATCTACAGAACACTCCATCCAAAAGCAACAGGATACACAATCTTCTCAAGTGCACATGGAACATTTTCAAGAATATATCATATACTAGGCCACCAAAATAGCTTCAGTAAATTCAAAAAGATTGAAATTGTACCAACCAGCTTCTCAGATCACAAAGGTATGAAACTAGACATAAATTATGCAAGGAAAATGAAAAAGCCCACAAACACATGGAGGCTTAATAACATGCTCCTAAATAATGGATCAATGACCAAATAAAAACAGAGATCAAGCAATATATGGAGACAAATGACAACAATAATTCAACACCACAAAATCTGTGGGACACAAAGAGGGAAATATATTGCAATACAAGCCTACCTCAGGAAAGAAGAACAATCCCAAATGAACAGTCTAAACTCACAATTAATGAGATTAGAAAAGGAAGAAAAATGAGATCCAAAGTCAGTAGAAGGAGGGACATAATAAAGATTAAAGAAGAAATAAATTAAGTTGAGAAGAATAAAACAAAATAAAGAATCAATGAGAGCAGAAGCTAGTTCTTTGAAAAAATAAACAAAATAGATAAACCCCTAGCAGATTTATCAAGAAAAAAAGAGAGTCGACACACATAAACAGAATCAGAAATGAGAAAGGAAAAAACGCTACGCACAGCACAGAAATACAAAGAATTATGAGAAAATACTATGAAAAATCACATGCTAACAAACTGGATAACCTAGAAGAAATGGACAACTTTCTAGAAAAATACAACCTACCAAGGCTGACCAAGAAAGAAACAGAAAATCTGAATAGACCAATTACCAGCAAAGCAATTGAACTGGTAATCAAAAAACTACCTAAGAACAAAACCAATGGACCAGATGGTTTCACTGTTGAATTTTATCAAACAGATAGTGAAGTCCTAATACCCATCCTCCTTAAAGTTTTCCAAAAAGTAGAAGAGGAGGGAATACTCCCAAACTCATTCTACGAGGCCAGCATCACTCTAACAGCAAACCCAGGCAAAGACACCACAAAAAAAGAAATTACACACCAATATCCCTGATGAACATAGATGCAAAAATACTCAACAAAATATTAGCAAACCGAACTCAAAAATACATTAAAAGGATCATCCATCATGATCAAGTGGGATTCATCCCAGGGATGCAAGGATGGTACAGCATTTGAAAATCCATCAACATCATCCACCACATCAACAAAAAGGACAAAAACCACATGATCATCTCCACAGATGCTGAAAAAGCATTTGATAAAATTCAACATCCATTCATGATAAAAACTCTCAATAAAATGGGGATAGAGGGCAAGTACCTCAACATTATAAAGGCCATATATGACAAACCAACAGCCAACATTATACTTAACAGCAAGAAGCTGAAAGCTTTTCCTTTAATATTGGGAACAAGACAAGGATGCCCACTCTCCCCACTTTTATTCAACACAGTTGTAGAGGTTCTAGCCATGGCAATCAGACAACATAAAGAAATAAAAGGCATCCAGATTGGTAAGGAAGAAGTCAAACTGTCCCTTTGCAGATGACATGATATTGTACATAAAAAACCCTAAAGAATCCACTCCAAAACTACTAGATCTAATATCTGAATTCAGCAAAGTTGCGGGATACAAAATTAATATGCAGGAATCTGTGGAATTCCTATATGTAACAATGAACTAGCAGAGAGAGAAATCAGGAAAACAATTCCATTCACAGTTGCATCAAAAAGAATAAAATACCTAGGAATAAACCTAACCAAGGAAGTGAAAGACTTATACTAGGAAAACAACAACACACTCATGAGAGAAATTAAAGAAGATACCAATAAATGGAAACACATCCGTGCTCATGGTTAGGAAGAATTAATATTGTCAAAATGGCCAACCTACCTAAAGCAATCTACAGATTCAATGCAATCCCTATCAAAATACCTACAGCATTCTTCAATGAACTAGACCTAGTAGGTCTAAACTTCATATGGAACCACAAAAGACCCCAAATAGCCAAAGCAATCCTGAGAAGGAAGAATAACATGGGGTAAATTATGCTCCCTGACTTCAAGCTCTACTACAAAGCCACAGTAATCAAGACAATTTGGTACTGGCACAAGAACAGACCCATAGACCAATGGAACAGACTAGAGAATCCAGATATAAACCCAACCATATATGATCGATTCATATACAATAAAGGAGCCATGGATATACAATGGGGAAGCGACAGCCTCTTCAACAGCTGGTGTTGGCAACACTGGACAGCTACATGTAAGAGAATGAAACTGGATTACTGTCTAACCCCATACACAAAAGTAAACTCAAAATGGATCAAGGACCTGAATGTAAGTCATGAAACAATAATACTCTTAGAAAAAAAACATAGGCAAAATCTCCTGGACATAAATATGAGTAACTTCTTCATGAACATATCTCCCCAGGCAAGGGAAACAAAGGCAAAAATGAACAAGTGGGACTATATCAAACTAAAACGCTTCTGTACAGCAAAGGACACCATCAATACAACAAAAAGACATCCTATGTTATGGGAGAATATATTCATAAATGACGTATCCGATAAGGGGTTGACATCCAAACTATATAAAGAGTTCACACACCTTAACAAAAAAAAAGCAAATAAGCCAATTAAAAAATGGGCAGAGGAGCTGACAGACACTTCTCCAAAGAAGAAATTCAGATGGCCAACAGGCACATGCAAAGATGCTCCACATCACTAATCATCAGAGAAATGCAAATTAAAAACACAGTGAGATATCACCTCACACCAGTTAGGATGGCCACCATCCAAAAGACAAACAACAAATGTTGGTAAGGATGTGAAGAAAGGGAAACCCTCCTACGCTGCTGGTGACAATGTAAATTAGTTCAACCATTGTGGAAAGCAGTATGGAGGTTCCTCAGAAAACTCAAAATAGAAATACCATTTGACCGAGGAATTCCACTCCTAGGAATTTACCCTAAGAATCCAGCAGCCCAGTTTGAAAAATACATATGCACCCCTATGTTTATCGCAGCACTATTTACAATAGCCAAGATATGGAAGCAACCTAAGTGTCCATCAGTAGATGAATGGATAAAGAAGATGTGGTAAATATACACAATGGAATATTATTCAGCCATAAGAAGAAAACAAATCCTACCATTTGCAACAACATGGATGGAGCTAGAGGGTATTATGCTCAGTGAAATAAGCCAAGCAGAGAAAGACAAGTATCAGATGATTTCACTCATATGTGGAGTATAAGAACAAAGAAAAAACTGAAGGAAGAAAACAGCATCAGACTCACAGAACCCAAGAATGGACTAATAGTTACCAAAGGGAAAGGGACTGGGGAGGATGGGTGGGAAGGGAGGGACAAGGGGGAAAAAGGGCTATTACAATTAGCACACATAATGTAGCGGGATGGGGGGTGCCGGGGATATGGGGAAGGCAGTATAACACAGAGAAGACAAGTAGTAATTGTATAGCATATTTTTTTTCAATTGAGGTATTATTTATATACATTCTTATGAAGGTTTCACATGAAAAAACAATGTGGTTACCACTTTTACCTATATTATCTTGTCCCCACCCATACCCCAATGCAGTCACTGTCCATCAGTGTTGTAAGATGCCACAGATTCACTGTTTGCCTTCTCTGTGCTACACTGTTTTCCCTGTGATCCCCCACTCCATGTGTACTAAATATAATACCCCTCAATCCCCTTCTCCCACCCTCCCCACCCAACCTCCCCCACCCCTCCCCTTTGGTAACCACTAGTTCCTTCTTGGAGCCTCTGGGTCTGCTTCGATTTTATTCCTTCAGTTTTGCTTCACTGTTATACTCCACAAATGAGGGAAATCATTTGGCACTTGTCTTTCTCTGCCTGGCTTATTTCACTGAGCATAATATCCTCCAGCTCTATCCATGTTGTTGCAAATGGTAGGATTTGTTTCTTTCTTATGGCTGAATAGTATTCCATTGTGTATATGTACCACCTCTTCTTTATCCATTCATCTACTGATGGACACTTAGGTTGCTTCCATATCTTGGCTATTGTAAAAAGTGCTGCGATAAACATAAGGGTGCATATGTGTTTCTCAAACTGGGCTGCTGGATTCTTAGGGTAAATTCCTAGGAGTGGAATTCCCGGGTCAAATGATATTTCTATTTTTAGTTTTTTGAGGAACCTCCATATTGCTTTCCACAATGGTTGAACTAGTTTACATTCCCACCAGCAGTGTAGGAGGGTTCCCCTTTCTCCACATCCTCACCAGCATTTGTTGTTCTTAGTCTTTTGGATGGTGGCCATCCTTACTGATGTGAGGTGATACCTCACTGTGGTTTTAATTTGCATTACCCTGATGATTAGTGATGTGGAGCATCTTTTCGTGTGTCTGCTGGCCATCTGAACTTCTTCTTTGGAGAACTGTCTCCTCATATCCTCTGCCTGTTTTTTAATCAGGTTATTTACTTTTTGGGTGTTGAGGTGTGTAAGTTCTTTATATATTTTGGATGTTAACCCCTTATTGGATATGTCATTTACAAATATATTCTCCCATACTGTAGGATGCCTTTTTGTTCTATTGATGGTGTCTTTTGCCATACAGAAGCTTTTTAGTTTGATGTAGTCCCATGAGTTCATTTTTGCTTTTGTCTCCCTTGCTCGAGGAGATGTGTTCAGGACGAAGTTGTTCATGCTTATATTCAGGAGATTTTTGCCTATGTTGTCTTCTCAGAGTTTTATGGTTTCATGACTTACATTCAGGTCCTTGATTCATTTTGAGTTTACTTTTTTGTATGGGGTTAAACAATAATCCAGTTTCATTGTCTTGCATGTAGCTGTCCAGTTTTGCCAATACCAGCTGTTGAAGAGGCTGTCATTTCCCCATTGTATGTCCATGGCTCCTTCATCATATATTAATTGACCATTTATGGTTAGGTTTATATCAGGCCTCTGTAGTCTGTTCCATTGGGCTATGGGTCTGTTCTTGTGCCAGTACCAAATTGTCTTGATTACTGTGGCTTTGTAGTAGAGCTTGAAGTTGGGGAGCATAATCCCCCCAGCTTTATTCTTCCTTCTCAGGATTGCTTTGGCTATTTGGGGTCTTTTATGGTTCCATATGAATTTTAGAACGATTTTCTCCAGTTCATTGAAGAATGCTGTAGGTATTTTGATAGGAATTGCATTGAATCTGTAGATTGCTTTAGGCAGGATGGCCATTTTGACAATATTAATTCTTCCTAACCATGAGCACAGGATGTGTTTCCATTTATTGGTATCTTCTTTAATTTCTGTCATTAGTGTCTTGTAGTTTTTAGAGTATAGGCCTTTCACTTCCTTGGTTAGGTTTATTCCTAGGTATTTTATTCTTTTTGATGCAACTGTGAATGGAATTGTTTTCCTAATTTTTTCTCTTTCTGCTAGTTCATTGTTAGTGTATAGGAATGCCACAGATTTCTGCATATTAATTTTGTATCCTGCAACTTTGCTGAATTCAGATATTAGATCTAGTAGTTTTGGAGTGGATTCTTTAGGGTTTTTTATGTACAATATCATGTCATCTGCAAACAGGGACAGTTTGACTTCTTCCTTGCCATTCTGGATGCCTTTTATTTCTTTGTGTTGTCTGACTGCCGTGGCTAGGACCTCCAGTACTATGTTGAATAGAAGTGGAGAGAGTGGGCATCCTTGTCTTGTTCCCAATCTTAAAGAAAAAGCTTTCAGCTTTTCTCTGTTAAGTATAATGTTGGCTGTTGGTTTGTCATATATGGCCTTTATAATGTTGAGGTACTTGCCCTTTATACGCATTTTGTTGAGAATTTTTATCATGAATGGATGTTGAATTTTATCAAATGCTTTTTCAGCATCTGTGGAGATGATCATGTGGTTTTTGTCCTTTTTGTTGATGTGGTGGATGATGTTGATGGATTTTCAAATGTTGTACCCTCCTTGCATCCCTGGGATGAATCCCACTTGATCGTGATGGATGATCTTTTTGATGTATTTTTGAGTTCGGTTTGCTAATATTTTGTTGAGTATTTTTGCATCTATGTTCATCAGGGATATTGGTCTGTAATTTTCTTTTTTGTGGTGTCTTTGCCTGGTTTTGGTATTAGAGTGATGTTGGCCTCATAGAATGGGTTTGGAAGTATTCCCTCTTCTTCTACTCTTTGGAAACCTTTAAGGAGGATGGGTATTAGGTCTTCACTAAATGTTTGGTAAAATTCAGAGGTGAAGCCATCTGGTCCAGGGGTTTTGTTTAGGTAGGTTTTGATTACCAGTTCAATTTCGTTGCTGGTAATTAGTCTGTTCAGATTTTCTGTTTCTTTCTGGGTCAGCGTTGAAAGGTTGTATTTTTCTAGAAAGTTGTCCATTTCTTCTAGGTTATCCAGTTTGTTAGCATATAATTTTTCATAGTATTCTCTCATAATTCTTTGTATTTCTGTGGTATCCATAGTGATTTTTCCTTTCTCATTTCTTATTCTGTTTATGTGTGTAGACTCTCTTTTTTTCCTGATAAGTCTGGTCTGCTAGAGGTTTATCTTGTTTATTTTCTCAAAGAACCAGCTCTTGCTTTCATTGATTCTTTCTATTGTTTTATTCTTCTCATTTTTATTTATTTCTGCTCTAATATTTATTATGTCCTCCTTCTACTGACTTTTGGCCTCATTTGTTCTTCTTTTTCTAGATTCATTAATTGTGAGTGTAGACTGCTCATATGGAATTGTTCTTCTTTCCTGAAGTAGGCCTGTATTGCAATGTACTTTCCTTTTAGCACGGCCTTTGCTGCGTCCCACAGATTTTGTGGTGTTGAATTATTGTTGTCATTTGTCTCCATATATTGCTTGATCTCTGTTTTTATTTGGTCATTGATCCACTGGTTATTTAGGAACATGTTGTGAAGCCTCCATGTGTTTGTGGGCTTTTTCATTTTCTTTGCATAATTTATGTCTAGTTTCATACCTTTGTGGTCTGAGAAACTGGTTGGTACAATTTCAGTCTTTTTGAATTTACTGAGGCTCTTTTTGTGGCCTAGTGTATGATCTATTCTTGAAAATGTTCCATGTGCACTTGGAAAGAATGTGTCTTCTGCTGTTTTGGGTGTAGAGTTCTGTAGAGGTCTGTTAGGTCCATCTTTTCTATTGTGTTGTTCAGTGCCTCTGTCTCCATACTTATTTTCTGTCTTGTTGATTTGTCCTTCACAGTGAGTGGAGGGTTAGAGTCTCCTAGAATGAATACATTGCATTCTATTTCTACTTTTAATTCTGTTATTATTTTTTTCACAAATGTAGGTCTTCCTCTGTTGGGCGCACAGATATTTATAATGGTTATATCTTCTTGTTGGATTGACCCTTTTATCATTATATAGTGTCCTTCTTTGTCTCTTGTGACTTTCTTTGTTTTGAAGACTATTTTGTCTGATACAAGTACTGCAGCTCTTGCTTTTTTCTCCCTATTAGTTGCATGAAATATCTTTTTCCATCCCTTCACTTTGAGTCTGTGTATGTCTTTAGGTTTATAGTGAGTCTCTTGTACGCAGCTTATAGAAGAGTCTTGTTTTTTTTATCCATTCAGTGACTCTGTATCTTTTGATTGGTACATTCAGACCATTTACATTTAGGGTGATTATCGATAGGTATGTACTTATTGCCACTGTAGGCTTTAGATTCGTGGTTACCAAAGGTTCAAGGTTAACTTCCTTACTATCTAAGAGTCTAACTTAACTCACTTAATATGCTATTACAAACACTATATAAAGGTTCTTTTTTTTCTTCCTCGTCTTTCTTCCTCCTCCATTCTTTATATATTAGGTATCACATTCTGTACTCTTTGTCTATCCCTTGATTGAATTTGGGTCTAGTTAATTTAATTTTGCATTTTCTTAGTAATTAGCTGTTCTACTTTACTGTGGTTTTATTACCTCTGGTCACAGCTATTAAACCTTAGGAACACTTCCATCTTAGGAACAGTCCCTCCAAAATACACTGTAGAGATGGTTTGTGGGAGGTAAATTCTCTCAGCTTTTGCTTATCTGGGAATTGTTCAATCTCTCCTTCAAATTTAAATGGTAATCTTGCCAGATAAAGTATTCTTGGTTCAAGGCCCTTCTGCTTCATTGCATTAAATACATCATGCCACTCCCTTCTGGCCTATAAGGTTTCTGTTGAGAAGTCTGATGATAGCCTGATGGGCTTTCCTTTGTATGTGATCTTATTTCTCTCTCTAGCTGCTTTTAATAGTCTGTCCTTATCTTTGATCTTTGCCATTTTAATTACTATATGTCTTGGTGTTGTCTTCCTTGGGTCCCTTGTGTTGGGAGATCTGTGCATCTCCATGGCCTGAGAGACTATCTTCGTGTTAGGAAGTCTCTCAGACTCCCCAGATTGGGAATTTTTCAGCAATTATCTCCTCAAAGCCACTTTTTATCCTTTTTCTCTCTCTTCTTCTTCTGGTACCCGTATAATGCGAATATTGTTCCGTTTGGATTGGTCACACAGTTCTCTCAATATTCTTTCATTCTTAGAGATCCTTTTTTCTCTCTATGCCTCAGCTTCTTTGTATTCCTCTTCTCTAGTTTTTATTTCATTTATCGTCTCCTCCACCGCATCCAATCCGCTTTTAATACCGTCCATTGTGCCCTTCAATGATTGGATCTCCAACCAAATTCATTCCTGAGTTCTTGAATATTTTTCAGTACCTCCAGGAGCATGTTAATGATTTTTATTTTGAACTCCCTTTCAGGGAGAATCATGAGGTTGATATCATTTAAATCTTTATCAGTAGTTGTTTTAATAATTTCACTCTGAACCAGGTTTCTTTGGCATTTCATATTTGTGTATGGTGCCCTCTAGTGCCCAGAAGCTCTACTCTCTGGAGCTGCTCAGCCCCTGAAGCAATGTCAGGGGTCGCAGGAATGGTATTGGTGCCTGAGGGGAGGAAAGAGCTGTTTCCTGCTTCCTGGCTGCTATGCCTGTCTCCACTGCCTGAACCAGTGGGCCGAGCACACAGGTATAAGCCTCTATGCTTTGCGTTTGTAGTTGCTGTAGACAGATCTTCCCTCTGGCTGGCCTAGTGCCAGGGTAGGGTTTGCCAGTTTGTGAGCCATGTGGGGCTGGCCAGGAGAAAGGCGCAGTAGGCTGCATATCACAGAGGGGGTCCTTGGAGCTGTGTAGCCAGCCAGGGAGCTGGAGCACCTGAAGATTGTCTAAGGAGGAAGATCTTTTTTTCCTTAAATATGAGAGTCTATATGGCAAAGCTCCCAACCTGCTGAGCAGACACCCAGGCAATTTTGTCTACCTGTCCTTTCTCCTGAGCAGTAATCTCTGTGCAATCCTTGCCCCTTTAGCAGCCCTCTTGCTAAGGGCTTCCTTGTTAGGAAGTCTCTCAGACTGCCAGCCTTTCTTTTGTCCCAAAGCAGCCAGATATGGGTCCCTGCTTTCCACAAGAGGCTGGAATCTCAGTCTTTCCAGGAATTCTGCCTGTCGTAGCTTTCCAACCCTGTAATCATGAGAGTATAATGCAAGCGCCATGAAATGTAGGTTTGTGCTCACAGAGCAGATCTCCAGAGGTAGGTATTCAGCAGTCCCAGGCATCCACCCCCTCCCTGCTCCATTTCTCTTCCTCCCGCCGGTAAGCTGGGGTGGGGAAAGGGCTTGGGTCCTGCCGGGCCACAGCTTTGGTACGTTACCCTGTTCTGTGAGGTCTGCTCTTTTTTCCAGGTGTATGCAGTCTTACACAGTCCTTTTTCCTGTTGCTCTTTCAGGATTAGTTGTATTAATTATATTTTCGTATTATATGCGGTTTTAGGAGGAAGCCTGTGTCTCACCTCTCACACCGCCATCTTTTCTCTATAGCATCTTACTAAGCTGATGGACAGTGACTGTAATGGGGTGTGTGGTGGGGACTTATAATAGGGGGAATCTAGTAACTATAATAATGCTCATGTAATTTTACATTAACAATGGCAAAATAAAAAATAAAAAAATATCATTAATTCAAACTCTAATTTAGAATTTGTAATATTTTAAATACTTGTTTTCATAGAAAGGATTAAGTATGTGGACCTCCTGGATCTGTTCCTTTGTGGTCTTACAGAGGGCAGAGTTATTCTCACTGATCACTGCATCCCCTGCAGCCACAGAATGCCTGGTAACTGCTGTGAATCCTCCCAGATGTTTCCTGTGCATTTACAAATGTGTGTATGCATTTGCACATACACAAGCACACTCTACACTTTACTTACACCTTAACTCTGTATGCTATACGGCTTTGAAAGTCTAGTTGGGAAGACAGTAAACAGCAGGAGGGTGTTGGAGAAGGGCTCTAGAGGGCTGTAATGCTGGGCTGTCCACAACATAATGTAAACAGAGTCCAGGGATGCTGAAGAAATGGGTAACACAACAAGGCGACTTGATCACTGAAAAACCTCCTGTTTGTTTCTGGGCTCCTATAACCATTTAGTGGAGCCAGTCCCAGTTTCAGCAGCTCTGATGTAGAACCCACAGAGAAAATGAGCTAATTTCCTCATCTGCGGGCAAGCACTGCAGCTGAGCTCTGCATTCCTCATTGAGCACACTGTGTGGGACCCCTGGGGTGGAGTCAGGAGATAGTGGGACATGGTTATTGCTTGAGGATAATGGTTCAGAACATGGACTCTGGGGTCAGACGTACCTGACTTGTAGCCCTTGGCTTGTCAAATAATTGAATCACATCTGCAGTTTGTTTAACTTCTTCAAGTTTGTTTTTTCAACTATAAAGTTTACCTTATATTTCTTCCCAAGATCGTCAAATGAATTAGAATGCATATGGAGTCCTTTTGTAAAAGCCCGACTGCGGACACTTGGCCACTTTAGCCGTGGGTATTACCACCGCTTGGTCTTTGATTTTGGAAAGGGAAGGCTCACCAAAGCCTACCAGAGGATGAGCACTCCAGGCTGTGACTCCAAGCAGGGATGGGATCTTCTCACCTTTTCTGTCCTGGCAGGTAGCACACAACTGGTAGGAAGGGGCTCAGGAAGTGCTTAGTGAAAAGAACTGCATGATCTTGAGCAAGTTAGTTACACAGTGTTTTTTTTCCTCTTCTACCACCAGAGTCAGGTTTCCATCAATGAGATTGGCTGGGGAGCATCTACAAGGGTGTTCGTTCCCTTTCTCTATTCCTAAATGAAAATTATCAAGAAACACCAATCCAAAACCATAGTTTTCTATACCCAGACACTACAACCTCTGAATATTTATCCAAGCTCACAAGAAGTTGCTTGGGTAATATCTTCTGGTGGATATTTCCAGATGGAGACAGGGACTCTCTTTGCTTCCTGCAGGAGTTGGAAGATACCTATCCCCTGATTACCTTACCAAGCCACTGATGGGATTTGGGAATTAGTCCGAGGCCACCCACCCTAAATTCAATTGAATTGCAAGACTTAATTTCACTTGTGCTTAAAAGGAAAGACAGAATAACAGGCATTAAATTCAAATCATACCCTTTTGCCAAGAACCCCAATCCCCACTTCACCCCAGCGATCTCCTTCCTTCTCTAGTCCCCAAAGAGGTTAACACTCTTCACCAGACTTTCTAAACTGAAATGGAGCAGCCATTCTTAGCTCAGTGATTTCACCAGATGCTGGCTCTTCCTGACAGTAAGCTTCAATGCAAAGAGCTTGGGGGTGCCCAATAATACCCCATTTAAACTGTGTGTTTACCATCCATCAGTTCATGGGCGGCTTTACTTGCAACAGGACTTCTTTCTTCTCCTTTTGTTGTTCTCTTTGCTAGTGTTCCTCAGTGGTTTGCATTGCAGGCCTACAAATCCTCCTACCCCTGGAAAAGGATTGGCAAATTATACAGTGTTGCTGCTATTTAATATTCAGGAAATGCAGCGCATACACACGTTACCAATCATGCTTACCAGATGGTAACTGTAGCTCCTTCCTTTCACCAAAAAGTGAGCAGCAAACACTCACATTCATCACCAATACAACATTTAAGTTCACATTCAATTTGACGTTCTTAATGAGTTGGTATAATGAAAATCAATATTTCATCCCTATAGCATTAACTTTTTGTAAGTTACAATAATGCAGACTTGAGATTTGAAAAAATTGTCATTCAACAAAATCTCACAACTTGCCATTTTGTATCTATATACATTAATACCTTATAGTTTTATATTTGGGATGGGCTAATGCAAATGGCACATGGTAAGAATAAAATCTAGCAGCTGTTTGTGTCTATGCATTTTTTAACAACACTGTTTAAGTTTAGTGGTTACCTTTTGTTAGCTTATAAAAAACTTTGAGCTCTCTTTCATTGGACTTATTATGAGGCAATTGAACCCTATGGGCGGAGAAAGTTCCCAATGCTACAATGGTAGAGCCAGGGAGCTCTGTCTCCTGAGCCTGAATCTAGATTTCTGCCTAAAGATCTCTGAGTTTTGGCCTTAGCTGATTATTAGCAAATTCAATGGCAATCCTCGCAAGTTCAGTTTCTGTGCACTTAAGAGTGAAAAGTGGTTGTTATAGGCAGAATTGTGTACCCCCCGCAAAATCCATGTTGAAGTTCTAACCCCTGGGATCTCAGATTGTAACTGTATTTGGAGAAAGCACCTTTAAAAAGGTAATTAAGGTAAAATAAGGTCATATGACTGGGTCCTAATTCCATATGACTGGTGTCCTCCTAAGAGGACATGGACAACACACAGACAGAGGGAAGACCATGGAAGGGCACAGCAAGAAGACAGCCACTTGCAAGCCATGGAAAGGGGCCTCAAAAGAAACCAGATCTGATACCTTGATTTTGGACTTAGAACCTCCAGAAATGTGAGAAAATAAGTTTCTGTTGTTCAAGCTGTCCTGCCAATCTGGGCATTTTGTTACAGCAGCCCTAGCACATAGTGGTTCAGATTGGAGGAAAATGTAGAATTTACACTATACTTTTCTCTATAATGGAGAAATATACCACTGTTATTAATTAGGGCTCGCTAGTTTTAAGCAATAGAAACCAAGTCCAGCCAACTTAAGCACACATAGGGAATTTATCCTAAGGACACAGTGGTATCTCATGGAACCAGAATGGAATGCAGCTGGCTTTGGAAATGCATTCGATCCAGGGCCCGGATTCTATTTTCATCACTGCTTTTCACTGTATCTGCTTATATTTTCATCCATCCCAGTTTCAGATTCCTGGGGAAGAGACCAATTGGCCCAGCTTGAGTGGCCCTAGCCTGACAGTCACAGCCAGAGGATGCAGGGTTACATGGCACCCAGTGGCTGTCAGAGCCGTGGAGACGAAAGAGGCATTCTCAGGGAAAGAGAGCTCATCAGACCCGGAGTAAGTCCTCTGGAGCATGGAGGGTCTAACCTCTCTCAAGGGCAGTGGGGAGGCAAACATGTGCTGTTCAGTGTGCTAAAACAGAAAGGCCAATGTACTAGCAGTTTAGCTAAAATAGCAAAATCAATGCAAGAGCAGCCTGAAACCTCACCCAGCCTAACAACTGCTTTCAACCTTATGGCTGTTTCCCAACGGAGGATGATAGAGAAGTTAAGAGATGCCAGGTATGTTGGTTAGCAGCCTGTCAAAATGTGTGCATCCATCAGCTGGAAAAAGTTGACTAGCGGTCAGTTGGAATTCCATTATACACATGGTGTGGAATGTTTACAGTCCAAACAATAATATGCAATGAAACTTTGGTTTTATATATATTTGGGAGCCTAATCATTACTCTCTGAGAAGAAGAGGGGAGAAAGATTAAATAATACATACTGTTTTGGAGAAGAAGCAAGTATTGAAAATACAGGAAGGATAAACTTTCAAATAAATCTAAATCAGACAAAAATGGTTACCGGCCTGAAATGGCATGGGGAAGGGCATCCTCACAGCTGTCGTGGCTGTTTATGCTCATGCTACCCCTCCTTTTCTTCTACCTGGTACCCAGGCCTGAGGCCCCACTGAGGCCCTACCTCCTCCATAACACCTTCTCTGACTGATCACACAACTGGCATTTTATTTTTCTGAAACTGTTTCGTGGATATTGTGTTCCCCCTATAGACTAGCCCTTAGAGTTAAGGCCCATGTGATATACTCTTTCCCTCTTTGTCTTAAAGGCTTGATGTGCCTTTACTGAACATTTGTTCAGCCTGACTAGTTGTCACTGGTTGAACAGAAAATGACGCTCACAAATCTGCTTGCTGGGCTCAAATAATCTTAGAATAATTAGAGAAGAGAAACAGCCAGGTGTATTCCTTTTAAGATAAAAACTTTATTTTACAATTTTATAAAGCAGCTTTACATCAAGCACAATCAGTTTACTTTGTATAGAAACAAAATACCTTTCCATCTGCAAAAAACCAAGTTTTGCTGTATATAAAACTAACATGTGCACATTGTGCTTAAACTGCAAAGTCTGTACAGCTTTACAAAGGACCACCCTTCAGAAGGGCATCCAGTAAACACTTTATTGCATATTTAACACATGGTATATAGCCCACATGTACAATGGAGAAACAAGAAAAACAATTACAAGGAGAATGAAAATAGCAGCTTTCAGTGAACATTTGCACACTGACAAAGAAAAAGGACTGCCGCATCCGGAGAGTTGTGCTTTGTGCCATTTTTGTATATGCTCACATACACTGGATGGTTTTTGGATGAAGCCTTTATGTACAATAACTCCCAAAGGGTCAAACCTGACCATCATCTGGAAACTTTTGGCTAATTTTGCAACTGAAGTGGCAACTGATTTAACATCAAAGCTAACTCTAAAAAACTAATATCCATCATCTTGAAACTAAGAAAAATTTAAAGAAACAAAACTTTAGAATACCTTCCCCATTCTCTGTAAGCTCAGAATAAGTAAACATTTTACATGATTAAAAACCCTAGAAAACTCCACAGGTGTTTATGAACAAAAATACAATGGCTAGTGTTGGGCAGTGTTCCTTCACCTATGCCCCCGATCACCTGCATCAGAATTACCTGAATGCTTGTGAAACACGCAGAGTATCGTGAAGAGTATTGTGCTCCACAGGCAGTTATTGAGTATCTGGACTCTGTTTTTCAATAAGCAACCAGGTGATTCTGAGGCATCCTGAAGTTTGAGAACCAGTGTTTTGTACTGACAGTGTTGCTACAAGTTCAACTCCCTTTCCTAGAACATTCTGGAATCACAAGAAAAATCAAGTTGCTGTTGCAATGTGGAAGGCAGTGTGACACCACCAGCAACGAAACAGCAATGCCATTTCTAGGTCAAAATGTCTTTCCTTTTTCAGTGGAAAAGGAGAGCCACATTGTTAAGGCACTGGTATTTGTCACAGACGCAGTACCATGTTGTTTTCACTGATTCCTTTAATCTGAAGTATTGGTTTGCAAACACAGGCAGAAGTCTGGACTGTTCCAAATAACAACAAATATGATGAAGCAAAAAGGAGAAAGTTTATTTTTGAGTATTGAAGTTAAAAAAGGAGTCCAGATATTCTTGTTGAGACATCTAATGTCTAAGAATGACCAAGTTCAAAAGCTAGGGAGAAACCTAATACCCCACAACTGTTTTGTTGTGGGCAAGAGAGCTGTGGTCACATAAACTGACAATTTAAGCTTACATTTCCATGGCCAGTTTATTATTGTCTTCACTGTAGATCTACATACCTTCTTTGTTCTGCCCTCTTCACGATTAATATACATATTTTGCACATATATATCATACGCATGTGTATACATGTATTTTCTGGTTTCTAAGCAGTGATGGTAGGCTGAGTTCAGTTAAGATGTGGTGTGTAGACAGGTACCCACCTGGTTCTTGATGTGCACTTAATACAGGTCACAGACAAACTGCACTGGACATGTGGGATGGCGCTGTCCCCATCTGTAATGTCACTGTATGATTTAGGGTACTGTCACACAAAACAAAAGAGAGCAAAATCAACCTCCCTTGCTTTGACCCAATGGCTGGAGCCCTACAGGAGTCACTGCCCAGGACATAAGGTTTATGAAACCTATTTATGTGAGGTACAGGGGGAAATAAAACCAAACAAAGGTCTGATTACACATGCACAGCAAATGCAGCACCATTGCTTCACCCAACAGCTGAAATAATTTAAAATTAAAATTGCAGAATTGAAACACTGATGCAGAGTCAGTGGTTTGGGAAGTTGACAACCAAGAATGATCTAAAAAGGAAAAAAAGACCTGCTATGATTACTATATATAATATTTGACCTAGTATTATTTTTCTTTAAAGGGGGAAAGAAATCCTGAAAGGGCAGTGGTAGTGGACTTATCAAAATTACTAGCTCCTTCCCAAAGTAGGCTTGTAATAAAATCTCCAAAATGTCCCTAAAATGCTCCCCCAAAATAGACAAAACTCCCAAGCGTAGTCAGAAATGAAATACAAAATTCTAGATAGTGACAAAAAAACCCCATCACAATGGGGGTAGGAATTGGATAGACTGATTATCAAACCTTTACTGATTGTAGATCAAGTTTCATAAAACTAATAGTATTTTTGTAATTTCTTGTGCAGTCAAGTTTCATTTTTAGTTGTGCTTACATTCATATAATTGTGAAGCCTGAACACTGGTTGCATTTTAATTTACACATTTCAAGAAAATCATAAATTCAAAATATTCTCCATATATAATAAGCTAAACAAATGCAACAAATGCTCCTTTGCCCCCAAGAAATTAATCCATAGAAAAGAAACATTATTTCATTTTAAAAAGGTGCACACAGTTCACTATTCAGGCTACAAGTACATATTTACTGTATTACAGCACATTATTTTTTAAAGTCGGTTTTCAACATAAACATAAATAATCACATTTTAAAAGAGCCCCATACTAAGTTTTTCAGTAAGTGCTAGACAGTTGGCCAGTAATAGCTACTTACCATTATCTTTCCCAAAGTGAGAGCGACTGGCCTGTGGAACCATACAGGGTGATAAGCAAGGCAAAGTTGAACACCTTTGTTTAGCCCAGGGACTAAACCCTTTTCTGCTCTAAATGTCACTTACATTTCTGAACACCCAACCCATGGAATGCAATTATCTCAGAAGACTGGTTTTAAGGATCATTTATCACTTTGATGTAATCCACAAAACTCTAGTATACAACCTTTTAAAATGTGCCTATGCTCTGCTGAGACACAGCCTATAGTTTCAGCAGAGGCTGAAATAGTTTTGGTTCTGAGCTCTAGTTGTGCTTTGCCCTGCTGCCTTTAAGGTAGCTTTTCCATCTCTTGACAAATTCTTTGAAGATTGGGGACTCATCAATGGTGCTGAGTAGCTGCAGTTGATTGATGTGAGTGGTGTGATAGTCCCAGCGGGCGAGGTTGGGGGCAATGCCAAGCATGAAGTGCCGGAGGTCATAGATGGTTCCCGAGCCAGTGTCGTACAAGGGGAGCATGGCCTTCAGGGATTCCATGCCACGCTCATACAAGGACCTCGCTTCTTTCCCAAGTTTTTCCCCTGCAGTTTCTTTTAAGTCATAGAGCCCAATTAAAGAATACATAAAGCCATTTAAAACAAAAGAGCTAGGTGTGGTTGGATATTCTTCATACCAGTCATGTTTATTCATAAACACAGCTTTAACTCCATGCTGCTCAGATAGAAACTTGTAAGGGGCTGTTGCCCTTAAAGCTGAATTGAGGAATATATGGTCTTTTGTGAACAGATAGGCCCTGACTAATGTAGAAATGGCTTGCCCTTGGGCCATGGCAGAGTACCATCCTGGCTCTAAAGACTTGAACCCTTCCCCTAACTTACGGGTCACCATAATTGGCCAGCCACCTTTCTCATCCTGGTTCCTTACCAGCCAATCACTGGCAGCAAAGAATGCGGCCATATGGGCTGTGGTAGAGATGGTAATGTTGTCGAGGAATCCTTTCCCTTTTGCAATCAACTTAACCACTTTCTTGGGCATTATTTTGGTTGGCTTGACAGCTTTTGTGTTGGAAAGACCCACTCCTTTCCTGAGGTCAGTGACCAGGTCCCTGGTAACTGTGCTCCATAAAGTTCGAGGCCCGATGCCATAGTATATGTCTCTTTCTTTAAAAGCAATTAGCTGGGTATTTGAGACATAATGTACAGTGAAGAGCTGATTCTTTTCTGTGGTCTCTAGAACCACGGACACACTTCCATTTGTCAAGAACTTGAGGTCAAATGAAATAATAAAATCTTTTGTGTTGCCCAGCTGTAAGGATACACCTTCACTGGTTTCTGTAGGGAGAAATACATCAACAAACTCTGATTAGAATAAAAGTTCTTTGTATTTAAAAGTTAACTGCATCATCCTTGACAATGGCTGACCATGCAAAATTAACATGTCAATATTTTATGTCTATTATTTTTATTTTTAAACTAAATTAATCATAAACATATGACAGAATTGGTGAGCCATGGCAGCATGTGAGTATCAAGTCAAAGCTCTTATTTTTTAGCCTGATTTACATTAGAAGGTTAAGAGTAAATGGCTAGGATATTGTTGATAAAAATGCCTTTTCTAGATTAAATGCTGGCTGAACAATAATCGATGACTGTTCTAGTACACCTGTTTTGCAAGTAAGAAAAAAAACAGCCAAAAACTGGCCCAGCATATAATACTTCAAGACAGAGGCTAGAAGAAAAGAATGGTTATATATGCAATATTTTTTAACACTTAACATTTAGTATTTATTATGTTCTAAGTGCTTTTCACATATTAACTCATTTTCTCCTCAATTACAAGAGTAGTGCTGTTATTACTCTCACTTTATAGATGACTAGCTTAGACACACAGAAATTACATAACTTGCCTAAGATACAAAGAGCTGGGGCCCAGGTGTCTAGTCTGGCCACATAATACACACCTGTAATCACTAATTGATGCTGAAAATGATAGGCTTGTTTCCAGATATTTATTGGAATTATGAATAAAATTTCTGGAAAATAAGCAGTGGGTTCATGTAGTCAACAAAAAGTGAGGGATACTAGGGGAGGTGGAGGTAGAAGCATAGGCTTTGGAGTTTAAAAAAAACAAACCTTTTTCAAATTCTTAGTCTACCACTTACTGGCTTTGAGTTGTTCAAGAAGATGCAGCTCTTTGACCCTCAGTTTCTTTACATGTTAAATAGAGATACTATTACTTTCCAGATAATTACAAGGATTAAAAAAAATAGTCTCTTAGAAAATAGTAAAAAAGGATAGTGTTATTATTATTCTAAAGCCATTGGCTTCAGGGGCTGATGAAATAGTAAAAGCTGTTTTATCTGTTGAATTATCAAGTAGGAAATATCTGAACATATCTATAATACAATAATGGCTGACTTCCAGAAAGTTGACTTCTGAATACTGCTGGTCTAGATCTACAAGAAAAGAAACTGAGAATATAAAACCAAACAGCAGCAGTAGAAAGAACAAGAATGACAAAAATATATGTAGTACAAATTCTATAATATTAATGGTAAATATGAAATTCTTGATCTTTATAGATCTTAAAATTTCAAAACACATACACATGTATTATCGCATTTGACCCTCACAATAATCTGAGGATAGTAGAGCAGGAATTACTACTTCCATTTTACAGATGAAGATATGGAGTCTTTGTGAGGTTAAGAGTTTTGCCCAAAGCTAATGCTAATTAGTGGTAGGGTAGGGACTAGAAACCAGGATTACAGGATGGGAGTTCAAAGACTATGAAAAATAAATTGATAGTAGAAATGGCATTCTTATGAGACTGGTCAGTGGAAAAATGAGTTACCTTTCTAAACATAGCCACAGGATCAGATATGATTTGAAGAGTCCTTGAGGAAATCTTTTAGTGTGTCACCAGAATCAAAGATTGGAAATGTGAACTGATACTGTATACAGTGTGATCAACTTAGAGAGTATTAGCATGTTGAATTGATCATTTAACTCTCCCAACATTAGATTCTACCAGTGTGGATGTAACTGAGCCAAGGCTCTTAATTATTTTATTTGATGGAATAGACAATTATGAAAATTGTATCAAGAACGAGAACATATTGATAGACTTATATACGGAATGATGTTTTGAGTGACTTTTTAAAAAGTGATTTCAGAAGTATACTTTCAATATAGCAAAAATCCATTTTATCTGAAAAAACGTCAAATGCATTTTCTCTTAACTAGCATTTTCCTGCATCTATAATAAAATGCAATCTGATGCTCAGTCAGTACAACATCCCTGAAATACTGCAAAATTCTGAATTGACTTATGAATCACTGAAGATTAAATTATATTCAGTAGAGAAGACTATCTTGGTTCTATTTATTTTTCATTCTTAGGATAATGCCTCATCAATCAGATATATTACTAATTATGATATCCATTCTCACCAAACGGGATAACAATGAGCCTCATTAGTAGTCCAAATGGGAGGAAACTGAAGAATTACCCATTTTTCTCTCAGAATTCTATTCTAATTTTTGCTTTATGTATACAAATCCAATGAAATGATATGGTTCAGTCAACCACCTTACATTTCAATTTAACAGATTAGTTGAAAGAACTCAGTAATGAATAACGTCATGGGATATAATCTCTTTAAAAAATCATTATAAATTTTCCTAAAACTTTACTTCAGTTTCTGAGCCACACAGAAGTGAAGGAGAAGTCACAATTCCCAATTTAAATGAACCAGTGAATAACTGCAGTGTTAACAATCTCATGATAGGTCTTTTAATTACCATTTTATAGATGTACAGAGTTTAAATAATCTGTCAACCTCACTCAGCACAATCTAAATGGTAGCAAATGGGATGTGACTATGGTTCTGGCAACCATTTTGGAAATATGCCAGGCAAGGTTCTGAGCTCTACTGGATGTCCTGTGCTAGCTAGAGATCCCTGTTCTAAATCTGCTAATAGAAAGTTTGAGTTTTTTTGAAATCCATCTCTCTGTATAGTTATTCCCACAAGTCACTTACAAGTGTCTATTTTTTGGTATATGTGCAGTATATACATGTGATTTAGGTAACAGAGGATGATAAATATTTAAGAATAGTTTTTAAATTAGTATTATAACATAGAACACAAACTGTTATCATTCATTTACTTAATCAACAGGCTTACTATGTGGAGTGTTTCTATTCAGAACTTGGAGGAACACTGAGAGATAAGGGTTAGGCATTAGAAGAGAAGCTCTCAAGAAGTCCAAAAAAGAATGGCTACAGAGAAAGGAAAGTAAGGTCATGGAAATGAAATGATGAGAGTGCTTCAGGAAGGTGAAAGCTAATATAATTTAACAGAGTAGGGTAGGTATAAACTTTCAGTTCATTCCATTTTAAAATTAGGAAGAAAAACAAAACACAATTCAACAAATAAGGCAATAAAAAATGTGCAGCAGACCCGTGTTACGGTTCTTTCCTCTAGATGATTTTGTTTTCTTTCAGGGAAAAAAATTAAAAGCCAAGAAACAAAAAGTAAAAGGCCAACAGCATTCATCCCTGTCCTCCAGGGCCTCACCACACTAAGGTCTATGCTTTTATGTGTAAATTCCAATTTTTTCTCCAATTTATCTTCCACAAGGTCTAAAAAGCCTCATCTCCCATACCAATGCTTCAATAAAACAGTCTCATTTCTTTGATTTCCTTTTTCTCTCATGTAACTCTAACTCACTCTCCCTCATACACTTGTACCTAATAAAACTCCAGGTATACCCAAGATATCCAAACAAGCACCCCTTTCCCAGCATACTCCCACCAACCAGAGTTCCAACTGTGAGTAGCTTGTGTTCTACTGGGAGAGTGTTGTCACAGATAAGAGTTCTCTCCATATGCTTAAAACCACCTCAGAAAGTAGTTTCATTTCTATCTACTGGATGCAGAATGAAAGGCTAAAGTGAAGGTCCCTGACTTAGCATAAGGAGACCTATCTTTTTTTATTACCCAAGGCATACAATGAAAAGTGCACAGTGAAATCTATTGCTCTAAACAAGACAGAGTTCAAAAGATTGTTCTAGAAAACTTGCCAATACTTGAGATCAAGATGAGGGCTGCTGTTTTCCACCCTAACCCAGACAACATTAGTACAAAAATAAATCAGTGCAAAAATAAACTCTTTGGGTGTACCCAAAACCAAATGTCCTCTTGCTTAGTCTAATCATTTCCTACTACAGTGATCTCTTAGGTATTATTGCAAACATTCTTAAACATTTTCATGTGCTTTCTTACCTAGCCAAGTCTGTTGTTTTTTAATAAGCAAAGATGCTTTGTGTTCTGGAATATCACAGAATGCCATAAGAGAAAAGATGTTCTAGTCACAGAATAAAAACTAAAGGTCACCCATTATTTGCACTGCATTAAGCACTCATACATCCATTACTTAAGGCCATCTAAAGTGAGTAGATTTGTATTGTGGCTTTCAAGGTCTGTGAATTACACAGTCATCAATAAAGGACAAGGAGAGTATACAGAAGAGATCGTATAACCTTTTTCTCTCTTTTTATTTACCCACTGCAAGGTTAGTGGGAGGGGAGAATGAGTTCTGTTCTTGACAACAGTTCCCCATAGAGAATTAAGCCGAGGTGCTAACTAAAATTATTTCATTGTCTTTTTAAGTAATGGACTCATTAATTCTCAAGGATATTGATTAGTGGGGAAAAATACATTACATCCTTACTAATGAGACTGTCTTAGTAAAGGGGAAATGCTGCATAAAGTTAATTTGATTTTATAAATGATTTTATTAATGAAATGATTTTATATGAAATTTGAGACAATCTAGTACATTAACAAAATTCAATATGGGAAGCAGGCCTCGTCTGGTACTGTATTTTCTTGAAAAAATAAAAGGTCACCAGTAAAAAATAGGCAAAGGAAAGGACGGCTCTCTCTACAAAGAAAAATTTGTACCTTAATTGTAAAGTAGTTAAAAAAAATTAAAGAATACTGTACTAAAATATTAAAATAAACCAAGGAACTTCATTCCTGTGGAATACTGATCTCTGGAATGAGATACATACCATTCAGTAGCCTAGATTTTAACATTCAATCTATGTCTTGACTCTTCACATGATAAGTATTCTTTTTATAACCTTGAATTTTTAGGATTTCATTTGTGTAACACCAATAGTTTCTTTATATATGTAATATAAAGTGCCTGCTAATATGACTTTAAAACTATAAAAACAATTTTAAGGGCATATCAGTTGCCATAAATAAACACAGAATTAGCAGACACATATAATAGAACACTTACCTGGAGCAATGAATTGTTTAACATTGGTGAATCTAGACTTATCAGCCACATTAGCCATAAAGCAGCCCTTTGGCACAATCCAGTCATTAGGCCTGCTGTTTTTGTCCCTATCTTCTGCTGTTTCATATACCTCTACGTGAGGGGGCTTCTCAGTTAGATTTTTGCTGTAATGACTTAACCCATACTGTGCAATCTGGATTGGGTAGAAATAGCCTTGAGGTCCCCATTGTGTAGATAAAGGTACACCTATAAAATAGAGAAACAAAATAAATAACCATGTCAGACATCGACAAATCTATTCCTTACACCCCACATCTTCACTGTTCTACTTCTGGGGGATGTTAGAAGGTTACCAGCAATTTCTGAGTGTCATTATTATTGTTTCATTATTACTGAGAACTAGTAAAACAAAATTAAGTGTTCATTCATTATTTGTTGATAGAAATGCAATGTTGTAGATTATCCTTTAAGGACTCACTTTTTATGTGTGTTACTTTTGCTTATAGCTACAGGTGTCATGTTTTGTAATCCTGTTCCATAAATTCAAGTTTTGTACAATTTAAATACAAGCAGATGTTACCAATTTTATTCTAGAATACTAATCCTGAAATTTTCCTAAACGTTTGTGCTTAACAAGTTAATTACACTCTCATTTCTCCCTCCAGTGTGAAGATATGGTCTAATAAACCTATTTATCACCTGATGGTTAAAAGACTTGCTTAAAAAGCCAGTTACAGCTAGGTAAAGTATAAACAAACTTGCAGTTCTTTTTCATATCCTTCATGTCAAAATGTCAAAATGTAATTCTTGAAAACAAGGGAGTGGTTTTTTTAATGAATTAAAGTTGTACATTTAAAGCATATATTCTTGAAATAATGCATTAATGGATTGCCTCTAGTAATGTTTTAAGCAAAACTTTCAAGTGTTTGGTACCAGTGTTTACCTTAGTAATTTCCTTCGTGGGAAATACAATAATCTACATTGCACAGAATACTGTATTATTGTATCATGGTGTTTTGTGTTGAGAGATAAATTCCTATCTGTAGTTCTAAAGTAAGTTAACAAGCATCAGGTGGGCACAGTGGAAACTGGGAACCCACAAAACTGTGTGTTTTGGTGTAGTTTCAAAATAGTCTAAGGAATGAGGGACCATATAAGGTTAAGAAAACTAGGCTACAGATAAGCTTTTTAACCTGTATTATTTCTCAAAGAGGAGAAGGGTGTTTCAAAATTCAAATAGAATTATTTTCACATAATCAAAGGGAGGTTTATATGATCTCATTAAAAATGGGTGGTAACTACAATAGCGTGCAACTGGTCTAAGAACTGATAGAGTGATCAGTGGAACAGAATAGTAGGCCAGAAACATACTCTAGTATTCAAAATATTTTAGTTTAATGATAAGGATTATATCATGAATCAGTGGGGAAGATTATTTAATACATGTTAGGGAAAAAAAGCTGAAACTAGACCCTAACTTTGTACCATTTACCAAAATATAAATTAATTTATCTGGACTAAAAAGTTAAATGTGAATAAACAAAACCATAAAACTATTAGAGAAAATACAGATGAACAGCTGATCATGGTGTGGCAAATGACCTTCTAAGAAAAAAAGGAAGAAGTAAAAACAAAATTAGAAGTTTAGTAAAATGAACTAAATACTTCTACAACTAACAAATCATAAGTAAAATGAAAAGACAACCAAAGTGAAGAAAATATCTTTAACAAATGCAACAAAGTGTTACTATACTTACCATATAAATAAAAATTCACACAAATGTATATATTTTAAAAACAAAACTAATCACATTAGAAAAAGGGGGAAAGAACATGAAGACCATTTTATAATAGTTAAATATGTATGAAAAAAACTTTGACCTCACTAACTGTTACAGAGAGCAGATTATGAGATCCTTTATAAGCAACAGATTAAAAAGCAATGTTCCATGATGGCAAGAGTTGGGTGACAAAGGCACCCTTATATTCTGCTACTGAAAGAATGAGTAGGTTCAACTTTTTTTGTAAAGCAGTTTGGCAAAATCGATATATATTATTTGACATGGCAGTTTATTTCCTAGGAAATTACTCTGAGAATATAATTAAAATAGCAAACGATTCACTATGAATTTCTATAACATTATGCATGAGCGCAAAAAAACTGGAAACGATCTAAGCAACCAACTGAGGAGAACAGTTCCATATATTACATATATCATGGCAGGGTCTTACTACGGTATTAGTCACTACAATGCTCACTAAATATTCAACAAGGGAAAATAATGTTAGATGCAAGAAGGAGAATAAAAAATTGACTACACAGTATCATCCCAATTTGTTTAAAAAATGTTTATCTACAACAAAAAAAGATTAGAAAACACATCAAAATATCAACAGTACTTACAGCTGGTTTTTTTTTTAACATCTGAACGCGTTTCAATTTTATACATTTTAAATCACTCAAAAAAAGGTTTGGCAATGGATACTTGTGAGATCTCTAACAAACTAATTACCCTCCTGAACACTGTATAATGAATATCATTGCAACTATGTTAAAACATATGGCCAGGTACAAAGACTTCTAGAGAATATGCAACAATTCTAATAATTATCTTGAGGTGGTAAGAATGTTATGTGATTTGGTCCCCTCCCTCTTCTAAACATTTGACAGTTATTATAAAACACTTAAAATATTAAGATATTAAAGTCACTTTTTATAATAAAATGAGGAAAATGAAATAAAACTCAAACCAGGCAATCTTAAAATACACTAAGTTCTTTCCTCTGATTAAATGATATCAAGTCAAATTCAATTTGGCTTTCTGATCCTAGGTTTGAAATACAAATTCCAAAATGTACTGATTATGACCATAAGGAAACCCCATGGTTCTAGGTTTTAAAGACAATGAAAGACAATACGTGACAGACTATAGGAATTCAGTGTAAGTTCAGAGAAAGTATTATATATATTAGGTTTGTTCCGAGGACTTTATAAACTTCCATCCGGAGATGATACACTGCTAATCTGGTAACAAAGCTGCACTGGTACATCGATGGGTCCATGGATGGTCTCTCTCCCTTTCATTTCCTGACACAGTATAATAACTGTATATTTTAATGCAAAATTTCTGGAGATGCCTTGACCTTACCAGTGAGAATTTTAGATTCTGAAGCAGGTAAATGGAATAATCCTATTTGATCAGGTATGATCTCATTGCAGCCTTTAAATCACACCATCTAGAAAGTTGCCCTAGGTTCAGACTTAACCTGTTCCTCCCTGCTAAATGTAATAAAACGTCTCTTGATAGTAAGCTATCCATGTACTTGCTGTATAATTAACCCCTAGAGTTTCTTGTTCCTTAACACAATCAGGATAGAAAAATGCAGTGGAGCAGACGGATACCAACCTTCAACCCCACTTATGCACTTGACTCTGTCTCGGACTTCCACATTGTAGCCTTCAAAAGACATAAACACACCATCAGGGTGATAAGGGGCTCTCTGTGCATAGACTTTGGAATAGCTATGAGAGAATTCAAACCGATCATAGCCATCATACTGAACCACCTTTCCATAAACGTCAAAATATTTCTCTATCCAAGTGAATGGAAGAAAGACTTCATTCCCCTCTCGTCTGCCTTTAATTGTATGATCATCATTTATGAGACAGTCAATTTCTTCATATTTGAGCCCTAACACTTTGCTTCCTGCATTGCTGTTGAAGCCCCCAACAACAGGGGGTGCTTTCTGCTGTTCCTGGGGAAATGCCTCCTCAGACTGTTTGGCCACGTGGTTGACATAGTTGTTACTTTCAGACGCTGCTGCTCTTTTTTCTAATCCATCCACCCTGAAGCCACTACTCAAGTGCCGAGGAAACTGGATGGCTTTGTCACTGGAACACTTATTCCACAAAAGCACTGTGACCAAAGTGAAGAGTGCACAGATGATAATCAAAGTCTTATAGTTGACCCGAGCTGCCAAGCAACGCATATTCAGACCATACCTATGGAGACAAGAAGAAAAAAGCATGCAAAGATGTGTTATTGATATCTCTTAGGATAGGTTTTATTTTTATGTTAAGCAACCACTTTAAGGCAATTTTATTAACTTCATGAATCCAATCAGATTTAAAATGACTAACTCAAACTTTTCAGCAGAGGCAAAAAAAAAAAAAGGGGGCAAGAGGTATTTCCCCCTCTTAAAATGCTCAGCACTATCCTAAAGGAGAGATTCCCAAACTTTGTTTGTGGTTCCTTTGGTATCTTAGTAATTTTTTACAAAGCCCCTAAGCCAAAAGAAATACCTAGTAATTCCATTTATTAAATAGTTGGGCCCAAACAACTTAATATTTTTGTCCTAACAATTTAGTAGCTGTTTGAAAAAATATAACAAGTCCTATTAAAGTCAACACTGACATCTGTGTTGCTAAATCCAACGATGAATTTTTAGTATTCATCCTACTGGACCTCTCAGAGGCAGCACAAAATAGTCAATGACTCCTTCCTTCTGGAAACATTTCCTTCCCATGGCTTCTAGGGCACCATTCTTTCTTGGTTCTCCTTACACCCCACAGCTGCTCTTTCTCACTCATCTTTGATCATTCCTTCTTCATCTCCCTGAACCTTATGGAATGCTTTAGGGTCCCAGTCCTCAACCTCTTCTTTCTCTCTCTTCACTCCTAGATGGTCTCATTCAATCTCATAGCTGTAAATACAACTTATATTCTGACTACTCCCCAAATTCTATCTCTAGGTCAGACCTTTCTTCAGACTGCAGACATACACATCCAAGTGCCAATCCAAATAACTGACACCTTTACTTGGAGGTCAAGTGGACTTCTGCAACCTAACATCCAAAACTTAATTTAATCCTTCCCCTCAACCTGTTCTCCTTTCTTCCTGCTCAGACCAGAAATCTTCATTGCTTTCTTGTTTACTCCATATCCAATCAGTCAGGATATGATCTCTTTTCAAGAATGCTGCTGCTACCACATCAGAGCCACTGGCATCTTTCACTTCTCCCTCCTTCTACCCTTGCTCTACCATTCTATCCCCATGTCTATTCTCAACACAGCAGTTAGAATGATGCCGTTAAGTATAAGCCAGAGTATGTCATTCCAATCATGATAGGAGAAGAACTTGATGCTGCTGCCCCTCTGGCCATATAGTAAAGCAGCCAGTTGTGATTGCAACACAAGCTGTCCCAGGCTGCTTTGCTGCTAGGGTCACAGGGAAAAAGGGAAAATTCAGGGTTTTATATACAATCTATGGACTTTTGGCCACTGAGAGTAAAGGGAGTAGTCTCACTGTTGTTTGCTATAGTTGCTCTGTAATTTATTTTATGGTGTAAATCCACAACTACTTACTTTATTGTAATCCTTCTTCCCTCTTTTTCCTCTCAATGAACTTTTCGCAAGGAAGAGACTGAAAATACATCAAACTTCCAAATGAAAATTTTAATGAAAAATTGCACAGTGAATTTTTTTTTTCAAGAAAGTTGATGCTGAACGTGTGATTCAACGACTTCTTTTAATTCCAAGAGAAGGTAAACTTGACTCCTTGCATGTTTGAAAATGTTATTCTGCTCTTGCCTTTGTGTAATAGTTTGGCAGGATATAGAATCCCTAGTTGTATATTATTTTCTTTTGAAATATTGTAGGCAATATTTTATTGTCTTTAAGCATTAAGGGTTACTGATGAGAGGTTTGGTTTCCCTCAGATATGAGTCTGATATTTGTCACTTTGTACATGATTTCCCTCTGGATTTTTTTCTTTATCCTAGGAATTCTGCAGCTTTGAGGAAAAGTGTTACTGTAATGACGGTCGAATCACTACTTCAGCACTTCATGTGCCCTTTTAATCTGAAATCCTGTTTTCTTCTGTTTAATGGGTGTAGTATCTTCTTACAGCTCTGAGTATAAAAAAGTTCCTTTTTTCTAAAGTTCTCTCTGATTAGCTTTATTTTCTCTGGTGGCAATTTCTCTGATCATTTTAGTCTCTTCTGTGTCATTAGTTTTCCTCACAAGCCTAGTGATAGTGATCTTCAGTTACTCATTCATATTTAGACCTGAATGACTCATTAGCCAACAAAAATTTCCTCTGTTACTGTGAAGTTGGTCTGATTTTTGGCTAGACTGCTCTCTCCAGGGGGCTTTGTGTCTCTTGATGTGTTAAAATAAAAAGCACATAACCTATCATACATTCTAGCCAAAAATATTTGACTTTGGCCTATAATTTAACTTTGAGTTACAGGAAATACAAGGGATAGAGGAACAAGTTAAATATGGAGGCAGTTGGCTCTGTCTCCTCAATAAATTAGTGGTATGAAAAGAAAAAGGGGACTGGCTTAGGGTTTTTCATTTGTTTTTTAAAAAGAATTAAGGGATATAATAACTAGTGTGGAACTTGGTCCTACACTGGAGAATATGATTAGGGACTTGATAAGAAGGAAACAGGGACATATGGAGATTGTTAACTGAAGAAATGAGGTTACAAAATAGTACATAGAGTATGATATCACTTCAGTAAACAACGCATATATGTCTTTATTTTCTTATTTTCTGTGATTATATTTACTGTTTTTTTAAATCAAAAGAATATAAAATTAAGGTCAAAGTAATTTTTGTCAAAATATTGAAAGAAAGGAATGTAAATTTTAAGTTAAAAATGTCTATAAACATTTAATTCTCAAATAGGCACTGACATTTTTGGGGGGGAGGGTGGCAAGAGGGAGGGTGGCAAGAGGGATGATGGAAGAAGAATGGAGAAAAAAAAGACCTTGAATATTGACATGCGGTATTAACTACCAAATGGGCTTATCTAAAGGTAAACCTAATTTTACTATAATATTGCTCAAATTATAGAAAACTAGCCATAGAAACTTCTAAATTTCAAAAAGTAGATTGCATTGACATTTTGTTAAGTATAAGTGATAATAACTCTAAAAGCTAAAAGCAGGATTTTCTGCTGAGCAGTGATGAACTTCTTACATTTTAAAAACTTCTGACATATCCATAAACTAGATTAACCTTTCAAGTTTAAAAAACCCATAAATTAAAAAACCTTGAAACCTCATCTATTGCTGAACCTAAAGATTTATTTCATTAGAAACATAATCCAATAAAAATGTTTTTAGTAACTCTGGAAATCTAAAACAAAATAATAATATTAAGTAAGCATCATAAATAAACTGTGGAATAACTTCTTTGCAGAAATAGTTAAAAGTTAGGGAAAGCAAAATATAACTTAGCTTTCCTTTGAGAGAGCAAATTGTTTTTTTCTAAAATACTCTTGCTATACCTTTCCAAATTCATTTTCCTAATTGAATATTTCAAGTAACCATTAATGTAATTCAGTAAACATTAAAACTGTGGACATCATGAGTTTTTAAAATATGAAGGTCATATTTCAGTTAAGAACAAACTTTACATAAATTTGTAAAATACTTAACTGAAAGAAATTACTGGCTTTTTTTTTTTCTGGTGAATAATGAAGACCAAGAACTGTTTGCTCATTATTTACTCTATTTATTTATATATCAAACAATTTACATTTCTTATAATTCTTTGGTACCAAGAAATAGAAGAAATCATAGTTGCTCAACAGATAATCAAACTGACTGGTTCAATTAGCATCTATTCAGCAGCAACTAGGAGACAGGTAAGGCACTATCACTGTCCCTAAAGGCCAAATTAGTGGGAAATGTGCAAAAAAAAAAATATATGCTATGAGATAAGAACTGTAAAAATGTTATGCAGAATGTGCTATGAAACATAGCGGAGGAAGCCCAAAATGTTCCCTAAACTTTTTAAGGTGTTATGGAAAGCGTCATAGGATTGACAGCCAAGCACGCTCCCAAATCATGGTATTTGCACTTGCCATTTCCTCTTGCCTGGTAGTTTCCCAAGGTACCCCTTTAGCTTGCTCTTTACTTCTTCAGGTCACTGCTTAAGTGTCAATTTATCAGGGAGGCCTTCTCTGACCACCCTATCTAAAACAGCAGTTCTCATTGTCATTTTCTAGACCCTTACTCAGCTTTCTTTTTCTTCATAGCATTTACCACCACTTGATATTATAAGTATTTAAATTATTAGCTCTCTCCAACCCACTAATACCTAAGTACCATCAGGGCTGAACCATCAGGGCTGAGATTTTGCTTTTTCTGGTCACTATGGATCCCTAGTGCCTAGAAATGTGCCTGGTTTACAGTAAGCATTCAATAAAGACTTGTTGAATGAATGAACATTGTTGCATATGCAATATTTAAAAATAACAGATATTTGAAATAGACAACTTTGTCTTCTCTCCTATATTTGGATCTTCTGAAATCATAATCCAAATAAAAATGAACATAACTGATACAAGAAAATATGGATTGTGAAGCAATATATTGGCTAAACCCTTAAAACAGACTTGCAATTTAATTACTGCTGTTAGTAATGTTCCATCTGTTCTTGCTTGATAGACCAAGACTTAAATTACACAGTCAAATGGTTAAGTATTCCACGACAGCTCAAACTCAAAGGAGAACTGCCTAATATTTTTGGTGGTCAGGACTCTTCCAGTAATATAAACAAGTAGTATTCTCTAGCAATTACAAAAAGGACAAATAAGAAGGTAATTTTGCTAGTTCACTAAAAAAAAGAAGTTAAAACAATCTTTGATATAAGTGGTTTACACTGCTTTCAATAAGATTACATTTCTAGGCAAACATTCCAAAAAAACTGAGCAGGGGATATACAGTATATCACATTATTCACATTTTATAGATGAAGGGAGTAAGATACAATACCTACCAAGATATTCACTAAAGAAGAAGACAGGGAAAAATAAAGATAGAGGAGAACTTAAACATAATTAAAAACTGTGTTTCTCCCTATTTTATAGATGATACTGAGGCTTTCTTATGTTAAGGAATTTATTCTAAGTCACATGATTATTTGACAGTTCACTTGAGATTTGAACTCAATTTTGTTTTCTGACTTCAAACCCTGTGCTCTGACATGCCATAGGGTATCTCTGGGCAGATATGTATTGTATTTCAAAAGGTGAATACTACTTTTCCCCAGGAGATATTCTAATTTATAATACGTTACCAGACTGTGAATTGAACTAAAAATTAACAGGTCTTATTCTAGACCAAGCTGAATTTTGACCTGAATCAATAGTTTGCACAGGTAAAATACACTTTTGGGAAAAGGTATCTAGTTACTATAAAAATTTATTAGCACTTCTAAATGAAGCTACTGGAATTTCTGAGTTTTCTTTAAATTCAACAATGTAACTTCATGTCATACTAATATTAAAAAAGAGTAGCAATGAGTCATAATATGACTATTCATACATACAGTTTAACAAACCTACCTGGTCTCCAGGTGGAATAGAATAATTAAACCCTTGAAAATAGGATCCCCACTGGCCTCACCAATCGAACAACAGCTTATAAATACATTACAATGATTCATTTCTGCTAATTAGTATGATGTTGTGGGATAGTTTGTTGATGTAAAACTTTTCTCTGGAGATAGAAATAGAGATTAACAATAGTTTCATCAGTCCATTTGTCTATCTCCTTTGAAGAAATGTCTATTCAAGTCCTTTACCCATTTTTGAATTGGGTTGTTTGATTTTTTGCTGTTAAGTTTTAGGAAGTTCTCTGTAGATTCTGGATATTAATGCCTTATCAGATATATGATTTGCAAACTTTTTCTCCCATTCTGTGGGTTGCCCTTTTCCTCTCTTGATAGTGTATTTTGATGCAAAAAAATTAATTTTTATTAAGTCCAATTAGTTTTTTTCTTTTGTTGCCTTTACTTTTTATGTTATACTCAAGAAATTGTTGCCAAATCCAATGTCTTGAAGCTCTTGTCTTATGTTTTCTAAGAATTTTATAGCTTAGATCTTACATTCAAGTCTTTGATGATCCATTTTGAGTTAATTTCTATATACGGTGTTCGGTAAGGGCCCAATATCATTCTTTTGCATGTGGATATCCAATTTCTCAGCACCATTTGTTGAAAAAGACTGTCTTTTCCCCACTGTAGAGTCTTGGCACTCTTGTCAAAAATTATTTGATTGTACACGTGAGGGTTTACTTTTGGGCTCTATATTCTATTTCACTGGTCTGTATTTCTGTCTTTATGACAATACACACTAATTTGGTTATTGTAGTAAGTTTTGAAATTAGGAAATGTGAGTCTTCCAGTTTAGTTGTTCTTTTTTAAGACTGTTTTAGCTATATGGGATCCCTTGAGAGTACAGATGAATTTTAGCATTAGTTTTTCTATTTCTGAAAAAAAAATCATTGATATTCTGATAGGGATTGCCTTTAATCTGTAGATTGCTTTGGGTAGTACTGACATCTTAACAATATTAAATCTTCCAATTCACAAATATGGGATGTGTTTCCATTTATTTATGTCTTCTTTATTTTGAAGTTCATATTCTAAAGCCTTCCAGGTCTTCCACCTGACATACTTACTTTTGTATGAAAATCCTACTGTGCTAACAGGACACCAAAGCAATTCTACTTTTCTAAAGTGTAGCAACCACAAACTAGGCAGAAAGAATAAAACAAGGATAATACAAGGAACACTGGTAATAAAGCAGTGAAGTACAGATGCTGATGGGTACCAGATCAAGCCCTTTCCATACTCTTTATTTACAAATAAAGAAGCTCTGTTTGCAAAAAAACACTGTTAATGAAGTAAAAAAATGAAAGTCCTTTTCAATCCTATAGCACCAGTTATGATAATGAGCTAGTAAGCAGACTAAATTTAATGTTTTTTACTTGGTGTCTTGCCAATGGGTTTCAGCCCCAGGCAAGTTTGCTATGGATTCAATGTGACCAAAGAAATTGACAGCAAAATGTTCTTGGGGTGAAAGGGCTATACCCAACTTTATTTCCAGGTGGCAGGTCAGTCACCAAAATCCTGTCCACTCAGAGTGAGTCTGCAGGCAGCAAGCTGGTCTCTGCCTCTGGGCCTCTCTGCCTGCACAGCCGTCCTCTGGGCCCCTCTGTCCACACAGCCGTCCTCTGGGCCTCTCTGCACAGTCATCCCACACAGCCATCCTCTGGGTCTCTCCGCACAGTCACCCGCACAGCTGTCCTCTGGGCCTCTCCGCACAGTCGCCCGCACAGCTGTCCTCTGGGCCTCTCCGCACAGTCGCCCACACAGCAGTCCTCGGGGCCTCTCCACACAGTCGCCCGCACAGCTGTCCTCTGGGCCTCTCCGCACAGTCGCCCACACAGCCGTCCTCTGGGCCTCTCTGCACAGTTGTCCCACACAGCTATCCTCTGGGCCCCTCTGTCTACACAGTTGTCCTGCACAGCCGTCCTCTGGGCCTCTCTGCACAGTCACCCGCACAGCCATCCTCTGGGCCTCTGTCCTCGGCGCTGCCACCACTCCAGCCTCTGCTCTGCTCTCCTGCAGCCTTGCAGCCATGCCACCATGTCACACCCAGAGCACTGGGCGGAGCTCTTTATATAGAGTGAACAGCCATGTATTGCTCACAGGTGTGCAGTGAGCTAGTCAACCAGGGCCAGGTGAGAATCCTGGCCACAGGAACTCTTATTTTATCCACACTTGGTATAAATATGTATATAGTTTAGCCTAGGAACTGACACTTAAGAAAATATATAATGTTTATATACAATCCCTGCTCTCAAATGACTTACAACTTCAAAGAAACAAGACATGAACATACGGGAAACAACTGAAGGAAAATTCATATAGAAAAGGTGGTAAAATAAATATAATTGTTAAACTTGCAAATCTAATGAAAAGAAATGTGGCAGCTATAGAGAAAAGGGAAAGATGCTCAGAAGAGCTGCATGGGAAGAATATTTACTGCAGCAGAACACAGATGGTACACAGTGGTCTCCAAGAGAATATTAACAACCATTAAGTGAGACACTTTCTTAAAAAGACACAGGATATATAGCTATGGATTTCTGTATCTATAATGCAAAGTACTATCACATTAATTTCTTCACTTAATTCCTGCAATAATCCAATGAAAGAGACAGGAAAATGAATGCTATTTTACAAAAGAGAAAACTGAGGCTCAGTGATATTAAGCACCTTGTCTCAAGTGATGAGGTGGAGCCGAGCATGGAACCTCAGTCTGTTGATTCCAGGCTCTATTATACCACTGATTTCCCATCAGATCAAACCTCATATGAGCCAGAGAGATGCTGCAACATGTTCCCAGGTGATTCTGATGATTAATTAGATTTGGGAACCAATATATTATATCAGAAGTTCTTAAATTTTACTGAGCATTAGAATCACCTGGAAGTTTGTTCAAACACAGATGGCTAGGCCCCACCCCCAGGGTTTCTGATTCACTAAATCTGGGTACAGGCCCAATAAAGTGCCTGTTTAATCAGTTCTAGGAGCAAAATCTATGCTGCTGCCATGCTTTGAGAGTCATTGTAATATACCATATGCATTAAATATATTTAGCTCATAGTAATATATTTAACTAGTAGGTATTTACAAATCAGGAAATGTCTGTGCTGACCAAACTCAGAACCATTTTAGACAATTCTGAAGATTAAGGTCATTGGCACACTGATTTTTTGCAGAATAATCCACACAATAGCGAGAATGATTTCAGGTGTGTCCTTGCTTTCTAAAATTAACAAAGCAGTGACTCAAGAGCTAGCAAAACCCCAAACACAGAGTCATACTTGGAAAAAAAGTTGCAAGTTCTGGCTTTTGCCTGTATATTTAATAGTCTCTCAGCTAGAATATGTTTTGAAATTATTCTTTCAGAAGGGTAGGTGTATGGTATATACTTTGAAGCCCTGCAAAACTGAAAATGTGTATGGCTTCTTAGATAACTTGACTAGATAAAGAATCTGAGGTCCAAATTGTCTACAGAACTCTGTGGACACTGCTCAACTGTCTTCTGATGTTTCATTGTAAGAACAATCTATATAGCCTGCCTGTCTTCCTTTATGAATAACTTTTGTACATTTTGTTTTTTTCCCTTTGCCTGGATGCCTGACTATTAATATTTTTAACAATGGAAAATACAAAGTTTCACCAGAATAGGTTTAGTTGTTAGTTTTAGTTCCTTTTTATTAAGTTTTCCTGGTATTTGTCAACAAGCCTGATGAAATTACAGAGTCAGATTATCCTTCAGCTCAGAAAAATGTTTTTCTTATACTGTGTTTAATAATTGCTCCTATTCAATTTGTTCTGGTCTCTTGCAGAACATCAATTATCTGTATGCTGAATCTCTTTTACTCTATCCTTTATGTCTGTGGGGAAGTTGGGGTTCCTATGGCCAAGATCCTCACTGAACTTAAATCACCTGATGATGTAACTGGCCTGTTGCTAGGCTACAGCTTCCACATTTTTAAGCAATAAGCTATTATTGTGCTATATAGAGAGCTTGGCCCAGTGCTCTGGGTGGAGGCAGAGACGCTAGTGCTCAACCTACTGCTGGGAAAACAACCTGGGTAATAAACCCTTTCACCCCAAACACCATATGCTGTCAATTTCTTTGGTCACATTGAATCCATAGCGAACTTGCCGGGGGCTGAAACCCATTGGCAAGGCAATTGGCTAAAGTCCGCAGGGTTCATTGTTGCCCAAGGAAAAAGACAGGCTGCCCTTATGGGAGGGGTGCTTCAGCGGGCTGCCCCTGTGAATGGGGAGACAGTGGATTGTCCCCCAATGGGTATGTGGTCTGAGGTGGCTTGCTTCCTAGAGGACTGGGCCCCACCCCAGGACTGGAGGCAAGAGGAGGTGACACCTGAGGCTGTAGGGGTGGTCCTTCGTATAGTAAGTAGGTCTTTTGAGAAACAGAGTGGCGTGAGGCAGCGGGGACTGTGGGTTGGCTGCTTCTCACAGTATTAAAAAGGTCTACAGAAGAGACCCAAGAAATGGAGGCATGAGAACATGACCTGCAAACTTCTGTGGATTTGCTGAGGAAGCAAATAGCATTGATGTGAGAGGAGGCGACATGAGAACATGAGCTGCGAAATTCTGTGGATTCCCTAAGGAAGGAAATGGCATTGATGTGAGAGGAGGCAGCATGAGAACGACAGCAGCAAGGTGCCATTGAAGAAGTAAAAATTCCTTACAGAATGAGATGGCAGTGCTGCCAGGTGTTCTGAAGGAGGAAGAGGCCATCAAGGAAAAAGACAAACTCCTGAGGGAAGCACAGGCGGAGGTGGCACGAGAATGTCAGCTGTGAAGCACTGAGGTGAAAGTAAGAGACCTTCTGAAGGCTGGGGTAGCATTGCTGCAAGGCACAGTAGAAAAGGTAAAAGTTGTAGCAGAGGAGGCCCTCGGGGGAGGGGAGAGAAAGGTGCCATCAGCCCCAGAAATGGAGGAGCTGGGGAAGGATGAAGGGGTGGTACCGGAGGCACTGGCCCCTCCTGTACTGAAAGCACGCCCAGTGGTTGTAAAGAAAATAAAGACCCAGCAGCTGAAGGTTCCCCAAGGAGAGGGGCAGCCTCCTCCCCAGGTCGTGGAGCACTCTGTGGTCTGCCCCTATACTCACGGTGAGCTGGTGGATTTGGGCTCCCGGTTTAGGCAGAAGCCCTCGGAGTCAATATCAGCTTGGCTCCTGTGTCTGTGGGACTTAGGAGTGGATGGAATTGTTCTGTCGGGATCAGAGATGGGAAAGCTGTCTTCCCTGACAGTTCAGCCTGCCTTGAGGCAGCAATTAGAAAATGCACATGAGGCTTATGACTGTACTTCGTGCTGTGTGGCCCAATCCGGGTGATCTACCATCCTCTCCTGTTAGATGGCAGACATATGCTGAGCTCCAACAGGTGTTATGAGAGCTAGGCATAAGAAATGCCATCTATAGTCCAGAGAATTATGGCCAAGATGAAGAGATTTTCACTACTGGGATGAGGAATATTGTACTTCAAATGGTTCCTACATCCCTCTTTGGGTCTCTAGTGGCCATTCTTTCCCCTCACTTGGGGCATCCCATAAGCAAGGTGACACATACAGTAGCAGACTTAGGAGAGGCTGAAGCAATGAGAACCCAGAAAGAAATAAGATCTGTTACTCACAAGAAGAATTTACAGGGCCCCATGAAGGTTACAAGGACCCAGATGTGGGTTGATTTAATACAGGCAGGAGCACATGGAAGGAAATTAGACAGGAAGTCAAATAGGATCTTACGAGAGCTATGGCAAGAGCTGAAACCAGAGCAGCAATTCCAGCCATTAAGACCAAAGAGGCAGAGGTCAGAGACAGAGCCATGAGTCCGGCCTGTGTGTTGGCAAGACTTCCTGCTGGAGAGCGAGCCAACCTCACTTGAGCCCACACAGGAAGGTGATTGGGGAACATGGTTTGACTGAGGGGAAGATCAAGGTATCTGCCCTGAAGGACCAGGGGGGGACCGGAAGCCACATGTTGAAATAGCTATCCATTGGTTCTGAGTGAACATACAATGTGTCCTGGCTCTGGTGGACACTGGGGCTGAATGTTCACTGATTCATCGTAACCCTGAGCGGTTCCCCCAGACCCCCACTATCATAGATGGATACGGGGGTAAGGCTATCAGAGTGAAAAAAGCCCAAATCCCTCTGGGAACAGGGTATCTACCCCCAAAAGAGTATACTGTGTATGTATCTCCTATCCCTGAGTATATTTTGGGGATTGATATCCTGCAGGGTTTATGGTTGTGGACCACTGCAGAAGAGTTCAGACTGAGAGTACGTGTGGTGAAGGCAGTTCTGAGGGGACATGCTAGGCACCCACCCATAGCTTTGCCTGTGCCTCGGTGGGTGACTAATACCAAACAATACAAACTGCCTGCAGGGCATAAAGAGATTGGAGAAATTCTCCAGGAGCTGGAAAAGGTGGGTATTATAAAGCCCACCCATAGTCCTTTCAATCCTCCAGTGTGGCCAGTAAAAAAGCCAGATGGCTCCTGGCATGTGACTTTGGCTTACAGAGAACTGCATAAAGTCATACCCCCTATGCATGCTGCTGTCCCCTCTACTGCAGGTTTGATGGATACCCTCAGCCATGGATAGGAACATATCATTATGTGGTAGATCTTTCTAATGCTTCTTTTCCATTGCCATTGAGCAGGAAAGTCAGGAACAGTTTGCCTTCATGTGGGAAGGACGGCAATGGACTTTCACCATCCTTCCACAGGGATACCTCCACAGCCCCACCATCTGTCATGCACTTGTAGCCCAGGACTTGGCTACATGGGAGAAACCGCCAACAGTGTGGCTGTACCATTATACTGATGATATCATGCTCACGTCCCATTCTCTTTCAGATCTAGAAGGTGCACCACCTAGACTGCTGCAACATCTACAGGAGAAAGGATACGCTGTGAACAGCACCAAGGTTCAGGGACCTGGTTTGTCTGTCAAATTCTTGGGAGTCGTCTGGTTGGGTAAGACCAAAGTGATACCAGAAGCAGTTATAGATAAAGTCCAGGCCTCTCCTACCCCTACAACTGTAGCATTGCCACATGAGTTTCTGGGTCTTCTACACTACTGCAGAGTGTTTATCCTGCACTTGGGACAAATTCTGAAGCCCTTATACCGGTTGGTACAAAAGGGCATCAGGTGGGATTGAGATGAGACATGAGCATCTGCCTTTACTACAGCAAAACAGGCAGTCAAGGTGCAGGCCTTGAGTGTGATAGACCCATCAAGGCCCTATGAGCTGGATGTTCACGTGACTGAAGACAGTTATGGCTGGGGTCTCTGGCAGTGGCTTGAACGAACTCACCAACCCATTGGAGAGGTACAATACACTTTGACAGAAAAACAACTGGCTGCCGTGTATCACGCATTGCTGGCTACAGAACCCATCATTGGAATGGCCCCAATAAAGGTACTAACCACCTATCCCATCTTGGAGTGGGTACAAGACTGGACCCAAAAGCCAAGGAGTGGTGTGGCACAAACGTCCACACTAGCCAAGTGGGGTGCTTACCTACAGCAGCGTAGTGCCCTCTCTAGTAGCCCCTTGAGTGAAGAACTCCAATGCTTGTTGGGGCCCGTGACATATACTAGTGAAAAGTAGGAAGAACCTGCTTTTGAACCATTAGTAGCAGAGAGTCCCTATTGGGAGGGAAGAGCCCCTATACCTGAAGATGCATGGTACACAGATGGCTCCAGCCATGGACAGCCCCCAAAATGGAGGGCCATAGCTTTCCATCCTAAGACTGAGACAATATGGATGGAAGATGGTGAGGGGAAGAGCGGCCAATGGGCAGAGTTGCTGGCTATGTGGCTTATGATCAGCCAGGAGCCCTCCCCTATAGTTGTCTGCACTGAGAGCTGGGCTGTCTATCAGGGCTTGACCCTGTGGCTACCAACCTGGTACCATGCCAACTGGCTGGTTGGTCACTGACCCCTTTGGGGGCAAGAATTGTGGCAAGACTTATGGGCCTGTGGTCAGACTAAAATAATTTCAGTATACCATGTGACAGGTCATTTGCTACGGGCATCCACAGGAAATGATGAAGCAGATAAATTGGCCCAGATATGTTGGTTAGAAGGAAAGTCTGCCTCTGATGTAGCCCAAAGGTTACATTAGCATTTGTTGCATGTGGGGCAAAAGACAATGTAGGCTGTAGCCCGTCGGTGGGGCTTGACTTTGACCTTTGAAGAAGTTAGTAGAGCCCAGCAGGAGTGTGTCGTGTGCTCCAAAAGGGGCTTACAGCGAGTTCCACAGCAACATGGGACAATAGCTAAGGGGCCTATACCCCTTGTCAGGTGGCAGATAGACTATACTGGGCCTCTACCTGTGTCAGAAGGATATCGGTATGCTATGACTTGTGTGGACACAGCTACTGGACTTCTGGTTGCTTTTCCTACCCGTTGTGCAGACCAGCAGATGACTAAGAGGCCTGGAGCATCTGTTTGCTGCCTATGGCTGACCACAGGTAACTGAGAGTGATCAGGGCACCCATTTTACTGGACATACACTGCAAGAATGGGTGCGACAGTTGGGAATCAAATGGAAGTTTCATGTGCCGTACAATCCTACTGCAGCAGGCATGATAGAGAGGCACAATGGCTTGTTAAAATCTGGACTAAAGTCAGATACAAATAGTCTGTGGGGATGGTCAGTCACTTATGGACCAAGCTACTGTGTTTGAACGAGAGACCATGAAAGGGAGCCCTGTGCCCCACAGACATGTTAACACATATGGCTGCCTCCCCTATACAACTGCAAGTACAAACCAAGGAAGAATCACTGAAGGCAAGGTTTGGCCACCAGAATAACATCTTGCTCCCAGCACCAACTGCACTGAACTCCGGAGACTCCACTGAGTACATGTGGCCTTGGACCTTTCAAAACATGGACCAACTATGGCTGTCTCTCCTGGCACCTTGGAGACAAGGCCTGGAAGCTGGCCTCCTGTGTATTCCTGGAATAACAGCAGAGTGGCCGCCGAAGGTCACAGTAGTATATACTGAACGGCCAGAAGGTAGGAGCATCTTACCGGGGAGTTTTGTTTTATCATCATGGCCAGTGCCTGCGCCTCCAGTAGCACTATATATAGACCCTTCAGTAACTCCCATGGGGAAAGGAGTAAAAGCATGGTATACTAGACCTGGAAGGGACCCCCTTCCTGCTACAGTCTATCACAGGACCACTCTCTTGCATGCATCCTACCTGATAGACAGGATTTGCCTATGTTAGTATCATTAAAACATGTGTCTTATCGCCCCTAAAGTCTTTGTGGATTGGGAACTTCCTCTGGCTTGAGGATTATTATAATTTTTGTTACATGTATCAAAATCTTGCTGTATCTTAATTTTTATTATCTCTAAGTTGTTGTTATCCTCTGTTGCTATTGTGGAATCTGGTTACAGTGCTCCAGCTTTCTCACACAAGGACCATTGTGGAAGATTGAAAGCATGTAGATTGTAAGGCAAGAATCCTGGAGGGGTGGAGTGTGGGGAAGCTGGGGTTCCTATGGCCAGGATCCTCACTGAACTTATACCACCTGATGATGTAACTGACCTGTTGCTAGGTTACAGCTTCCACACCTTTAGGCCATAAGCTATTATTGCGCTATACAGAGAGCTTGGCCCAGTGCTCTGGGCAGAGGCAGAGATGCTAGTGCTTGACCTACCACTGGGAGAACAAGCCAGATAATAAACCCTTTCACCCCAAAGACCGTTTTGCTGTCAATTTCTTTGGTCACATTGAATCCATAGCAAACTTACCTGTGGCTGAAACCCATTGGCAAGACAATATCTATCATTTCTCTTCATATTTTCTTTTTCTATATCTTTTCTCCTTTCCTTTGCATTCTGGGAGAGCTTCTCAAACTTGTATTTCATATCATTAAATGAATTTTCTGAAGTTTCTAATCTGCTTTCCATTTTTTCAGTTTTATCCATCAACTTAATTTGGATACTGCATATTTAGTTACTATTCTGTTGTTTCCTATTTTGATACTGCATTTTAGTTTCCAACCTATTGTTTCTTATGTTATCCAATACCCTTTTAATTTATGCCTCCCCATTAGCTAGCCCCCTTTCATCTCAGTCTGTCTTGTGAACTTATTTTCTATGTATTACTCCAAAGACTCTACAATTTTTAGATCTGCAAGCATTAAAAAATGCTTTTGAAAATTTCCTTGTTATTTAAGTAAACTTTAATAAAGAGTATGCTTTTGTCCTTTTATCAAGTGCTACATTTCTTTTATTTAGTGGTTGAAGAGTCTTATCTCAAATTCTATGCCTGGGTACTTCCTGTAAACTAGTAGCTCATTCTACAGCATGATAAAATGGTTTGACCTATCAGAAAGAATACTTCACAGTATCTTGGATAAATTCCTAGAAACACACAATCTCCCAGACTGAACCAGGAAGACATAGGAAATCGGAACAGGCCAATTACTAGTAACAAAATTGAATTGGTAACCAAAAATGCCCAACAAACAAAAGTCCAGGCAGGACCAGGTGGCTTCACAGGAGAAATCTACCAAACATCTGAAGAAGAGTTAATACCTAAGCTTTCAAACTATTCCAAAATTTATTTTACAAGCCCAACATCACACTAATGCCAAAACCAAAGACACTATAAAAAAAGAAATATACAGACTGATATCTCTAATCAACCTAGATGCAAAATGCTCAATGAAATATTATCAAACTGAATTAAAATATACATTAGAATCATCATTCACCACGACCAAGTGGAATTTATTCCAGGGATGCGAGAATGGCTCAATATCCACGTCAATATGATACACCACACGAACAAAAGAAGAATGAAAATCATTAACATCGCAACAGATGCTGAAAAAAGCCTTTAACAAAAAACTCAACATCCATTCATGATAAAAATTCTCAACAAAATGGGTACAGAGGGAACATATCATAACATAATAAAGGTCATATACAACACACCCACAGCTGACACCATACTCAACAGTGAAAAGTTGAAAGCATTTCCTCTAAGATCAGGAACAATACAAGGATGCCCACTCTCACCACTTTTATTCAACATAGTATTGAAAGTCCTAGCCATAGCAATCAGACAGGAAGAAGAAATAAAAGGCATCCAAATTGGTAAGGAAGAAGTAAAATTGTCACTATTTGCAGATGACATGATACTACATACAGAAAACCTTAAAGACTCCAGCAAAAAAACTATTAAAATTAATAAATGCATTCAGTAAAGTCACAAGATACAAAACCAATACACAGAAATTTGTTGTATTTGTATTTACAAATAATGAACTAGCAGAACAGAAAATTGTCAAAACAGTTCCTTTAAAATTGCTTCAAAGAAAATAAGATATCTGGGAATAAATCTAACTAAGGAGGTAAAAGGCCTGTACTCTGAAAACTATGAGACACAGATAAACAAAATTAAAGATGACACAAATAAATGGAAGGAGATTCCATGCTTATGGGTGGGAAGAATTAATATTGTTTAAACAGTCATACTACCCAAACAACCTACAGATTCAATTCAATCCCTATCAAAACACCAACAGCATTTTTCACAACACTAGAGCAAATAATCCTATAATTTGTGTGGAACCACAGAAGACCCCAAATAACCAAATCTTAAGAAAGAGGAACAAAGCTGGAGGTATGACAATCCCTGATTTCAAATTATATTACAAAGATATCATGATCAAAACAATACAGTACTAGCACAAAAACAGACACATAGATCAATGGAACAGAACAAAGCACCCAGAAATAACCCACACTTATATGATGAATTGATATATGACAAAGAAGGCAAGAATATACAACGAGGAAAGAAAAATCTCTTCAATAAATGTTGGGAAAACTGTACAGCTATAAGCAAAAGAATGATACTAGATCACTATCTTATACCATACATAAAAATAAATTCCAGATGATTAAAGACCCAAATATAAAACCTGAAACAAGAAAACTCCTAGAAGAAAACATAAACAGTAAAGTCTTGAATGTTAGTATTAATAGCTTTTTTTCTGGAAATGCCTCTCAGGCAAGGAAAACAAAAGCAAAAGTAAACAAGTGGGACTATATCAAATTAAAAATCTTCTGCACAGCAAAAGAAAACCATCAACAAAATGAAAAGGCAACCTACTGAACTGGAGAAGATACTTGCAAATGATATATTCAATAAGGGGCTAATATCCAAAATACATAAAGAATTCTTATGACTCAACACCAAATAAAACAAAATAGCCCAATTTTAAAAATGGGCAGAGGATCTGAATAGACATTTTTCCAAAAAGACAAAAAAGATGGCCAAGAGACACATGAAAAGATGCTCAACATCACTATCATCAGGAAAATGCAGATCAAAACCACAATGAGATATTTACCTCATACCTGTCAGAATGGCTACTATCTCAAGACAAGAAACAAATGTTGGCGAGGATGTGGAGAAAAGGGAACCCTCATACACTGTTGGTGGTAATGTAAATAGTGCAGCCATTATGGAAAGCAGCACGGAGGTTTCTAAAGCAACCAAAAATTAGAAATACCATATGCTCTAGTAATTTCCCTTCTGGGAATTTACCTAAGAAAACAAAATCACTCATTTTCAAAGGTATATGTACCCCTATGTTTATCACAGCATTATTTACAATAGTCAAGAAATGGAAGCAACCTAAGTATCCATACACAGGTGGATAAATAAAGAAGATGTGGTACATAAAATACAATGGATTATTAGCCATAAACAAGAATGGAATCTTGCCATTTGTGACAACATGGATGGACCTAGAGGATATTATGCTTAGTGAAATAAGTCAGATGGAGAAAGACAAATACCACATGATTTCACTTATATGTGGAATCTGAAAAACAAAACAAGCAGAAATAAACTCATAAAACACATAGAGTAGATTGGTGATGCAATAGGAGAGGTGAGGGGGAGAGGTGAAACAGGTGAAAAGGCATAAAGAGGTACAAAATACCAATTGAAAATAAAATAATACTTCATGATAAAGGTTTGAACTTTTATCTGGAAGTATATGTCTTCTCTTTTTGTTGTTAGGATTAATTTAATTTAGGTGTTGTTAGCTTGATTCAGCCATTGTAAAGGTTTCCGTCAGCAGTCCATCTAACAGTTTTAGCAACCACTGATGACTCTATGATTTGGGGTTGCAAAATGGTGATACTATAATTCTATCAGCCCTTCTTAATGTATTAGCTGAAGTACATCTGTAAATAAAAATCTTGCCTTTACCACTGTTTTTAAATATCTTTATATACAAACTATATATAAAAAGGCAGAATTAATACTTGAATTTTCCTTTTATTAACTAATTTTCAGAATAATGAATTGGCTCCCTAATAATCTCCAAAAAGAAGCAAGTTTTTTTTAACAACATGAACTCATGGATTTTAAACATATTTGATGTTTCAATCCACTGCTGTTACTACTTTTTAATGCTCAAATTATTCCATCTTTAGCCTGTGCAAATCTCAAGTTGGTTCCTAAGTCATTTTGACACAATCCAAGTGGTTTCTGATATCTTTCCTGCTTTCTTATATGACAAGATATCCCAGGTTCATTATGTACATTTCTGCTAAAGACTTGAAACAGCCATTCTTGGAAGAGTTCTAGTTGCTTTCAGTGGGACTATCCAGATTATTTCTAATATAAATTTCTTGACATTCTATATTTCAGGTATAACAACTCTTGTCCATGTTCCAGTACTGATGTACTATTTTTAGACATATTTAGCCATTTCAGTGGTGATGAGGTGGGGTTAGGAGTCAGATACCTATACCCAGACTGCTAGCTGGATCTGTTAGGATTAGATTCTGCTGCTAGTAATAAGACACCAGAAATACATCCTTCTATGATCCAGTCATTGTTACTTCTCACTCATGTACAAGAAACCCAGAAACAGGCAGTCTGAAGTTAATATGCAGCTCTTTCATTAAAGGACTGGGCAATTCTATCTTTCTACAGCACACTATGGCCCAAGAAAGTTACTGAAGCCTCGGCCATCATGTCTGTGTTGTAGATGAGAAAGAAGAGTAACGGCAGAAGGGCAAAAGAGCATACCTCTCAGTAGAAGACAAATAAACAGGTACTCCATAAATACTAAACTGGAATGTGCCTTATTCAGTCAAACTGAAGGTCTATAATCAAGTCACACTTTATAGCTGTGTACATTTTCAAACTACAGCTTGACTAACAGGAGGGTTAGAAGCACTGACTCCCGTATAGTCAGAAATCTTGACTCCCATAAAACATAACTACTAATAACCTACTGTTGATTTTATGATAGTAAATGATAAACTAGACTAGTATCTACATATATTTTATGAATTCATGACATAACTTTTTCTTATTTTTAAAAATATTTCTAGGCTATGTGATTCATCTGTTTTTCAATTGTCACAAATCTCCAAAAATTTTTCCAATGTATTTACTGAAAAAAATCCACATGTAAGTGGACCCATGCAGTTCAAACCCGTGTGTTCAAGGGTCAGTTGTAATCTATTGGCTTGAGTTATCTATATGGCAATCAAGTCTTCTCAGAGACTAGGGCTTTTGCTGAAAATCGCCACTGGCATTCTGGGTAGGTCAACCCTGCCACCCTCATCTATCCTCAAACCTTTGAGACATATTTAGGTTAAAACAAACAAACAAAAAACAACCCACCAAATCACATCTGAATGACCAAGGAAGTTGTTCTTTTTTTGAGGGGGTAGAGGAAAAGAAAAAAGAAACATTTAAATAGTACTTCAAACATATGCCATGTGCTATACATGCTTTCAGTTACTTGTGAAATCAAACCCTAAGAAACTCTAGTTATCACCAGCATAGAGTTGGAGAACCTGAGTAGTTTTTAACTCTGCTGAAGGAAAATTATTAGCAAGTACATAGTGGGAATTAAGCCTAGATTTATCTGGCTTCAAAGTATAGGTTCTTTATATCAGACAACAATAGCATATTATGCGGCTCCCAACCACTACTTCCTTTCTCACCAACTCGGTAAGAGCAGAATGATTTGCGCTTGGTTTGTGCAGTCATCTTAAACTATTAGCATTAAATAGCAGCTCCTCAAACTAAAATTAGTTTCTGAAAAGAGCTTCCAAATTTATTCAGCTTAATTCTAACACTGAAAACAATAATATAAAGAACTAGGGCAGGAATGTTTTTTAAAGAGCAAAGAGCAGCTTTGTATCCAGAAAAGCTAAAGTTACAGTGTAGCTAAAATGTTCTTTGAAGTATTGTATAGTACTTAACTGAAAAAGCTCTCTGCTTCTTCTAAGCAATGTGTCAAACCAAGCATATGCTATATAAATAAATCAGTTCAGAAAGGAGTACCAGGCTTCTCCAGCTGTGTAAAAATTCTCCCCTCACTACAAAAGCCTAATGATATGTTTGCACTGTCACACACTATGGGACTTCAGAGGACAAACTGGTACAATGATTCTAACAAGTTCTTCAGAAAATATGTTTTTATAAAGTTTGGTGCAATCCTGAAACACAGGAATGACAGAAGGGGAAAGGTTCATCAAGTTACTTGCTTACTGTAATTTTAAACAATCGTAAGACATAGAGTCATGGCCATGCAGAAGAAACTGTATGTGGAAGAAATCAGTGCCCAGCCTGATTTTTAAATGTGATTAATTATTAGGCTAATTGCTGACATAAAAGTAGCAGAATGCAACTTCGAGCCCCTTACAAAGCAAAGCAGAAGCATCATATTGGAAAAACGATTAAGAGACTACACTATCAGGAACTATATGAGAAAAATCTGTCAGGTTGTTAGACTATCCTGTGAATACTATTTGCTAGTCCATGTAGTGTTTTTCTAATATTTATGATAAAAAGAAATATCTAATATACCAGCCTTCTGATATTGTATAGCCTTTTGCAGTTAAAAACAACCATAAGATTAGGAACCACATTTTAGATTTCTCTTAATAAATAGGTAATAGAATAACAGGGCAGGAGACAGGGAAAGAGGGACTTTTATAAAAAGGGAAGGAGAGGAAGAGACAAGTAGTTCTGAGTCCCTATTAATGTAATCACACTTAATTCTCATAATTACAAAGTGGGTATCTTCTCCATTTTCCACATAAGGCAACTAATATGGAGCCACCTACAAGCTTTGCTATCACTGCCAGTTACTTCACTTCCGTGAATCGGATTTTATCAGTAAAACAGGACTAGTACTATCTACCTCATAGGTACACCTCATCGGGTGGTCTTGAGTACTAAAGGAGATAATATATATACCTTAAAAATGTGGAAATATTAGTTCCATCTTTCTTCTTGTGGAGAGGTTACTAATGTGTTCAAAGTCACAATTTGTCCAAAGTCTACAGAGCTGAAAACTGAAACCAGATTAAAAGGCTAGAATCCAATTTTCTAACTCTTAGTTCAGTGTTTACCATTACATATTTTCACTGTACTTCATTTCATATCATTTATCTTTATACCACTACACCATGTTCAGTAAAAAAAAAAGTATGTCTCAAATGTCATATAGTACCGCCAAACTCTGAAAACAGTCAGCAAGTTTCTTCATCTCTAATTTCTAATAGAGGACTCAGAGCTCCCAATGAGGTATCTCAGATTTTAAATCATCTAAGGCTAAGAATCTATGAACTAGTCACTCAAGAGAACACCATACTAACCCCAAAATTCTAAAACTAAACAGGTAATGAATATGAACATCTATAGCAGTTTATTCATAATGACCCACACTGGAAACAACCCAAATGCCAATCAACTGGTGACTGGATAAATAAACTGTGGTTCATCCATACAATAAAATGTAACTCAGCAATAAATTAATACCTGTTACCTGCAACAACATAGATGAATCTTAAAAGCATCTTAAAGAATCTTAAAATCTGAGTGAAAGAAGCCAGATACAAAAGGTTATTTAATATATTATTTCATTTAAATGACATTCTGGAAACACAAAATTAGAGAGATAAAAATCAGATCAGCAGTGACAGAAAACGATTTGACTATAAAGGGGCACAAGAGACTTCTGGGGGGTAATGGAAATGTTCGAGATTTTGATTGTTGTGGTGCAGGTTACATGACTACACACCTGTCAAAAGTCATCTAAGTGTATACTTTAAAGGGGGTGAATTTTATTCTATGTAAATTATACCTCAATAAATCTGACTTGAACTTATAAAATCGGTCACAAATAAATGTATTTCTAGCGGGTTTTTTTCAGTAATAAATGCTATGAAATACAGAAGCTTATAAAGCAGGTCAAATAAACAAAAGGAGACAGTAAATTTGGGGAAAAACCTGAGCTTGAGTCTGACAGACCTAAATTTCAATGCTGACAAGCTGGACAATCTTGGACAGGCTAGGTAACCTTTCCAAATCTCAATTTTCTCATCTGTAAAACTGAGATTATACCTTCTACTTATAAAAGTAGTTGTAAACACTTGATTTGATTTCCACCATATAGTGCTAAAACAAAGGAAAGTATCTATGGATGAAGTAATGTGTCTTTTTTTAAGTCAATAAAGAAAAAATAACCTTTAATTATCTATATCAGCTCACTTAATCAACATGTACTTATTAAACATTATATGTTTAACATTTTCCCAAATAAGCAATGTGAAAAAAGAGAAGTACATGCCCCCACCCAAAAAAGATCACTGTTCTTTAAGCTACTGTAATTTTTATTTTCTCATAAAAGTTCCTAAGAACAATAATCAAGAAACAAATATAATTTGCCTTTCTGCAGAATGATCTATTGGTAAGGAACATAAATTTTATCAGCAATAAATGTGAATTAAATAAGATTTAAGTTAAGATTTCCCAAATGCACAATTTTCTAAGCAAATAGGAAGGTTATTGTATTGTATTAATTTCATCCCTGTAGGAACTTCCATTTAATTTCTACTTAAGACTTTACTACATGCTGAGCAAAGGGTACAGATACTTTCTGTTGGTTTATAAATTTGAGATGAATGTAAATTACAATAAAGAAATTCCATTTACCTAAATAAATGAGGTGACTGAAGTAGAAATGAAATTTATCTAAAGTAGTATAATACATTTTCTAAAGGCTGAAACTAAGTTTTTACTGACATTTATATAAACAGTCTCAAATCTTGGCACTGGGATTATTTACAAAGGTAAAACTTGAATTATAAGTATTTTGCAGAGAAAATTGTAACTTCTGATTTTCTTACCCAATTGAAATATTTTTCTTCATATATGTATGTGTATATATCATGTATATTTCATATACATGTACATATTTATTTTACTTCTTCCAAAAGCCCCACCTTATAGCCTACATGCTGCTTCATGTTTTTAAACAACTGTTCCTTCAAAACAGAATTTAAAGTACTACTACCACACATCTCTTAAGCTTTAGGTTTCAGAATGTGGTAAATATTAAGGAATAAGAGAATAAGATGACACACAAATCTTCTCTTTTCTATTAAGCCAACCACCAAGGAGCTATGGCTTCCTATTAATCCATTAGCAATCTGGATTACAAATCCAGCTTCTCTTATCATGCCCTATGATGCGAAATTTGTAATAAGGATAGAGATCATTCTTTTTTGTTAGTGCTAAAACCCCATCTCTAGAAAGTACAGTCAATTTAAACAGAAGCTTAGCATTATACAATGAATTTGAAGATAGAAAGTAATGTTTTCCAGTCCCTCAATATTTATTGCTTGGTATAGGGAAAGGAAAGGGTGTTCAAATACGTTATTGACATCTATTTCTTGACTGAAAATTAAATTCCTCTAGTAGCTTCTTGGTGTAAATTTACACAGCTTGGATGCAGAAATGAAACAAGGGGACTTTATAAACTAAAAGCAAACATAAAATCAATGAAACTTTTATTCTTATTCTCTGCTTTAGTCAGAAGTAGTGACAACGAGGTTATAGAAATTTGGTGGTTTCACATGGAATAATTTTACATGTTTTTCATATATTTTAGAAACTCATGGAGGTTATAGAGGACCCTGAAGTTAAATATACCCAACTGGAACATTATTTTTCTGTGAGAACTCCTTAAGGTGATTGATCAAGTCCTAAGTAGCATACCTTCCTTCAGCCTTTCAAGGAAAATGAGACATTACCCTAAAGTGCCCAAATATGGATATTCTATAATCTTTTATAATGTTAAATTGTTTCTTTACATTAGAAAATTATTTCTCATTGTATATTTTCTGCCTCATTCCTTACTGTCTGCTCCTCTCCAAACAGCACATCCTCTCCACTAAAACAGAAACACTCTCAGTCTATAATATTAGACTAACATAAAACTTGTTAATTCTCCAAGGATAAACTCTTGCTCTTGCATTTATACCAGAAAATGAACTCCTTGAGGGGAGAAACAATGTGTAAATGAATTTTTCCCCTTTCGAAATTGCCTAGGATAATACCCGTTTTGTTCTTCCCATATAATGTTCTAATTTTTCCTGGAATACATTTTAATAAATTCCTATGAATACAATTCCCACCTCATATTCTACTTTGCTATCCAAATACTGATTCATATTTTCCCTGTAAGGAAAAGTAGCTAGTTTGGGTAGTGTAAAGGATCCCAAGCACTGCAAAAATAAAAACAGAAGGCAATGCATCAGTTTTAAAAAAGTATTTGAAATCTTTAAGACACTGGCAGAATAAGATAAAAGTACAACTCAGCAATTTTTATTTCCACTATAAATAAACCTAGAAGGAAAATGGGTGCATAAGTGTAACACACACAGGATTCATGTACTCACACCAATCCCACTGTACCAAGTGACAAATCAAGATCTTTTTCTTGCGAGAACATTTTGTAATATAACACAATATTATGTATCTCATTGAAGATGCTGTTGCCTACAAGTATCACTGATTATTTAGAATATATTATGCCTCGATGAGCCACTAGTTAGAAAAGCATTAATGACAATTCAACCATACTCTCCTATCAGATTGATACTACTGGCAGGACCTATCAACATATTAGATAAATATAGGAAGTTGTCCTGTAGGTTTCATAATTAGTATTTTGTTATTTTCCTGCAAATAAAAGGGAATGATGATCACTTAGACAATAACCTGTTTAATTCTATCCAATGGTTTACATGAAAACCTGAAATACATATACATCCTAACTGGGAAAAGCTCATAGATATACAAAAGATATTGAAAGTATCTTTCAAGAGCTAGAGAACAACATAATGATGAAATGGAGGCATTTGTTGAGTATGGTTTAAGTGTTCAATGAATATTCCACAAACTCACCTAATATATGTTCAGTTAGAAATAACTGGACAATAAATGGTAGGTAGCAAAATCAAAATCCCTGGCTGCTTGGAAAACTTGGGGTATTTTGTCTTCAAAAATCTGATTTATAACAAAATCTGCTTCACCATCCATCCATTCACCCACACCTAAATAGAGCACCAGGAGAAAAACTTATTTTTGTCAGAATTGCAATGTGGACTTGAATTCTTGATCATTTGTTTTCTTTTTCAAAAATTTACTTTCATGGTCTCATTTAAATTAGCTATGTCAAGTATTCCATCTGGAAAACCAGCCTTTTTACTTCTTTAGAAGGGAACCATGAACTGTAGACTACAGACAGCCTTGAGAAGCCGGAAATACAATTAACAGATCTTAGAGTCTCCAGAAGGAACACAATTCTGCCAAAACCTTAATTTTAGCCCAGTGAAACCCATTTTGAACTTATTTGAAGAAATATAAGATAATAAATTTATAGTCATAAACCACTAAAATTTGTAGTAACTTATTACAACAGCAACAGAAAACTAACATACCAACAATTGGTAAGCCCCAATTAACATTTATATTTTTATTGATCCCTGGTTGTGAATACTTACATAGAATCTGTATTTTTAATACTACTCCAATTATTAGGTTTGGCAGGCATAACCTTTTGACTAATGAGAAGCAAATCCCAATCAGAAGGAAAACACTAAAACTTTAACAGGAGTAAACCATGCCTCTTGTAGCAGACTATACAGCTCAACAAATACCAATTACTGAGAATGTTGAAATTTATAACTATAATTGTGTATTTGTCTTTTTCTTTCAGTTCCACTAGTTTTCCTTCTTCTATTTTAAAGCTCTGTTATTAGATAATTACAAATGTTTCATCCTCTTGATGAATAGATCCCTTTTACATTATGTAATATCTTTCATATTTCAGATTGAAATCTATAAATCTGACATTAATATAGGAACTCAAGCTTTCTTTTGATTAGTGTCTACATCATATATCTTTTCTCATCTGTTTAATTTTAACCTGTATCTTTATATTCCTGTAGACAGTATATAATTTAAGTCTTTTTTAAAAAACCTAATCCGTTTCTTTTAAATAGAATTCTTAGATCATTTACATTTAGTGTGATTACTGATATGGCTGGATTTATATGTCTTGCTATCCAATTTTTTTCTTTTTTTTTCCCCTGCCATCTTTTGTTTTTTTATGATTCCATTTTATCTCCATCACTGACTTATTAGCTATACTTAAAAAAAATTTCTTATGTTATAAATATCACAATATATTACTATTCTTGTTTAAACAATTATCTTTAAGAAAAAACTCTTAAATGAGGGGAAAAAGACTTTTATATCTACCCACATCTTAATCATTTCTAATGCTCTTCATTCCTTTTTGTAGATGCAAATTTCCATTTGATACCATTTTCTTTCTGCCTGAAGAACTACTTTTAACATTTCTTGTAATGCAAGTTTGTTGGTGACAAATTCTCTCGGCTTTGTTTATTCAAAAAGATCTTTATTTTGTCATCATTTTGGGAAGATCATTTTTATCAGGTACAGAGTTCTAGTTGAGTGTTAGTTTTTTTCTTCCAGTATAAGGATGTTACTGCCAGCATGCATAGTTTCTGACAAGGAATCTGCAGTAATTAAAGGTGATATTTTTTCCTCTGGCTACTTTTAAGATTTTTTTCAAATTTTTTATCCTTGTTTTCAACAACTTGATTATTGTACTTGGTTCTTCTGCTTGGAGATTTGTGAATGTCTGTAATTTGTGGGTTTACAGTTGTCATCAACCTTGGTAAATAAGTGCCCATTATTTCTTGAATTATCTTTTCTGCCTCCCCATCTCCTTCTGAAAGTTGTTATACTTGTGTTATTTTCTCTTGGCATTTAATTTTAGATAGTTGCTATTGCTGTCTTTGGGTTTTAACTGATCTTTTTCTCCTGTAATGTCTAATCTATTAATCTCATCTGCTGCACTTTCCATTTCAGATATTGTAATTTTCATCTCTAGAAGTTCTATTTGAGTCTTTTCAAAAGTAACTTCTATTTCCCTCCTTGGTAGGCATGGTTGTATTTTCCTCTATCCTCTTGAACATACTGACCCTACTTATAATGCTGCTTTAATGTTCTTGTCTGCTAATTTGATCACATGTGTCATTTCTTTCTCTCTTCCTATTGGTTCTTTTTGTCCTGGTTATATTTTCCTGCTTCTCTGCATGTGTGGTCATCTTTTTTTATAAGATGCAAGACATTAAATTTTACATTGTTGGATTTTTTTAGGTTTGTTATGGACGTATTTGTATATCACGCTTACTCTTCACCATATGGATATATTGCCTATTTTTAAAAAGCAGAAGATGCTATTTATAGCAAATATGGAGAAATGGATTTGTGCAATTTATTTATCCTTAACCAATTTTTAAGTATACAGTATATTATTGTTAACTATAAGCACAATGTTGTACAGCAGATTTCTAGAACTTTTTCACCTTGCATAACTGAAACTTTATACCCATTGAATGGCAAATCCTCATTTCTCCCTCCTTCCAGCCCCTGGCAACCACTATTCTATTTTCTGATTCTGTCAGTTTGGCTACATTAGATACTTCATGTAAGTAGAATCATGCAGTATTTGTTCTTCTGTGACTGTTTTGTTTAATTTCACTTATAATGTCTTCAAGGATCATCCATGTTGTTGCATGACAGAATTCCTTCTTTTTTAAAGTTGAATAATATTCCATTACAGGCATACCACCATTTTCTTTATTCATTCATCCATTGATAAACACCTGGGTTGCTCCTACTTCTTGGCTATTGTGAATAATGCTTTAATGAACACAGATGTGCAAATATCTCTTCAAAGTTCTTGATTTAAATTATTTTGCATAAATACCCACAAGTGGGATTGATGGACCACATAGTATGGATTTTAAAAATTCCTTTTAGTATTTTTAAGCTTTGTTCTGGATGTAGTTATGTTGTTTGGAAAAAGCTTTATTGTGTCAAGGTTTAAACTTTGTTAGGTAGGCCCAGAGTACACCAGAGTACAACAGCTCCCCCTTATCCACAAGGGATATGTTCCAAGACCACCAGTCATGCCTAAAATTGTAGATAGCATAGAAGCCTATATATATATATATGTTTTTTCCTATATATACTTATGATAAAGTTCAATTTATAAATTAGGCACAGAGATTAACAATAACTAATAAAATAGAAAAATTATACTATAATAAAGTTATATGAATGTGGTCTCTCTCAAAATATCTTATTGCACTATACTCACCCTTGTGATAATGTGAGATGATAACATGTCTATGTGATGAGATGAAGTGATGTGAATGATGTAAGCATTGTGACATGTTAACCTACTACTGACCTGATAATACATCAGAAGGAGAATTATCTGCTTCTGGACTGTGGCTGACCACGGGTAACTAAAACCACAGAAAGTGAAAGCACAGATAAGGGGACTATTGGAGCTTTTAGTCTTAAGGTCTTTCCACTCTGGCTGATGAGGCCACTTTAGCCTCTGTGATCTCTGAGGATTTTTCTTCCTACTCCTTCTAGTAGTTCTTTTCCTAGGTTGAATAGTTGCGTCTCATGTATGCACAGATTGACACTTCACCAAAGACTTGAAGGCACACGCTACAGGTCCCCGGAGCTCCCTTCTTACACAGTCCTCTCCTTTCCAGTATTTTGCCCTCAAAATTTTAGCTTCCTTGTCATCTCTGAACCCAAACTCAATCCTGTGAGACTCCTGGGCTGCTTAGGTTTCCTCTCCCTGCACTGTGGGCTTGGGCTCACTTCATTTGTTTCTCTTCTCTAAAAGACTTTACCCAGTGTCTGAAAAACCACAACAAGGAAAGAAGTTGAGAAGTCAGTTCTTACCATCAGTAAGTTCTATTTAATTATTATACCACTGTTTTGCTGCAACTTAAAGAGCCTCACTGTATTTGTAGCTGACTTCACAGGGGCAAGCGTTAATTACTAAACCATCACACAAAATGTCTTATATGGAACACATTCTAAATCAAAAATGACTACAGAGGATGATCTTCCATGAAAATGTGAATATTTCTTTGTCTCTTCTTGTACTTTTATAAAATGAGCATGTAAATTTTTAGCTAATTCTCCAAATTTTTATCATAGTATACTATACATAGTGAACAGCTTGATTATTTTTCACAAAATGAATGTACCTGTGTAACCAGTATGTAGATTAAGAACACAAGGTTTGTTTAAAATTTAGAATTCAAATTAACAGAAAAAAATTACATCATCTCATTAGGTTTTATCAAATAGAAACACTTGAGAAAATGTTTCCAATTATGACTTTATTAAATGTTTACAGCAAACTATCAGTAGAACAGAACTTCCTTAATCAGCTATCCAGAAGATCCCCTCATATTATTTCCCTGTCAAAATCCTTTCCCCAAAGTAACAACTCTCCAGACTTCTAACATAATAAATTGGTTTTGCCTGTTTTTAAACTTTACATAACTGGAATCATACAGTGTATACTCTTCTGTCATTGGCTTTTTCCACTCAACAATTATGTTCCTGAGATTTATCCATGTGGTTGTGTACCATAATAGTTCATTTATTCTCATTGTTGTATGGTATTCCATTGTACAAATATACCACCATTTAGTTATCCAGCTTGCTGTTGAACACTTGCATCGTTTCCAGTTGTTGGCTATGTGAATATTGCTCTAAGAACACTCTTACACATGTGTTTTGGTGAACATATGTTAGCATTTGTTGAGTATATACCTAAGAGTGGAATTGTGAGGTCATGTGGTATGAGTATGAGTAAGTTCAGTTTTAGTGGGGAAAAAAAGGCATTAACCAGCTAAAGCAATTTATATTCCCACTGGCTGTGGAAAATGAGTTGCAGTGCAACACATCCTCACCAGCATTTGGTACTGTCAGTCTTTTAGGTCCATCCCTTCTATAGGGTGGGCAGTGAGATCTCATCATGGCTTTAATCTGTACTGTGCAGATAACTAATGAGATTGAGGGTCTTTTAATATGCATGTTTTACTTTTTGAATTATCTTCTTTTGTGAAGTGAGAGTTTTGCCCATTTTTCTGTTGGGTTGCCTGTCTTCCTTACTGCTATTTAGGAATTTTATATATTCTGGCTGGGTTCTTTGTCAGATATATGAAATGCAAATAGCAAATATCTTTTTCCCATTCTGTGGCTTACCTTTTCATTCTGAATGGTCTTTTAATGAACAGAATCTCTTGATTTTAATGTAGTCCAATATACCATTTTTTTCTTTTATTATTAATGCTTTATGTACTCTATTTAAGAATCTTTGCCCCCCATGGTCATGAAGATACTATATTCTTCCAGTTTTATTGTTCTATTTTTCATATCTATAATTCACCTGTAATTGATTTTTTTATGCGGTTTGAGATTCATTTTTTTCCCCACATGGATATCTAATTGACCTAGCACAAGTTTACTGGAAAAAATGTCCTTTCCTTTGTACTGTAATGTTATCTTTGATATAAATTAAGTGATTACATGTGTGCATCTGTTGGCTCTATTTTGTTTCATTGGTTTATTTGTCTTTTCTTGTGACAGAGCCATGTTGTCTTTATTACTATAGCTTTATAATGTCTTGATATCTTGTGGTATAAATCCTCCAGTTTTGTTATTTTTCAAGACAATCTTGGCTGTTGTTGGCCCTTACATTTCCAAAATTTAAAAATCAGCTTGCCAGTTAAAAAACAAACACACAAACAAATCTTTTGGGATTTTGTTTGAGACTGCACTGAATCTAAATGGGGAGCATTGACATTTTTACCTCACTGCCTCTTTCAGTCCGTGAACTGGCATATTCCTCTATTTATTTGTCTTCTTAATTTCTCCCAATAATGTCTTACAATTTTCAGTATAGAGGTCTTTTGTTAGACTAATTTGGGGTATTTGATGTTTTTGATATACTGTATGGCATCATGTTTTTAAATTAAGATATCATTGATACACAATCTTATGAAAGTTGCACATGAGCAACACTGTGGTTACAACATTCACCCATATTATCAAGTCCCCTCAGACACCCCATTGCAGTCACTGCTGTGGCATCATTTTTTTAAATTATTTATGTTTTTATTGAGGTGTCACTGATATACAATTTCACAATGGTTTCACATGAGTAACATGTGGTTACTACATTCACCCATTTTATCAAGTCCCCCTCCGCAACACCCCATTGCAGTCACTGTCCATCAGCATAGTAAGATGTTATTAGAGTGATTACTTGTCTTCTCTGTGATATACTATGGCATCATCTTTTAAATTTCACTTTTTGTTTGTTGTCAGTATTCAGGCCTAAAACTGATTTGTACATGTATGTCACTCATGTATGGGGCAACCTTGCAAAATTCACTTTTTAATTCTATTAGTTTGTAGATTCTCTTGAACTTTTTTTGAAATTACCATGTCATCTGTAATTGCAGTTTTATTTCTCTCTTTCTAATCATTCCTTCTCTCTTATTGTACTGTATAGGCCGGCTCTGTCCAAGAGGACACTCTTGATAATGGAAATGTTCTGTATTTGTCGTATATGGTAGCCACAGCCACGTGTACCTACTGAGCACCTGATATGTAGCCAGTGTGATTGATGATCTATAATTTTAATTTGAACTAACTGGACAGCTCAGGTCTAGGATCTCTAATATTAAATGGTGAATACAAGTGGCTATAGCAGGCATCCTTGCTTTATTACTGATCTCAAAATGAATGCTTTCAATATTTTACCACTAAATATGCTATTTGCTGTATATTTTCTTGGGGGTGTGCAGAAATCCCTATCAGATTAAGGAAGGTCCGTTCTACTGATAGTCTGCTGTAAGCATTTAATAAAATCATGAATGGGTAAACTTTATAAAATACTTCTATTTGATAAAACCTATTGAGATGATGTAATTCCCTTTTTCTGTTAATTTGGTCAGTTACAGTCACTAAGTTCTGAATGTTAAACTAAACTCACACTACTATAGTAAATTCAACTTGGCCATGACATCTGTTTCTACATCTATCTAGATTTGATTTGCTAATATTTTTAGAATTTCTTCACCTTATATTCTCAAGAGAAATGGACTTGAAATTTTCCTTTCTTATAATGTCTTTATCAGGTGTTGATATTATGCAAGCTTCAAAATAGGATAGGAAATATTTTCTCTCCTTTTATTCTCTGAAGGAGTATTAGTAATATTGATGTTATTTCTTCTGAAAATTCTTAGAAAAATTTCTTGGTGAAGTCATCTGAGCCTGGAAATTTCTTTGTGGAAAAGTTTCAAATTACAGGCTCAATTTCATTAATAAATATGGAACTATTCATATTTTTAATTTTTTTTAAGTTTTAAAAGTTGTTTTTCTAGAAATTTGTCCATTTTATCTAAATTTTCAAACCTATTGGTATGAAGTTATTTCAAAAGTCCTCATCTTTTTTAATATCTGTAGGATCTGCTAAGATGTCCCTTTTTCATTCTTGAAATTGGAAACATGTCTTTTCCCTATTTTCTTCATCAGTCTTCCAGGGAGTTCATCATTTTTATCAAAGTACTAATTTTGTTATTTCTCTTCTGTACTTTCATTTTTTACCTTACTAATTTTGGCTCTTTTATTTTCTGCCTTCTACATTCTTTGTAGAAGAATGCTTCTTGCAGGGCTTCACTTTGGTCCACAGCCTTTGCTCAAAAAAGATTATCCCATTTTTTTACTGTCCTATAAAAAATAAATTGATGACTCCCCTGATTTAGTTATTTAACAGTTCATTCTGTTAAATGCTGTGTTTTCAAAAGCTTCCTCTGACACACCTATCTAGTTATCAGCTCTGTAATAAGCAAGTAGTGTTTAAGACTAGTGATTCTGTAGTTATAGGGCTTCACAAATACTGATATTCTCTCTCCAAAGAATCCTTTTCTAAAAATAGGAATCTAATAATTAATTGGATACCCTTATGGCAGAATATATGAATTAGTCAAGTGAAGATAATCAAGTCCTAGAAAAGTAAACATTTCTCACATTCTTGGTGATTTAGCAAAACAAATTTATTTCTTGCTTACAAATGGCCCACCAACTCAAAGTACGTTTAAACATTAATCACCATTGATTTAATTGGGCAATAATTTTTTATATGTGTGTTGTATGTATACACATATATAAAAAGTATTGCCTAATTAATTTTATTTTTGTTAAAAATTAATTTAACTGACCAATTTAAATATGTATAATATATACACACATTTTTTTCCCTACTGGTATCTACTCAAGAGTATACTAATTAATTATTAGCAGGCTTACTCTAGCTGAAGACATTAACTCTATATTAAAAAGTCCTAATTTATAGATCAGGAATATGTATGAATATGATATCTTATAATGTACCCACGTAGCCATGTTTTGATTTTCAGTAAGGGGTTGGAATTCATTTTAGTATAAACTTTCCTGCTTGGCAATTGAGCTTTACTCTGAAGACCCCATTATTCCTATACTGTTTTGCAATGAACACTACTGACAAAGTAAAAATGGTACATTTAAAAAGTGACTGACTGGCTATATTATTGCCTCAGATTTTCTGTCTTCTGCATTTGTACATTTGTGAGATAGACAAGGCTTATAAAGACCAGGAGTTTATGAGATCTTTACAAAAATATTCCTTTTGTAATAACTTTTTATATTAATACAGTACTCAGAATTCTATCTAGCTTGCCATGTTCAACTATAGCAGTTTTTGGACTTTGCCAAAGTCATGCTTATTACTCATGAAATACTTCTAAAATGTTAATAGTTTGGAACAAGAGTGATATTTGTGTCAAAGACTTAATTCTGACCCAACTCGCTCAAAGATAAGCAGTTTAGTGACAGAAATAATCATGATAACAAGAAAGTCTATTCACTATATGAAATAACAAAGAATTGAAATAGGTAGGTGTAGGGGGTGTGTTGGGGGGGGTGGGTATAGGAGGGTGAAGTTTGACGAATTAGAGCTTTAAGTCCAACAAAAACCTTAAAGTTCACATATATAACATTAGGAAGATGTATGGCACAGTAGTTAAGGATGTAGGCTATTAACTATTCCTTCCGTGTTTGAATCCTGGTTCTATCGCTTATTATTAACCCTGTGTCTTTAATAAAGTTATTTAACTTGTTTACATCTCAGTTTCCTCATGTACCATATGGGTTTAAAGAATAACTACCCCATAGGGTAGGATTAAACGAGTTAATATATGTAAAGTGTTTAGATCAAAGCCAGGCACATAGAAAGTACTCCATGTTAGGAAATAACACCACCCCTACCACATTAAAAAGAAGTGAGAAAAAAAGAATCTTTCAACCTAATGTCTACCAAAGTTTCAAAACCTTCACTACTCCACAAAACAGTATTCCTTATGCATGATGACCCAATCAACAAGTGTTTACTGAACACTTACTAGGCAAGGGATGTAAAGACAAGAGGCATAAGTAACAACTGCCCCTCAAAACCTTATAACCATAACTAATAAACAGGTTATTTAGAATATAAGAGCAAACATAATTAAATTTTTAAATCTGTGGAAGAGAACATAAATCCTGACTAAGAGACAAGGAATTCCATAAGAGCTGATATGCAAGGATGCCTGGTATACTGCCAGCATTCCCAGAACAGATTCTCTGCATTATGCCAAGCCTGCAGAGGACCCTTCCCTATCTCCCTCCTGCAAAAAAGAAAAAAAAAAGCTTAAAATTATTTGGCTAATGTTGTAGTCTTTTCCTACTAATGGCAAGAATCATGCTTGATTACATGTTCTGTATTACTATGGGTATACATAGTACTAAAAGCACTTAAATTCACCAGCATAGTTGCATAGAATGCACCATCCATTCTAAAAATGAAAAAACAGAAACAAAAATCCCTATTTATTGGTTAAGAACCAAAGAAAAGTAGATCAGCTATACCTTTCATGATAGGTTTCGTACTGACATAATTTCTGACATAAGAATCAGACAGCTGGGAATAATCTTAGAAACCATAGTCCAATAACTATTTACAGCCAAAAAATTTTTTTAATCTAGAGAAGTTTAATGTCCAAAGTCACAGTTAGTACTGGCTGTACAACATCAGAACTCAACTCTTCTGATTCCTGAGGCTGTGCTTTCCATTTCAACTTACTACCTCTATTGATCCATCTGCAATACTAAGATAGACAGAAAGACTCAGGTAATACTTGTATATCATCCTACTTGGTATTACAGTAGACTTTACCCTGGTATTTAATAAAAGAAATACTGAATTCTGGACTTTTTCTTTAGCAAATAATATTTAGAACTTTTTAAACAAAAGGTCTGTAGTTGACTATTTATATACATTGAAGCAATTTCCCATACAATTTCATCACACTTGAAGTATTTCCCATATTTATTGATTTGAGAATTTTAATATGCTAGAAATATTGGATAACTAATGAATGACCTATAGATGAATTTATATTAAGTGTACAATAAGACCACTAATATAATGAAAATATTGAGAAAAACTCTTACAATTGACAATAATTCTATATATAACTGTTAATTTTGGCAGTAGAACATTACTACAGGCAGGGTAAAATACCATTAAGATAAAGACAGCTTAATCACTGTGCAAATGGTATTTATCGATCTACCATAGAATTAGTTTATTGGCAAAATTGTTTAAAGCATTATTTGCAGCTATATAAGTTTGTTTTGCAAATATTATACTACATATCATTTCTAAGAGTTTAGACTATTAAAAAATTACTGCAAATGTGTTGATTTGTTGAGATGAGTATTTTTACTGCTTACAACAATCAGACATTATTATTTCTGATTCACAGATAATTATTTTCAAGAAAGCCATTAATTATCACTAATATCATTAGGAATTCTTTCTGGAAATCAGTTGGAGATTAAGTCATATAATGAGCATTAATGAGTATTATGCTGGCAGTTCCCTCATATAACACCTAAAAATTAGGTTTTCAAAAGTTTCTTCTTTATGGTTGAAGAAAACACTACATAAGGTTGAGATAGTCTCAGTCTTATCTAATTATTAGTTTCCTTCCCAGAGGCTTAAAAGTTAGAAAGATTTTCTAATAATTTTCATTGCTTTTCTAATCTTAGGAAAAGCAGAACAGTACAGTGATAAGTATGGACTTTTAGACCAGCAAACAGAGGTTCAAATTCTCACACTACCACTACTAGCTCTGTTACCTTGGATAAATTTTTTTAAATTGTAAAATATGGATAATTATACATACCATGTAAACTAATTGTGAGGATTAAGTTAAATAACATGGAAAACAAACTGCCTGACTGGGAGTCAATTAAAAGACAGCTGCTCAAAAGAAGTTAAACTTCATCCTTCCTCAATTCTCCAATATTGACACTGTCAACTCTTATGCATGCATAATTGCTTGTAGCTGTCACTTTATTAATCTCAAGCTCTAAAGCATACTCAACTTAAGTCACAAAGTTCACCTTTCTAGTCTTCTATTAATAAACAAGGAAGCAGGCTGCCAGCAAGACCTTAACTGACAAAACCACACACTTTCCTTTTTTTTCCTGCTGTTCAGGAAAAAGGAAATAAAACACAGAAAATATATATTTATAGTGTGTGTATATGCATATGTATGTGTACACACACACACACATACGCACACATAGTTTTTTCCCTTTCACAAGGCTAGAAAAAGTTTGTCTTATTTACAAAGAGAGCCTGAGAAGGCAGGACAATATAAGTAAAGACCAGAGCAGCCACAGCCACTATAGAAGGGTCTGCACTTTCTAATATAGAACTTACTGGTTCATAAATTCAGATTGTCACCATCACAGTAACAACCACCTTGGGTTTACCCACTAGAAATGTCAGTGATGTAATCACACTATTAAATAGGATATCTGCTCATTCTAAAGCAGACAAGAAAGTCATCTTCCCATTTGTAATGACTTTTAATACTAACATTTTATTTTCAGAATCCGAGTACATAAATAAAATACCACTTAGGCTGGCTTTCTCCTACTGAAATAGGGAATTAACTCAGTTAACTAGAATGTGTATCAAAAGAAATCAGTCATGATTAACCAAATGATATGACAGCAATGCTATCCTTTAAGGCATACAGTATTTTCCCAACATAAGAATGCATTTTACGTAATATATTAAGTTCTTAAAAGGCCTTTGTACAGCAAACAAACAGAAAAATATATTTAAACAACATGGCTTCCCTAAACGTTTTAATTGATTAAATATAGGTCTTTAAAAAATAGAAATGGTAAATATAAGCTCAAACAGTAAAAATCACTCACTAAAACTTGGTACATCTTTAATCCATTATGATAAAAATTAAATGTAAGCTAAGAAGTCAATTAGTAACTGAATTATATTTTTTAGTAGTAGCCTTTGAAATCCAAGAAATTAAGTGATGACTATTCCATACTTTATTATTTATTAATTCAGCTCCATGAAGCAATATCTTATTTTTAAGCTATTGCTCAATTTAAATATTTATATAAAGTGGCCCAAGTTTAAAATATTCACCCTGGCCTACATGTCTTTTCAGTCACAGATGTAATCAATGAATACATTCTTATAAAGCAATCTACTTTTAGATAACAATAAAATTATCATTCAAATACTCAGCTATATAAAAACTACACATTCATTCCATCATAATAAATACAAGAAACTAAAAATCATACTTGGGAGTATATTTTATCATAAAATATAGCCAAATATTCAGAGATGATGGTAACTAGTTCAACAAAAAATTTTTTGGAAAATACGGTTGATCATAAAGGAGAAAATCAAGAGAAATAAAAGAGACCAACTGTCCATTCACAAACATATGGAATGCATATCAACATCAGTCATTGGTGAAGTGCAAATTAAAACCATGAGATACCACCATACATACATAAGAACAGATGAAAGATGAAAACTGACAATATACCAAGGTGCTGATGAGGACGCAGGGCAATAGGGACTCTCATTCACTGGCCAATACAAAGTTGTATATAGTCACTTGGAAAAAAGTTTGGCAGTATCTTATAAAGTTAAATATACACTTAAAATCTGTAATCCCACTCCTAGGTATTTGCCCATTTGAAGCAAAAACAAAAAAATAACACACAGAAAAAAAAAACCCCAAAACACATTATGTAAATGTATGTAGTGGTAGCTTTATTCACAATTGTCCAAAGCTGGAAACAGATGTCCCTTAACAGGTAAATGGATAAACAAACTGTGGTAATACAATGGACTGCTATACAGCAATAAAAAGGAACAAACTAATGATTTATGCAACAGATGGAGGAATATTAAATGTACTTTGTTAAGTGAAAGAAGCCAGTCCTAACAGGTTTTTTTATTATATGATTCTGTTTATATTAAATTATGGAACAGGCTAATTAAAGGAATGGAAAACCCATGAGTGGTTGCAGGGTTTAGGGGCAGGAAGAGGGGTTGACTACAAAAGGGCAACACAAGGGAATTTGGGGGTGATGGATTTGTTGTTGGTAGATGAATTTCTCAAAACCCATAGAACTGTACAACACAAAGACTGAATTTTACTGGATAAAAATTGAAAACAAAAACAAAACACACGCACATACAAACAAAGGTGTCAGGGAAACCAAAGATGGAATGCAAGCTGTGACAAATCAATCTAACAGCATTACAAATGAATGACATAGCCAACTGAAGGAGATGTGGAAGAAAAGACCTAACTTACCTAACTTTGGAAAAGAGCATTTTGGCTGGATACTGTGAGAATAAAGATAAAAAGAACTGTATACAATGAATTTTATTTGCTAAACTTCTTTCTCACAGGAGTATGGAGTAGCAATATTTAAACTACTATAAATGAATAATGAATAGCAAATACATAAATATACTGTTGATAATGAGAGTCAAGTTTCTCACTGTGGGAGAAAGAAGTTACAAACAAGCAAAAGGTGAATGCTAGAATAATCCCTACGGTGCTAGATTGGAGTCAGAGATTATCAGTATGACCTAATTTGTTTTATTTATATACAGATAGATAATACATTCAGAAATAAATTTAGATGTGTGTATATATGTGGGTTAGTGTACATGCATACATTTTCTAGCTCTGACCACTCAAAGGCCTAGAAGCAGTAATACCTCAGTAGCAATGAGCACACCTAGCATCTAGATGTTGGTTTCTAAATACTATTCTCCAATAAGATAGACCTGTGGCTCCTTGGAGAAGTAGGTGAGTCCAAGCCTGGTGCAGTGAAAATATAAAATGAGCATCTTGTGGAACCAAAGAGTAAAGAATTGCTTCAAGAAAAAAAAGACATTTTCAAAGAACACAGAGGCAAACTTCAAAGGGCTCCCAGTAGCCAAAGCTGGGACAATTTAAGCAACAAAGTAAATAACAATACTGATTCTAATCCAGAGAATAAAATAAAAATCCATCAGTGCTCACTAATATAAATGAGTGAGTAAATAAATAAATGTGAGGATGCACAACTCTTTCTTACAGAGAAACTATAATGAGTAAACATAGAAAGAAAGAGGGGAATAAAAAGTCACCATTAGAATATCAGAGCACTAAGTGCTGGAGGCAGGTCCACCAATTAATGCTAAAATCAGCAGCCAAAAATCTAAGGAGAAATAGGGTATTTGTGTAATCTGAAAGGATTTTCCCCAAAATATTTATTAATTAAGGGAAAATAGTAACTTTACAGTAGGGAAATCTGGCTGAAACCACCAAACCCAAGTGAAAAAGGTAAATAACATCACCTGGAATGAGACATACGGGTATCATGTAACCATGATAACATGGCTGATAACACATCACCTCTCTGGTATTCTTCCCCAAAATCTGTAAGTTCATCTATGAGAAAACATCAGAGAGAACCAAATTGAATGGCATTCTACAAAATACCTGACCAGTGGTTTTCCAAAGTGTGAAGGTACTGAAAGACAAGGAAAGACTGAGGAACTGTCAGAAATTGAAGGAGATGAAAGAAAGAAATATGACAAACAAATGCAAAGTGGGATCCTGGAAAAAGAGCATTACTGGAAAAATTGGTGAAATTCTAAGAACGCCTTAAGGTTAGTAGTCAATGTTGATTCTTTAGTTTTGATGATTTTATCAAGGTTACATAAGATGTTAACATTAAGGGAAGCTCAGTGAAGAATATACAAAAACTCCACACTATCTTTAGAATTTATTTGAACTTCTAAAATTATTCTAAAATAACAAGTTAAAGAAGCATACCAAAAAAAAAGTAAAAGTCTTTTTTTCCTGTTTTCAAATGTGTGTATACCTTTCTTGAAAGCAAATTCTGTGAATAAAATTATTTTATTACCAAAAAAAAATTATTTGGTAGAAAATAAAATGGCTGTGTATAAAGAAAAGCTTTCCTTGCTTACAGTTTTTTTCATGAAAATCCCATAGTGGTCAATTAAAGTAAAATGTTTTTACATTATCAGCTGTGAGGATAAACCTTGGCAGTTCATCTCCAAATGAGTTTGTTTATTGCCCTAAAGGCTATACAGTAACATTGATCAGGGTTCTACAGAATTTAAAAGCTGACTGCTATTGACTGAATGTGTCAAACCAAAATTTATGTTGAAATCCTAAACCTCAATGTCATGGTGTTTGAAAATGGGCCTTTGTGAGGTGATTATTATTTGGGAGGTGATTCAGGGAAAGCTCTACTCTCATAAATGGGATTAGTGTGATTACTACCCTTATGGAAGAGGTCCCAGAGAGCTCCTTCGTTCCTTCTGCCACATAGGGACACAGTGAAAAGACAGATGTCTATGAAACAGAGAGCACTAGACACTAAATCTGCTGGCACCTTAATTCTGAACTTCCCAGCCTCCACAACTGTAAGAAATAAATTTCTATTATTTATGAGCAACCTCGTTTATGTTATTTTGTTATAGCAGCCCAAACAGACTAAGACATTGACATTCTTTTTTAGTCTGAATACCATCAAAGACACGAACAGAAAAAATTTCTAAACAAGTCCATACATGCCCATTCTTATCCGGCCATATATACCCCAAAAGACAAGCAGCATATTCAGTTTAAAGAATTCTGCCACTCTCTTCAACATACAAGTATCTAATTTCAGTGATGCTGTCAAACTAGAAATGACCCAGTATTTGATTTTTAAAATGACATATTTATGTTTACTAGAAAAATCTAAGTTTCTATGGAAGGTTACATGGAAGAAGAATACCCAAGTGTGAACTTTTGTAAGTTTATTTCTCACTCTTTTACTTTTAAGTACCAAACAGAAAGATCTGGGAAGTTTCAAAAACAAAAGATGTCTTAAAATATAATTTTGACAGAGGCAAAAAGCTTTAGCAGTATGTTCTTATATCATTCATCATTTAAGAGGAAATTCTTATTCATAAATCTCAGTCTAATGAATCATCTAGATAGGTACTTCCCAAAACCAATTCAGTTTAGATATATATAGTTAAACACACATAATACTAACATGGCCTCATTAACATACTCAAGCTATCAAGATTCACATCAATTTTTCTGCAACATAATTTTATCCATCTTTCATAATTCAAATGCATAAGCACTCTAATTCCAAATATATACTGACAAATATAAAATGTGTGATGGTTATAAAACAATGCAAAGTATATTCTTTAAGATAAATTTCCATATTTCCCCCTTTAAAAAGTAAATTTAAAAACGTTTTAAATATGCTTTATAAGAGCACAAGCAAAGATACCTCACACAGGTCAATTAGGAAACCAAACATATCTTAGGTTATGCAAGATAGAAAAGCGACTATTTTTCAAAATCAAATCATTTTTACAAGATAAAGATTAAAGAAATGTATTTTATTTTGTTAAAATTACCTAAAAACCAGCAAAAGAACCTTTTTTTCAGATTTTGGTTCCCAAAACAGAGAAATTTATTTGATATTGGCTAGAAATTCTAATTTAATGTCATGTTTTTAAAATACACTTTTTTCTTTAGCCAAGAAATTCCTGAGAAGCCTAACAAGTATTTTATAGATTTTCTAGCTCAGATTTAAATTTTTCCTATCTTATATTTTTTTATTAAGGTATCATTGATATACACTTTATGAAGGTTTCACATGACAATGTGGTTACTACATTCACCCATATTATTGAGTCGCCCCCCCATACTCCATTGCAGTCACTGTCCATCAGTGTAGTAAGATGCCACAGAGTCACTACTTGTCTTTTCTGTGCTATACTGTCTTCCTCATGATCCCCCCCACACCATGTGTACTAATCATAATACCCCTCAATCCCTCCACCCTCCCTCGCCACCCGCTCTAACCCACCCTTCCCCTTTGGTAACTGCTAGTCCCTTCTTGGAGTCTGTGAGTTTGCTGCTGTTTTTTGTTCCTTCAGTTTTCCTTCATTGTTATATTGCACAGATGAGGCAAATCATATGGTATTTGTCTTCCTCTGCCTGGCTTATTTCACTGAGCATAATATCCTCTAGTTCCATCCATGATGTTGCAAATGGTAGAATTTATTTCTTTCTTACGGATGAACAGTATTCCACTGTGTTTATGTACCATCTCTTCTTTATCCATTCATCTATTGATGGACACTTAGGTCACTTCCATATCTTGGCTATTGCAAATAGTGCTGTGATAAACATAGGGGTGCATATGTCTTTTTAAATCTGAGAACTTGTATTCTTTGTGTAAATTCCTAGGAGTGGAATTCCAGGTCAAATGGTATTTCTATTTTTAGTTTTTTGAGGAACCTCCTTATTACTTTCCACAATGGTTGAATTAGTTTACATTCCCACCAGCAGTGTAGGAGGGTTCCCCTTTCTCCGCATGCTCTCATCAGCATTTGTTGTTTCTAGTCTTCTCAATGTTGGCCATCCTAACGGGTGGGAGGTGATATGTAATTGCAGTTTTAATATGCATTTCCCTGATAATTAGTGCTGTGGAGCATCTTTTCATGTTGGCCTGTTGGCCAGCTGAATATCTTCTTTGGAGAATTGTCCGCTCATATCCTCTGTCCATTTTTTAATAGGGTTATTTGCTTTTTTGGGTATTGAGTTCGTTATATATTTTGGATGTTAAACCTTTGTCAGATAGGTCGTTTACAAATATATTCTCCAATACTGTAGGATTCCTTTTTGTTTTGTTGATGGTATCCTTTGCTGAACAGAAGATTTTTAGCTTGATATAGTACCATTTGTTCATTTTTGCTTTTGTTTCCGTTGCCCTAGGAGATGCGTTCAGGAAGAAGCTGCTCATGTTTATATTCAAGAGATTTTTGCCTATGTTTTCTTCTAAGAGTTTCATGGTTTCATTACTTGCATTCAGATCTTGGATCCATTTCAAGTTTACTTTTGTGTATGGGTCACACAATAATCCAGTTTCATGCTCTCGCATGTAGCTGTCAAGCTTTGCCAACAACAGTTGCTGGAGAGGTTGTCATTTCCCAATTGCACGTTCATGGTTCCTTTATCATATATTAATTGATCATATATGCTTGGGTTTATATCTGGGCTCTCTAGTCTATTCCATTGGTCTATAGGTCTGTTCTTGTGACAGTAACAAATTGTCTTGATTAATGAAGTTTTTAAGTAGAGCTTGAAGTCGGGGAGTGTAATCCCCCCCTCCCCCTGCTTTATTCTTCCTTCTCAGGATTGCTTTGGCTATTTGGGATCTTTTGTGGTTCCATATGAATTTTAGAATGGTTTGCTCTAGTTCATTGAGGAATGCTGTTGCTATTTTGATAGGGATTGCGCTGAATCTGTAGACTGCTTTAGGCAGGATGGCCATTTTGACAATATCCATGAGCATGGGAAGTATTTTCATTTATTTTGATATCTTCTTTAATTTCTCTCAAGAGTGTCTTGTAGTTTCCAGGGTATAGGTCTTTCACTTGTTTGGTTAGATTTATTCCTAGGTATTTTATTCTTTTTGACCAAATTGTGAATGGAATTGTTTTTCTGATTTCTCTTTCTTCTAGTTCATAGTTAGTATATAGGAATGCAACAGATTTCTGTGTATTAATTTTGTATCCTGCAATTTTGCTGAATTCAGATATTAGATCTAGTAGTTTTGGAGAAGATTCTTTAGGATTTTTTATGTACAATACCATGTCATCTGCAAAAAGTGAGCTTAACTTCTTTACCAATCTGGATGCCTTTTATTCCTTTGTGTTGTCTGATTGACATGGCTAGGACCTCCAGAACTATGCTGAATAGAAGTGGGGAAGAGTGGGCATCCTTGTCTTGTTCCTGATCTTAAATGAAAAGTTTTCAGTTTCTTGCTGTTAAGTATGATGTTGGCTGTGGGTTTGTCATATACGGCCTTTATTATGTTGAGGTACTTGCCCTCTATATCCATTTAGTTGAGAGTTTTTACCATGAATGGATGTTGAAATGTGTCGTATGCCTTTTCAGCATCAATCAGACGATCATGTGGTTTTGGTCCTTCTTTTTGTTGATGTGGTGGATGATGTTGATGGATTTTCTAATATTATATCATCCTTGCATCCCTGGAATAAATCCTACTTTATCATGATGGATGAGTTTTCCACGTATTTTTGAATTCGGTTTCTTAATATTTTGTTGGGTATCTTTGCATCTATGTTCATCAGAGATATCGGTCTGTAATTTTCTTTTTTTGTGATGTCTTTGCCTGGTTTTGGTATTAGAGTGATGGTAGCCTCATAGAATGAGTTTGGGAGTATTCCCTCCTCTTCTACGTTCTGGAAAACTTTAAGGAGAATGGGTATTAGGTCTTCACTAAATGTTTGATAAAATTCAGCGATGAAGCCATCTGGTCCAGGCATTTGTTCTTAAGTAGCTTTTTGATTACCAGTTCAATTTCATTGCTGGTAATTGGTCTGTTCAGATTTTCTGCTTCTTCCTGAGTCAGCCTTGGAAGGTTGTATTTTTCTAGAAAGTTCTCCATTTCTTCTAGGTTATCCAGTTTGTTGGCATATAATTTTTCATAGTATTCTCTAATAATTCTTTGTATTTCTGTGGTGTCTGTAGTGATTTTTCCTTTCTCATTTCTGATTCTGTTTATGTGTGTAGAATCTCTTTTTTTCTTGATAAATCTGGCTAGGGGGTTTATCTATTTTGTGTACTTTCTTGAAGAACCAGCTCCTGCTTTCATTGATTCTATTGTTTTATTCTTCTCAATTTTGTTTATTTCTGCACTAATCTTTATTATGTCCCTCCTTCTACTGACTTTGGGCCCATTTGTTCTTTTTCTAGTCTCGTTAATTGTGAGTTTAGACTGTTCATTTGGGATTGTTCTTCTTTACTGAGGTAGGCCTGTATTGCAATATACTTTCCTCTTAGCATGGCCTTCACTGCATCCCACAGATTTTTCGGTGTTCAATTATTGTTGTCATTTGTTTCCATATATTGGTTGATTTCTGTTTTTATTTGGTCATTGATCCATTGATTATTTAGGAGCATGTTATTAAGCCTCCATGTGTCTGTGGGCTTTTTCGTTTTCTTTGCGTAATTTATTTCTAGTTTCATAATGTGGTCTGAGAAGCTGGTTGGTACAATGTCAATCTTTTTGAATTTACAGAGACTCTTTTTATGGCCCAGTATATGATCTATTCTTGAAAATGTTTCATGTGCACTTGAGAAGAATGTGCATCCTGCTGCTTTGGGATGGAGTGTTCTGTAGCTGTCTGTTAGGTCTGACTGTTCTAATGTGTTCTCCAGTGCCTTTATATCCTTAATTATTTTCTGTCTGGCTGATCTGTCCTTTGGAGTGAGTGGTGTGTTGAAGTCTCCTAAATGAATGCATTGCATTCTATATCCCCCTTTAATTCTGTTAGTATTTGTTTCACATATGTTAGGTGCTCCTGTGTTGGATATAGATATTTGTAATGGTTATGTCCTCTTCTTGGACTGACCCATTTATCATTATGTAATGTCTTTCTTAACCTCTTGTTACTTTCTTTGTTTTGAAGTCCATTTTGACTGATACAAGTACTACAACTCCTGCTTTTTTCTCCCTATCAGTTGCATTAAATATCTTTTTCCATCCCTTCACTTTTAGTCTGTGTATGTCTTTGGGTTTGAAGTGAGGCTCTTGTAGGCAGCATATAGACAGGTCTTGTTTTTTTATCCACTCAGTGACTCTATGTCTTTTGATTGGTCATTCAGACCATTTACATTTAGGGTGATTATCGATAGGTATGTACTTATTGCCATTGCAGGCTTTAGATTCATGGTTACCAAAGGTTCAAGGTTAACTTCCTTAACTATCTAAGAGTCTAATTTAACTCACTTAATATGCTATTATAAACATAATCTAAAGGTTCTTTTTTTTCTTCCTCCTTTTTCTTCCTCCTCCATTCTTTATATACTAGGTATCATATTCTGTACTCTTTGTCTATCCCTTCATTGACTTTGGGGGTAGTTGATTTAACTTTTTTTGCATTTGCTTAGTAATTAACTGTTCTCCTTTCTTTACTGTGGTTTTATTACCTCTCGTGACAGCTATTAAACGTCAGGAACACTTCCATCTATAGGAGTCCCTCTGAAATACACTGTAGAGATGGTTTGTGGGAGGTAAATTCTCTCAGCTTTTGCTTATCTGAAAATTGTTTAATCCCTCCTTCAAATTTAAATGATAATCTTGCCAGATAAAGTATTCTTGGTTCAAGGCCCTTCTGCTTCATTGCATTAAATATATCATGCCACTCCCTTCTGGCCTGTAAGGTTTCTGTTGAGAAGTCTGATGAGAGCCTGATGGCCTTTCCTTGTATATGATCTTCTTTCTCTCTCTGGCTGCGTTTAATAGTCTGTCCTTATCCTTGATCTTTGCCATTTTAATTTTGCCATTTTAATTATTATGTCTTGGTGTTGTCTTCCTTGGGTACCTTGTTTTGAGAGATCTGTGCACCTTCATGGCCTGAGAGACTATCTCGTTCCCCAGATTGAGAAGGTAATTGCTGAGAACTTCCCCAAAGATACTTTCTATCCCTTTTTCTCTCTTCTTCTTCTTCTGGTTCCCCTATAATGCGAATATTGTTCCACTTGGATTGGTGAAACAGTTCTCTCAATATTTTTCATTTCTAGAGATTCTTTTTTCTCTCTTTGCCTCAGCCTCTTTCTATTCTTGTTCTCTAATTTCTATTTCATTTACCATCTCCTCTAATTCATCTAATCTGCTTTTGAATCCCTCCATTGTATGTTTCATTTCAGATATTGTATTCTTTAATGACTGACTCTCAATCTTGAATTCCTCCCTGAGTTCTTGAATATTTTTCTGTACCTCCATGAGCATGTTTGTGATTTTTATTTTGAGATATCTTTCAGGAAGATTGATGAGTTCAGTTTTACTTGGCCCTTTCTCTGGTGTTTGTGGGATTTTGATTTGAACCAGGTTCCTTTGATGTTTGATATTTGTATGTGGTGCCCTCTAGTGCCCAGAAACTCTAGTCTCTGGAGCTGCTCAGCCCCTGGAGTGATGTCAGGCGTCACAGGGGAGCAGGGCTGGTGCCTGGGGGAAGGAAAGCTGTTTCCTGCTTCCCAGTTGCTGTGCCTGTCTCCACTGCCAGAACCAGTGGGCAGAGAGCACAGGTGTAAGCCTCTATGCTTTGCCTTTGTTACTGCCATAGTCGGGGCCTCCCTCTAGCTGGCCTGATGCCAGGGCAAGGGCTGCCGTTTTGCGATCTGGTGCCAGCAAGAAGGTGTAGCTGGCTGCGTATCACAGTGGGACCTTGGAGATGCAAAGCCAGCCAGGGGGATGCGTGCCTAAAGCTCCTGAAAGTTCCCA